>OZ026809.1:12323079-12903824 GCA_964023185.1 Macaria liturata | reverse complement strand
TGACGGGCGCGGCGTCGGAGGAGCCCTCGGGCTCCGCCCCGTGGCAGGACGCGCGCGTGGCCGCCAAGCCGGCGCAGCGCGCTCGCCGCCCCCTCAGATTTCACGAGCCGGGCAAGTTCACGCAGCTCGCTGAGAGGCTGCGGATGAAGGTTGGTGTTTTATATGTATTTTTTTGTTAATATTTCTATATTTTTCTCTTTGTCCAATTGGTTTTTGGCTTTTTGCCCGATATTTTTGTTCTTGTAATTTTTTTGCCGTTCCTTATTATCTAAATATATAAAACTCAAAGGTGACTGACTGACTGACTGATATTGTGATCTATCAACGCACAGCCCAAACCACTGGACGGATTGGGCTCAAATTTGAAATGAAGGTAGATGTTATAACGTAGGCATCCGTTAAGAAAGGATTTCTGGAAATGTCTCTTTTAAAGGGGTGAAATAGAGGATGCAAGTTTTGCTTTCTAATGCGAGCGAAGCCGCGAGCACCCATTAGTTGATATATAAATTCATCTGTTCTTGGTTCTAGGAACAAAAACAATCGCATAAAATCTGTAACCATAACCTTAAAAATAAATAAATTCCATGTTGCCAAAACTCGAAAAAGATATCTGGATATTAATTTAACGGATTATATTTTAGTATGGAACTCAAGTCATTTATTCATAATACCAACAGACTACTTAATTATATTACTAACAAATAATAATGTACCTATAAGTAATCAGGTAATAATAATAGGTAGTAATAATCCCTGTACTAATCAGTAACAAAAATTGCCTTCAACCAAATAAAAAAAAACTAATAGATACAAAAAAAAAACACAAAATCCAAATCTCCAAATTGCCGCTTACGTCACTGTCCTCCAACCATCTTGTTTTTTATCACATCCACCGTAGGTGTCCTTTCGTTGACTTCATATTGTTTAGACAATTTGTATATTTTACTAATATCTAGTGTATTTTAAACTATATAATATATACTATAAATTGTTTGAAATCCAGCTCATTTTATAACATGTACCTATCATTTAATACCTATAGAATTATGTATTCTGTGCTATAGTTTAATATAAGTATGTACAGATATACCTAACTGAAACTCTGGAAATATACCTATGTAGTGTTTTTCCGTTGCGGTGGTATATGTATATAGAGGTATATGGAGGAACACACCTAAAAACCATCAAGTTTGTTGTTTGAAGTCGGTTAAGGAGCAGTCGCAGCGGAAAGACACTAAGTACATATTTCTCCAGAGTTTCAGTTACAATGGATTTCCGCAAAGTAACGCCTGATTCAATATCTTACCAATACAATACATAAATCTACATAAAATATGTAACTTAAGCCTAGTGTCCTATTTGGCGACCTTATCGCTTGAAGAGATCTCTTCCAGGTAACCAATCTGGCAAAATTGCTAGACATAACTTAATTAAGCATAGGTACGTAGAATTAGCCTTATCTACTTATTTATAGATCTATATAATATAGTTATCGATAATCCGGGTTCAAATAAAGTCTAATCCAGGTTAACCTATTCGATACTGAATTTCATCTAAAACTGTTCAGCCATGAGGAAGTTTACATACAAATTCACAGACATACTTTCCCTATTACCTATAATATTTATGTAAATGTAGTCATTATGTATTACCATCATTCTTTACATACAATTATAATTTCTATATGACAAATATGTATACAAATAGAATTATGTAATCTATATACCAACGAGTTAATTATAAATACGAAAGGTCACAAGTCACATACATAATAATTTTGAATTTAGTGTTCTTATCGTATTAGAGTGGCCAACTCTGGTGTCGTGAGATTTCAAATTGTTTTTTGAGCTTCTGACATGGCTTGTAAGATAGTTGAAGTTTGTACAAAAAATCATTAGGTAATAATTTAATCAATCTTTTGTGATTTGCTTATTTTGTTTTGTTTAGTTTTTGAAACGAATTAATTATAATAGTAAACATAGAGTCAGAGATTTCAAAACTAACCCCCAAGGGCCTCTGAGATAGCTTAACGAATGCCGTAATAGTACAGAGACTACAGACACAAGATGTAAGTAATACCACTTTGTTACCTTTATTTATATTTCATTTCTTAATTAAAGTTGAGGTATAAAAATAATACTTACCTATAATTACTTACATCAAAGATATTTTTTTCACAAAAAGACAATAATCAAACATACATCAAATCAAATCTAGAATTAATACGTATCTTCTAGGTAAGCGTGTTACAACCTATGCTGCATCAGGCAGGCTGTAGTCAAACGTAAACCTATCCCACGTAATAAAAATAACATTTAGATAACCAAGGTTTCTATTACTTACTTATCAAAGATATTGTTACAGAAAGTTAATAAAAGACACATTTTTCTGCGAAAAACCCGAAATAAAACATAAAACGCAGTCCGATTTCCGAAGAAACTCAAAATACTCAAATATTATTTAAAAATTGTTACTTGGTCATAAAATTATCTCTGTGCATGTGTGTGCCTGTGTGTGTGTATGTGTGTGAGACCCTCGTACGTTTATTAGTTTGTTGATCTGAAATTAAGGGGTGTCACTTTTGTGAAGTAAAATCGATATATTATATCGTAGATTATAACGTTGCTTAACATCAGGCAAGTTGTAGTCAAGCGTGAGCCTATTTCATGTAAAAAAAAAAAAAAAAAACGTAAATATATTTTATTATATACATATACGGAGAATAGAAAACATGATGGTTTATGTAAAGAAGTTTATTTTAATCAATGAAAAACTTAATTTACTAACTGATAATAATAGCTTACAACATATCCAATGATAAAATCTAACATTAGTATTTGACTGTGAAATCCGGCATATTTTATTTATTTAAATCTAAAAAGGATTTTTTCAGTCATGTTCAAAACGACCAAGTATAAGAAATAAAACTCTGTAACTAAGTAGTTGTTTTAATCAATGATCAAAATAATGATTTTTTTGTAATAGCAGATGCAGTACATAACAAAATAGATATATAAAACATTTTAATACCGTCATTAGCACTACTTATTAACTCAACACAATATATTATAACAAACAAATAAATAAATTAAACCCCATTTTAACACCCATACATTCGTCCCAACAATAAATAATGTAGCAACCCTGACCCGAGCACACATACACACACACTTACACAAACATACACTAACACACACATGTATATGTAGCGGATATATGAAACCGAATGCTTGTCAAACTAAATGGATACGAAAATGGGTTGGGATATAATTCTGTAGGATATCGATAAGAAGTTATTTTTTTTTATGATGTTCTAGTTTGAAAAAATGAGTTTTTGTTTGTATGTTAGTATTAAAGATTGATCGTAGTTTTAATTTAGCTGTTTTAAATTCATTTTTTGACAAATAAATGAAATTTGATTGAATCAGATGAATATAATACGTAAGAGTTTACTTATTTAGATTTAGAGTTTTTTTCTTTCACAGCAAGAGCTGTTCATTTGTGGAACGCCTTGCCTTTGTGTATCAAACAAGCTCAGACTCTTGAGGCTTTCAAAACACAGGTTAAAAACTGGTACCTAAACTCAATAGCTCAATAATCTGCTGTTGAAATCGTGTGTTTATTGTTGTCTCCTTCTGTATCGTTATAGTATGTAGGTATAATATGTATATGTGTTATATATTTATAGTTATTTACACTTATAAGTAATATATGTTATTTGTTATTATGTATATAATATTGAATATTTTATTGTTTGTATAATATTTTCTCTTTTTTGAACACCCCATCCTTTATTTTTCTTTCGACTCCTGTCCATCCTACGGTTGCCTGGAAGAAATCGCTATTAGCGATAAGGCCGCCAGTTGTGGCACTATTTTTTAAGTCGTTTGTGTTTTTGTTTGTCTTTATTTTTTTTTTCAATGTGTGTTACAATAAAGAGTTTTATCTATCTATCTATCTATTTATTGATTAATTTGCAAAATGAAAAATTTGCCTAAGTAATTATAATCATCATCAGCCCGTGTTCGCCCACTAAAGAGTTAATCATTCTCTATTATCATCTGTAATTTTGCTTTTTTGAAAACTAGCTAATACCTAGCTACTAAAACAAAATTACAAGAAGATCAATAAAACTTAGATAAGTAACAACATAGTCAAATAATTATGTATGCAAAAAACGATGTCCAAAAATCAAACCTGCATCAATAACCAATAAGCTAATAAAAAACGGTAAAATCATAATTAATATTTTATTTATCGACATCGACACCCCACACCACATCGATATCGACTCCGTATAATCTCACTGGCGCAGCACTAGTGCCTCACGTACGGTATTATTATTAGCAGGCCTAAAGCTCTGAGTAGACTGTAGGAGCTATTGTGAGTTTATGAAGATAAAGATAAAAAGAAAGATAAATAATCTTTATTGATAATGTAAAGTTGTTACATACATAGGTATAGGTATAAGTACTAATATCACAGAATATGCTACACAAATTACAATATCTCGTCAAATTGAATTTATAACATTTAGTTTTTATAAAATTTTAAAAGTTACATATGTCTAGTTTTATTAATAAAATAATGAAAATTTTTGTTATTAAAATCATGTCAAACATAATAATAGGTATGTAATCATACAATATGTCAACTTAAATAAATCTTGGTACTATATTTAACTAGCTGTGCCTGCGACTTCGTCCGCATGGAATAGTTATTTTGGGCATTAATTCTTTGAATTTTGAACCGCTTTCGCAGCGCACGCAACGGAAGCCTTCAAAGATGAATAATTTTCCCCGTGTTTTTTCACATTTTCCATTGTTTCTTCGCTCCTATTAGTTGCAGCGTGATGTTATATAGCCTAAAGCCTTCCTCGATAAATGGTCTATTCAACGCAAAAATATTTTTTCAATTCGTACCACTAGTTCCTGAGATTAGCGCGTTCAAACAAACAAACAAACTCTTCAGCTTTATAATATTAGTATAGATTAAAATTGTGTTGTATGTATTATTATTTAGTGTTTCTCTCGACACCAGAGTTGGCCACTTCATTCGATAAGAAAAAGAATTTTGTTTTATTTCAATTTTATTATGAATTACGTTTCTATGTGAATCGTGTAATTTTATGTAATGTAATACAAATTTAAATAACAAAGAAGAAATCTTCCTTATGTTATGTGTAATTTTCTAATTTTTATAAAACTGTAATACATAAATATTATTTATCGATATTTTAGTACGCACTACTGCCGCTACTACTTACCTACTGCCACAGAATACATAATACAACTACTACACAAATTTTATACAGAACCCACTACACAAATTGCCTAATATAGGTTTTATTTTTATTTGGTAGTTAATAGTTTTCACAATGTATCGTAAAGTTTCTATAGAATAATAATTTATTTTGATATAAGTATATAAAATATTATTAAATAAAACACGTGGCCAGTGTGCAGCGCCCCTATCTCCACGTAGGTAAAGCTGGCGGTATTATTATTAGGTCTGATAAAGGCGAACACACAACAGATACAGAGATACTATAACTCGGTGATTTTACTATTTATCGAATGATTTCATTTCAGTTGTTAAGCCATGTCAGAGGCCCTTAGGGCGGCTTGGTAACTTGGACACCATACAAACGTACTATCAATTTCTAAAGTATTTGCGTATGTTCGTTCTCAAACGGCTAACTGAAACGATTTTGATGAAATTTGGTATAAAAGTAGATTAACTTTTAGATTAACATATATTTATAACAAAGTTTTAATTTACTTGGTATTATTATTAGGTCTGGTAAAGGCGAACACACAACAGATACAGATACTATAGTGATACTATACTCGGTGATTTTACTATTATCGAATGATTTCGTAACCTTGTTAATTATGTTATATTTAGAGTAGTAAACAAAATATGTTGTAAAGAGTTAATATCAGTATGTAAGCAATTAAAGATTATAAAATTAGTTTTAATACGTTACATAAATATGTACTTCAAAATTGTAATTACCGACTGTTTATAGTAGCAGCGTTAAGCCATATCAGATGCCACTAGGCTGGTTTGAAAACTCTCGATACCAGAGAAGGCCACTCTTATAACGTCATACCTATAGGTATAACGTGCAGATGCCATCTTGATTTATTCCGAAGCGATGGCAGCATTTAAAATAGATAAATCTAATCTATACCTATTGTATTTTCCTTGTTGCAAAATAAATAAGAATTAGATACTATTAGCCAAAAACTTGTTCTAATCATTTTGGAAGAAGAAATGCCACTTCCAATGCCAAGAATTTTTTTTGACGAAAAACTTATATTTTTCTTTAAAACATTTATGTAATAATATTATGTATCCTAACCTTTTCTTGCGACCGCACAACATATCGTTGTTCAAGGACTATACATATATGTACGTACATGTATATGTATGTGTGTATGTACGTACAATAATATTTATTTATACAAATATTATCATAATTACACACATACTTACAGTTTATGAGAGCTTAACAATGCAATATTAACACTTTTGGAAGTTAAATCTTTGAAATCAAGTAAAGTAATCTTTAATAAATGATTTAGCTTATAAATATGTATGTACTTATTATTACTATTATTATATGTACTTATTATTAATATTATTTAACGATAGTTTGCTTCATTTGTTTTCTGAATCTTATCGGTCAGAGAATTATTTTTTGTATTTTTTACACTTAACTTACTTTTTAGGTTTTACAGTTAGTTTCACTTGGTTTTTGTAGATAATTTATGTTATATTGTAGTTGTTAGTTGTGGAATTACATATTACTACTTTTATCTACTACAAAGCAAAAGAGCGCTTAGAAAATCTTTAGAAAAGCCTAAAAATAGAGTATGTGCTTCAGCCCACTGCCAGAGGGCAGCGTGCCCAGCATGCTGGCTGCATTACCACGCTGATAAATCTTAATTTTATCAAATTCTGACAATATCACATACTTACCTATATGTATACAGGTCAAATTGATAACCTCCTTTATTAGAAGTCAGTTAATAAAGAATATGCTTATCATGATCTCTATTTAACCTTCATTTGTTATTTGTTTTTCTAAAATACCAGTTTAGTTTCAGTTCTCCTTAGATTTCAAGTATATACATAGAAACTGCTATAATAAAGATGAGTTTTATAAATGGCGGCCAAACCATACAAGAGCCAAAATTACCGAAAGGGATGATATGAATAAAAAAAAATTACATAGGCTATACAAAATTTTAATATTTTTAAATAAAAAAGCAAGGGTAGCTTGACAGATTTAGTCTATGCAAAATTTTATATTATTTACAAAACTTTTATAAGGAATACGTGGATATCATCATCATAATCATCCCCAACCCTTGGGATCCCACTGCTGGGTATAGGCCTCCCTTTGTATGTATAATCTGCGTCGATCTTATGCAGACCTCATCCAGGTTGGACCCTCGACTTTGACGATAGGTATAAAAATAGCTAAATTGTGTTCAACCTAACAATGTAACTTAAAGTAAACTTTAACTTTCAGTTACTTTAATTCATATCTGTTCTTTAGATTCATATTGTCTGTTTTGTCTTATCCACAACATTCTATCTCTCAAAATGACGTCACTTAACCTACAAACTCAATTTATCAGATAATTTTATTATACCGGTTTTTTATCGCCAGTGATTAATTTGTTTAATATTTTAGGTATTTACACAATCTAGCAATTAGTGTATTATACCTTGTGATGTTAATTAAAGATACAATTTACATATAATAATATCATTTTAGGTTATTCAATTTTTACATAAAATAAAATGCTAAGTGCTTATAAACACATTTGATTTGATTTTCTCTGGGTCCCAATAATCTGAAATTAATGTATTTTTTTCGATTTACCAAAGAGTTTTACATAGAAATCATTATTTTAATCGTCAATAGACAAAGAACTCATTATTAACTATTACAAATAAGGTTGAATATATCTCCTGGGCAAGAGAAGCAAAAGGAACTATTCGCATATTAGCGGCTGTTTGTCTAGTGCGGCAGTCGTTAAGCCATGTCAGAGGCCCTTAGGGCGGCTTGATAAACTCTCGGCACCAGAGTTGGCCACTCTCATTCGATAAGAAGAAGAAGAAGCAAGGAGGAGCCTTATGCCTTGCAGTGGGATCTATGAGCCTATGATGATGATGACACAAAATACATTCGTTATGCGATTGCTTGTGTCAGATATCATGAAATATTTTAGGCTGCGATTGTTCGCTAGTATTAATTTTTAAGAGGTTTAAGAACATGATACTTAACAGAATACAGCCACAGTGTGTTCTAAATAAATAAATAAGTACTAATATCAGGACATTCAACCCCATATTAAGCTAAGCTAACGTTTTATTTGAGAGTCAGTTCCATTTAAGTAGTATATGTATTTAATGTGTATCCTTCTTTGGCTGACTTCAGGGGTCTTATTACAAAACGTGGTTTAACTATTAGACCATAACTTTGAAAATATGCGGTCCGTTTTTGCTGGGCGAAATTTGTCTGTCTAGTGTCTACTGTCATAATAATCAAACTGTCAAAATGTTACCAATGATAATTCAAGGGCCCGATTTGGAGTTGACATTTGATTGTTTGCATGTGATGTTTGGACAAAAAAACCTTTTCATTTTCAAAGTCCGGGTCTAATAATTAAACCGCGTTTTGTAATAAAACGGCAGTTGTTTTCGTAAATAAATGCCTGAAGGTCCCGTGTAAAATAAACACCAACGAATTGTTTCATATAGTTTTACTTTTAAAAATGTGACAACATATAAGTAAATACATATCAAAAACATTGGTTTTGCATACCACTAGCCGTAAATATATTATAGGTACTTAAAATAATACGCACAAATATAATACTCAAACTAAAAATAATATAATTTAAAACAAACAAAAATAATGTAACCATATCCACCCAAATCCAACGTTGCATGGGAAGACATTCCTGTTTTAAAACTCACACCAACACACACATACACACTATCAGTGTGTGTGTAAATACTGCGCCCAAGCGAATTTGATACTTATACCTTCGACATAAGAAAATGTTTTGGTACTTGTGTCTATTTGGTAATTTAGTGCTCAGTTTCCTAACTTGCAGTTTCTGGCAGTTTATTTAGAAAATGAACTGGTTTTTTTCGTGTTTGAATTTTTATTTTTACTTCCTTTAAACTAAAATGATGTTACTGTGAATGTATGAAATACACATATGTATTTAATGTTTGTTTCTCTTTATCATTTGATACGGATGATATTTAAAACACACTGAATATCTATATATGTATATATAAATCTATATACATATATATAAAACTC
Organism: Macaria liturata; assembly: GCA_964023185.1. Taxonomy (NCBI): domain Eukaryota; kingdom Metazoa; phylum Arthropoda; class Insecta; order Lepidoptera; family Geometridae; genus Macaria; species Macaria liturata. The sequence goes on along the minus strand of OZ026809.1, from coordinate 12,894,469 downwards.
CAAAGGTGACTGACTGACTGACTGATATAGTGATCTATCAACGCACAGCCCAAACCACTGGACGGATCGAGCTGAAATTTGGCATGCAGGTAGATGTGATGACGTAGGCATCCGCTAAGAAAGGATTTTTGGAAATGCCACTTTTAAAGGGGTGAAATAGGGGATGCAAGTTTTACTTCTTAATGCGAGCGAAGCCGCGAGCACCCACTAGTCGTCAATAAATCAGACTAACACTAAAAAAATGTTGTGTCTGTTTTGTTTCTTCTTTACACTCAAGCGGCTTAACTAATTTAGATGAAATCATTCTCATAATAATATACTCCCAATCCCGGATTGGGAAAATGACTTAGTACCTACGTTGCTATTAACACATGCCATGTTTTGTTTATTTGTCACATCGATAGTCTTTACAAAGATTGAAAACACTGGCTAAGTAGCTTTTTGAGTTTTACGCTTACTTGCACAACGACGCTTCCTTAAACGCAACACAACCTAGTAAAAATGTCTAAACATATAAATATTCCGGGATATTGCACACAGCGCCATCTAGCCCCACACTAAGCAAACGCTTGTGTCGTGGGTACTAGATAAGGGATATAATACTTATATACTTTTATTTTGTAAATACATACTTATTATACACATTTAAGTCATTGAGCTAGTAGGCTAACACAAAAACTAAGTAACACAGTTACTTACCTGTAGTGTCCACTGTCTTATCTACGTGAATTCCAATTCTGCTCCAGACACACACACAAGTGTGATGTGTAGATATGTAAGGTACGTTGTATGTATGTATGTTTGTGTAGAGTGTGCATACAGAGTTATTTGATAGATAATAGTGACAATCTAAATCTGACGTGAAATTGTGGGTCCCGGCTTTTTGTCTAGTACGGCAGTCGTACGCCATGTCAGAGGCCTTTAGAACGGCTTGATAAACTCTCGACACTAGAGTTGGCCACTCTTATTCGATAAGAAGAAGAAGTGTCAATTTCCGGTGTTGATTGTGTTATTTCGGGATATTAAGTAGCCTACTATGTAACATTTTAAAAAATCTAATGGACCATAAAAAAACTGTGTTATGAAAGGAGATTAATAGGGCCACAAAAATACAGTTTTGCTTCTATCAATATATTATTCACTCTTACTGTTTGTTTATTTATTTGACGTGCAATACATATTGAACTACTCTAATTTACGGTTTATGACATAGTATTTGATGTATTTATATTTACATCATTTAATTCGTTACAAAGAGTAAAGAGTTGATCTATTTATTTTCGATCTACCTACATTTGCTTAGGAATCAGTTACCTACTTTGTCTCTGAAACCCCCTTTATATTGCAATGCTGGGGAAATTTTTACCCTTTAAATATAGCCCTGTATAAGTCTAGTATATGTATTTAGAATATGCAATGCTGGCAGGGATACAATATTGACCTGGCGGCGGGAAAGTGGCCAGTTTTGATACTTTTGTTTTTAGTGGCTTTGATATAATGAAATAGAATTTTATTGTATGTTTGGGATCATTCTCCCTTTAATAAATGGATGTGGTTGTTTTTTCTGAAATAAGTATTTCACATGAATATTTTAACTGATTTTACAAAAGGAGGGATGATTTTTTTTTATTTTATTAACAGATAAATGTTAAGAATGCACTCAAAAAACTCAACATACCTAGCTTATTAACGAAATTATACCAAAAGATTTAAAATTGTACATTACTAATGACGCATCGTTTGATATGTATTTACTTACTTACTTAAAGTATATTGTTTTAGACAAAATATCAAATCCCAAATATCAAGTCTACTTTAGCGACGTACGCGCCGTTTTCCGATTTAGTTCTAACTTCGGATAGCTTAAGCTGAATTATTTATATATTCTTGCCTATTTATTATGTAGCACTTGTATTTTTCATAACATAACTAGCTCTATAGTATATAAGTATTAAGTAGTATAAAAGAAAGCTTTCGACAGTAATACTTATAATTTCATTTAGCCCTGACTAGGTACCTGTAGTCAAATATAATTTATCAAAAATAAATGGTTTTTAGCGCCATCTATTAATGTGTCCTTAAACTAAAATTTTGTTAATTTATTTTAGTAATGTTGTGTGTGTTTAATATACGCCAATAAGAATATAGCACGCCAATAAGTACTTACATATTTTTTAATATAACAATATTGTACCACCTTCCAGATGCATTTACAAATTAACCCAATTTTAATGCAAATCCCATTTAAGCCCTCACAAAATGGAGTGTGAAAGAGACAGATGAACAAATAAAGAGAGAGGGCGATATCGCAACAGAGAGACAATATAACACTTAGACAACTAATACAGAGAATTGAAACTAGGTAAATACATGATTATTATTAAACTAGAATTAATAGTCAATATTTTGTTTTTATTTCACATAGAATAGCTGTAACAACAACTGAAAAAGCCCAAGGCTTAGGGTTGATTTTCATAGTAATATACGTTTTTTCAGGCAAGCGTGCTGCGAATAGATGGAGCTTACACCACAGTATACAGAGTACAACAGTTGCAGAGATACTAAATAGTAGGCGAGTTATATTTAAACTTAAGCATATTAGGTCGTAATAAAAGCATTTAACAGTTTTTTTTTCAATACAAAAATTAGTCATATTGGCGCTACCTGAAGCAACATAAAGGATACTGTTGTCTAAGATGGAGCTTGTTTGCACTATAATGAATGAGTATGTATTTTCATTTTCTTTTTTTTTAATAATTAGGTACTAATTAAATCAACCTTTCCTGATTGTGCTTTACTATGTTTGTATGGGTATTTATTATATGACTGATCTCTCTCTCTCTCTCTCTCTCTCTCTCTCTTTCTAGCTTACTGCAACCTAGCGCACGTATGACACTTTGCTATGGAATTATTAACTATTTGTAAGTCTTATTTCAAAAAGTTATAATGTTATTAATTTTATTTTTCATAATCATGAGATGTCTATTGGTAGGTACGTCATAGCAACGCAAACAATGCGCGAGCGAGACGACGCTACATGTGGAACAGAGATAGGGATATAATTAAAAGTTTTGTCGCAACTGCCTTTCTCGGATGGTTGGGGTGAACAGGAAATGTATGGATACATACAAAAAATAATAATTAATTAATTTAGTTCTTTATTTAATTAACTAGCAGGCCCACAGTCTTACCTGCTTTCATCAAGGATAAAAAAGTCTATTCTTATTTAATCCTTAGTGTAAGGTAAGTAATCTAATCTAACTCCAATCCAATTTTTTTTCAAATCAGTGTAGCGATTTGACTTTACCTAAAGAACGTAAAGACATACACACTAACTAAATAGGTATCATTTTGAGTCTATTACTGAGATATAACATTTTAATCAAATATTTACCTTTTAATAATACAAAGGATAAATATTTTTTTCTGTTTCTTTCTTCATTAATGGGCTTAACCAATTTGGATAAAATTAATAATGAAAATAGAGTAAAACCCCGAATGAACAATAACAATTAATATTCTTACCTGGAATAGTTCAGCGATGGCTTATTTTTATTAAAAAAAAATATCACTAGATGGCGTCTCCATAGCGTTTGTCCAGTTTTTACCGGGATAATATTTTTCAATGGATACCGTTTGGCTCCAAACGCAAGATGATTCGATTTAATCTTTAATTCTGCTAAAGAACGTGATTTTGGTGGTGTTTTATTTACTGTGTGTTATTTATTTGTTTTTATTTTACTATATTAATTTAATTATTTATTATAATTTTGATAATGATAAAAACGGAAACCGTAATACTAAGATAAAGTCCCGTTGGTTCAACGATTCTTGTACGAAATTTAGCCATATTTATGATACATATGCATTTTATTGCCAAATGTATAAATACGCGTATGTTTTTTTTTAATGAAAAATTCTTCAAGTACAATTACCTAATACTTATACATTTTTGTATGCAACATATGCTTACTAGAAATGCTATTCGCCTAATATTGCAATCTAATATGTAACGCTCTTGCCTACAACTAGAATCTCGACTTTAAAACCGATAATATAGTGTTAAATTTAGTCAGAGAAACGTTAAAAAAAATCATTCAACGGTCATTATATGAAAAAACTGTGTGCTGATATATAGAATTTTGAATATGTATCTACCTATTCATACATAAGGGATCCTAAGTTAGAATGATATATGTATAACATATTCTAGTGTTGCTTAGAAGGAGGTACATCTATAACTAAATTGACTTCTGTCATCTGCAATGCATATGAAATAGATAATGTGAAATATACTTATGTTTTTAATAACACACAGAAACACACAATATAACTATCCCCTGTGTGTCGCAGCACACATTCATTTGGTCGGAGCGAGTGCTGCGCGGGTCAGTGGGAACGTAGAGGCTGCTTTTTAAACTTTTTTTTTAATTTACCGTTGGACAGTGCAGTGCCTTGATACTAAATAAAATAACATCTATTGCCTAACATATAAACACATTAAAAATAACACAAAAAATATAAATTATACTAATATTTGTAATATGTAGTTTGGTATGTCAAAAACCTATCTTCTTTACTGACATAAACAAGATGGAAAAACTAAGCCACAACATAAAAAAAGACAATTGATCACATTTTGATCTTTAAACTACAGCCAATTAACTGTGTTTTCAAAATTAATTTCTTCTAAAGACTAAAGAAATATATATAAGTCACAAAGAATAGCTAAAAATCCGGTATTTTATGTATATTCATACGCAAACTCTCGTATAGTAAGACTCAAAAACTAACAAAGATCGAATGTTGACAGATTCCTAGACAATAATATAATATGTTTTTTTCTTCTTTGGCCATAACTTTGTATTGAGCCAGTTCTCAAGAAAAAAATAATATGTAAAATTTTGTAAAATAGACAAATAAATATCAGCCTGTGTGAATGCGCAGCGTGTCGTATCCATTTGGTTGAAATTGCTCTCTAAGGTTGGGAATACACAAACACTTTATTATTGTTATTACTTTCATATTTAAGTATTTGGCTTTCTTACATTAACATAGTGATACTTAATTAACTGTTCCACAAGAAAGAGGTTATAATGAAAAAGGAATCGGACCAATACCAACATAACGAAACTAAATACTCACTTCAAATGTCTTGCAATAGAACACGTTGTGTGTTCAAATTATATTATTTGAAAAAATACCATTAGGGCTGTCATCATCTTTCTGCTTTCTACTTTTTTATGTTTTTATGATGTAATAATTAAGTACTTACAATAAAGTATTGTTCCTTCTTTCTGCCTCTTTCTCACTTCTTTCACTTAGCAAGGTACAAAATACCAGTGAGCTTACATATACATATAATATCATTGCAAAATACCATCATTTCTTGTATCTGCCGTACAATGGCGTAATTTTATTATATCTTTAAAAAAATATTATTATTTGTTTCGTATAAGCCACAAAATAAGGAAATTCTTAGAATGATATAGCATACCTACCGTTTTACGATAGTAGATCATGACATTGAGATTTTTAGACAAAAACCTTGAGTTTAGTATAATTTGTTCTGTTGTGTATAGGTACCTATATGTATGTATATTATATTGTATATCGTGTATGTAAAAGACTGAATAATATAAATATTTTAGATTGTTAGTAAGTTAACTAAGTTTGGTACCAACATAGAGTTATTACTACCTACTACGTACTAGTAATATATTTCGATGGGTACCAAGTTGAAAATGTTGAAATCCATTTCGTGATATGTAAAATATATGCATGTATGTACTTACTTATGAGTAAGTTATGAGCAAAGTAATGTATGCAACTATGCAAGTACATAATTAGTTGTCTAATTCATATAAGTAAGGTTAAATACGATATTATATCACTTGATTGTAGGTTATAATTATTATTGGTTACGATCCGACGCCATTTAAATTTGTGATCTGACTGAATTATGAATGATTTAAAAATTTTGGCAAACAAACAAATAAATACCTATATCTGCTTATAAATAAACTTTATAATAGCTTAGAACAAGAGCTCTTTAGCTTATTTTATGATGTCGGTTAAACTATATCCAGTTAAATCGAACTAGTTGATTGCGCAATCACTACCGTATGTTTATGTAAATGATGAATCACACAATGAATATGACTACATAAGTGGTTTGTATTTTTTAATTCACGCATCAACATTTCAATTAAGCAAACAATAAATTCGTGACCTTACTTATAAAGTATTTTTGTTCATATTCACACTAATGATACGAAAGTTTTATTTTCTACTTGAAATCAAAGTCAAATCATCTTTGTAAACTTAAGTATACATACATATTATAATTTTGATATCTGCCGAAAGGCAAATATTGAATGATAAAATGTGTCAACCGCAGAATACAGTTTAAAAATACTTCAATGTTTTCTTTTATTTGTACGAGACTATATCAGAATGAGACAAAATATTTACTTATGTTGGCAGCACTGCCGAATTTATCGATAAAAATCGATATAATAGCATTTGTTGCAATGTTGATATTTTTAATGCCAAAGTTAGGCTTACACAAATAGTAAGTAAATAAGTAAACGTATTAGAAATCGTCAGTAAACGATTCCCAATCAGTTTTTATGTAAACGCTAAACTAAAAATAAATTAACTAACACACCGGACATACTGTAGCTACGAGTGTGACAGTATATGTTCGAATGGCAGATGCTTTTAGTGTTTTTCTTTGTTTGTTATTTTAATGTAATACTCTCAAAAATTGTGTTTTTTTATATACTTACCTTAATATATTATGATGCTCACAAAAATAGTAGTGATAAAGAATTTAAAGTTAATTTGGAGTATTTCACAATGAGTGTTTATTATTATCTAGAAAAATGGTTCTGATAGAGAACGTAAAGTTAATTTTGGTTTAATTCACAATGAGTGTTTTAATTATCCAGTAAAAATTATGATGATTATCAATTAAGGTATTTTATCTATTGTATATTTTGGCTAAATAAAAGTATCCTTGTAAGTTACTGTATTAAATTAGCGAAAAGCAAATTCAACGTAACGTCACGCTATCTGATTCCAGCTCAAAGACATTCCTAGTTTTGATTTACAAAACCGTCGGTCAACACTAATATCATTAATTCGAAGTATTATTAATATTGTCGATTTTTACGGATAATGTGTCTCTTCAGTTCCTGTACTATATTGTGTGGCAAAGTATATTAATAAGATCTTGACCAATATAAATTAATTATCATACATGTCTTCTTAACATATAAACAGTATTGCTCTAAATAAAAACTTTATACCTATTTGTTATAATTTACATAGTTTCGTTAAATGATTCAACCTTAAATTACAAGTTACGTAAGATTACACTTAGGTATACTAGTTACTAGCTATAATAAGTCCTATGTAGGTAACTATCATTAAAACAATCAATGATAATAAATTCACAAATTGCATTAATTACAATAATTGATAACTCTAAACGATCATTTTAAAAAATTGTGACATTTTAAATAAAAACTTGTTAGTCTAAAGATTTGTAGTTGTACTGTAGCAATCATTATTTACGTAAAAAATGTTGTGTTCAGAATACAGCTGTGTGCGTGTGACGGGCTTGTGCTGATTCAGGGCCGGCCAGAGGACTTATTATTATTTTATTAGAATAATAATAATATTTATTTGTAACGTTTGTTTTTTTTAATAATATGGTGAATAAGGTATACAAAATTTGCATTGCATGCATTGCATGCTTAAAAATTGAGTTGTAATATCATTGTAATATATTCACGTCATAGTCATATTCACGTTCTAGTTTAGATATTAAATGCTCTCCCTGTAAAATATGTGTTACATAATAAAATTATATATTAATGAAGCTTAAGAAAAGTAACTCTGTATGTACTTAATTTGTGCATTTTTGGTTAAGTTAACAAATTTTTAAATCAATTTAATAAACAAAATATACATATCAAAATTATTTATTACACATTATGTGTTTACTATACATATATGTATGCTGCATACTTTAAAACAGTAATGTAAAAACTAAATCAATCTTGTCTGAAAACTGCTGTTCGAATACTCTTCCACCTAGAAAAGTATATTATTCTCGATATTATTTAAATTAAAATAGATCAGTCGAAATTAGCCAAAGGGCCAACCCTAGGTGTGTGTGAGCGGGTAAGAAAATACAGAGCAGTCAACCAATGCTACCAACACAACACAGACATAGACCGGTTGCGGTTCGAGACGGCCGCGTCCATGTCAAAATGATTCCCTCACGCGCGCGAATTTTGACTTATTTTCCATAATAGTACGCCATATTGCTTTGTTGTGTTCAATAATTACCTAAAAAATTAAATTAGATTCTTTCACGCTAACCCACTATCGCTCAATCTTCTCTAAGATAGCGAGTTTACAAAATTAATAACATAATTTCTACCATTGTTGTTATCAATTGAACGTTTGATTAACTTTTTTTGTGTGAATAAATTTGTGAAATTGACAAGATGTCGTAAACTTGTGTTGTGTTTCCGAAATGATCGGGAACCGTGTTTGAGTTTATTTTTAGTGCGATGCCTAAGCTGATGTTAAAAATAAGAATGCATTTTGCGATCGTAACAAAAATAGACGGGAAACGACTGTCGTGTTGTGATTTGTGAAGTTTAGTGGTTTGATTGGATTTTTGGATTGGACCTTTGGATTTTTGCCATGGAGAAACCAACCTACAAGGTGAGATTCAATTCGACATTATCAAAATTGCGAAATCACAGAGTTAATTAAAAATAAACTTGATTGCTTTACGCTCAATTTCGTAATCTGTAGGTATGTGTGAATTTTAATTTTGTTTAACCCGTTTAGTAGGTACCTATGTAAAGTAAATATTATAGAATCAACTTTTATTTTCTCTTTTAAGTAGGTATGACAAATCCACATGTATTTTTGTTGAAAAATAAGAAAAAAAAATCCAAAACAATTTTAATATGTCTTTCTAAGTACTTACTTATCTACCTATTTTATTTTGTCTAATTATCATACCTACCTAGTTGCAACCGACATTATGGACCTAATTACTTATATTTACTAAATAAATACTATATGTAGCTAGCTTATAAAGTACGTGTATATTTAATTATTGTCTCTAAATATGCATTCAAATTAAGGCTAAATAGGTACGTAACCAGTTTAAAGTTTAAACTGAAGGAGTAAAAATAAATTACTCAACGATATTATTATTACTTCGCCTCGCCATATCAGCGCGGTAGTGATGGGGTAAAACTTTACAGATTATCGACATCGATAGATGGACCTAATTTTTTATGTGCTGAATGGACCTAATTTTGTGTTATGTGAGCATAACTTTACTAAGTACTTATTAGTATTAGGTATTCTTCATTATTTTTTCTATAATAGTTTTATAGTTTCGTATAGGTACTTAATTAATTTCTAATATACATATTTCAAAACTTACATCAAAAAACAAATCGATCATTATTTTTAATGAAACAGAGGCGGTTTGTATACTCTGTCATTTTTAACACAAATGACAAATGTGACAAATAAATTGTCATCAAAATTAACTCTGTTAATCTTATACACTACCATTTACCTGTGATCACTAAGCGTTATTGTGTTATTTGTTAGTTAAATTAAACAAATATCGATAATGTGCGCATTACAGAAATGAGCTCATATACATAAAATCGTTCACGTAATGTGATCAATGGACATGAGTAGGTATTTACGATTATATGTGTTATTTTGCGCTTTGTCAAAGACTATAAAATAGATAAAAGCGAATCTACATATTTAATTTTTCGTCTAAGTAAGTACCTACTTATATCTATATTTACTTAAGTATGTCACTTTTATTAAGATATGTTTGGATTTGGCTAAGTTTACGTTTATTTACTTAGTAATATTATATTATTTATCGACATGAAGATTGTTGTCTAGCGAAATTAACACATATCCGAACAGATTGAATAGTTTTTATCGTTGCGAGTGGTTTTTGATACTGATAAAGATAACTTGTAGATAATAATGTTGTTCAAATTGACAGATATCAGTAATCTGCATTATTCTTCTTTTGAATTACATACTTTATATTATATTATGTGAAAAGTTGTATTCCCTGCCAATTTTGTTGTCATTATGGACTATTTTCATTTCATGCTCTTACCATAGTTAGTTAATTAATATATTTTAAATAAAGCGAAAAACTACTAAAACTACTCTGGAAATTAAGAAAATGCTTTAATATTATAATATTATTTTAATATTAATAACTTGGTAAAATATCTTATCCAAAAATGAAAGGTAAAAATTTAATAAGAATATTTTACTTATCGTTGTGTTTCTTCTTTACTCACTAAAACTAGATAAAATAATGAACATGTATTAGAAAAATACTATTTTATCGTGACGTTGCTTCTCTTTACCCCATCCCAACGAAATCGCGCAACGCATTTGTTGGCATTGTTCGTCAATGCTAGTGTTCCAAGGAGCCATTTTGGATTTCTTTATAGCGTTCTTCGAAATTTGAATGTTTTTTAAAATTTTAAATTGATTCTATTTTGTTTTTGTGATTGTTTTTTTGTGTTTTCTTTAACTTTCTTAGTAGGTTTTAATCAAAGAAATGTTATGCTTATTTTATTTGGATTTTTATGGAGCAATAAGTTTTTATCAAGAGTTTGTTTTTAATTTCTATTGTGGCTAACCTACCCTTCTATTTGACGTAAAATATCTGCAAGTGTTGTCTCATTATATAGGTACCTATACAAAATATAATAAAGTAGGTACCTACAGTCAGAGTAACTTATGTACATGTATATATATCACCAAAAATGCACTTTAGTTCAGTGACCCCAACATGTCAATGAACTCTGTATCGATCTCGTATAAAAGAGCTACTAACTAATAAATACCAGTTTTAATCTACTGAAATACATTACATGTAGGTACCTACTTAGATGTAGAATTTGTACCTATCTAAGTAATGTCTTTAACCACAGAGGAAGATGCTATAAGTATTTTTTTTTACGTGGGATAGGTTTACGTTTGACTACAGTCTGCCTGATGTTAAGCATTGCTGCTACCGAGGGTGTAACACGTTTACCTAGAAGATACCTATTAACGCGGGGTGCTATGTGAAATCGACATTTCATAAAAATCAAATAAAATAGAAGTACATATATAAGATAGAGCTATTTTTTTCAGTTTATATAATTTTGATTTAGTGTTAAGACAATAAAAGACGCCAAAACACGATTACGTATACTTTGCTCGATAGTTTTATTTTTTGAAAAATAGTTGTTTTGAAATATATTTTTCACCTTTTTTTCCAAAAGTAGTGCAGAAATTTAAACCAATTTAATTATATCTAAAAAATTATGTTATTATTTAGAGGAGTAAAGAGCCATAAATAGAATATTCTAAATTGCTGATTTTATATAAATTTATTTCGTCAAAAACGTCTGCAAAACTGCTCAAATTGTGCAAAATTGTTTGCGTGTGGACTAGACTCGTCGGCGGAGCTATGCGCGCGATGCTCGCCCTTGTTTTCATGTTAATACGGCGTGGAATGGCATGCGAAAAAGCAACTGTAGGCATTTTACCAAGCGCAAACCGTTTTCGGGTGAAATATGGTGGCCTTAACTCTAGATTTGAAAACCCTAAGTAATATTACTTATGTATAACTTACCTTTTATTGTGTATATATTAATCCGAGATAAAAAGTATGCCTATATGTTAATCCAATGCCTAATCTATCTCCAAACCAAATTTCACACAAATCCGTTTAGCTCTTTGAACGTGAAGAAGTCACAAACATACTCACATACGTAGTTTTATAACTAATAGAAGAGGCATCGAAAGTAGGATACCGGAGTCATACCTTCTATGATCGATATTTCTTTGTCTACTTTACCAGTATTTGTTGAACGACTAACCTAAGAACCTTAAATAAAATAAATAAATGCCATTTTTTTCATTCATTTATGTACTTTAAGTAATTACTACATACGTAATTATAAAAATAGAGAGAGAATAATATTTTTTGATAACACAATTCCTAGTTAAATAATATACCTACCAATTATATGAGTTTACTAAAATACTAAAATTGTTTTGCCCCAATACAGCGGTAACTCAATGAATTAAAAGAAATATGACTTATCTAATTATTCGAGAACTAAGCAATTAATAAAATAACAAAAAAATATAATTACTTGCGTTGAGTCGAGTCGTTTCTATATATAAAAAGTATGTAAGTACCTATTTACAAAAGAAAAGTATATCAGTTATCTAGTCCCACGACACAACAGACGACAGATGGCGCTGTGTGCAATGTCCCGGAATATTTATTATTTATTTAATTCCGGTCCGGTTTGCCTACTAACTATTGTTTGTTTAGTAAGCCAAAGTTAGTAATGTAATCTTCTTTTCATGATCCGTCCTTACTGTACAAGTTACCGATAAAATTAAAAAAAAAAAGTTTAATAGTTAAGTACTTATGCCACTTACTTTTATAAAATTTCAAATAAACATTTGCAACATGCCACATCTGTATTTCGCTACTCTATGCTATTCCAGTTTTCCTATTCTGTGCCAGACTACTTAAGTTAATGCTGCTTATATTTTGAGAAAGCGTTATTTTGTTCTGTATATATACGTAGTTATTATAGATGTAAGTATGTACCTAATATCTCTTTATTTGTATAAATTAAACTTACATTTTGTTAAAAACTAATTTAAAAAACTAAATACTAACAATAGAATAAAAAACTTAAACTACCTACTTATAAAACTAAAATACTTATTTTGGCTGCTACTTTACTCAAAAGGTGAGCATTTCTATGCTATACAACGCGGAAATGCCGCCAGCATTTTGGGGACCTTTCCTTCTACTACAGGCATTTTAGATTAAGTATTTTAGTTTTAGAAGTATTAAAATATTTAATTATTCAATGTCATCACATACTTAAACACTAATTGTATAATTTAAAAAAACCTTAGTTTGTGAACATGACTTTGCAAGTATGTTTTCATGATTGTAGAAAACCTACTTTATTAGTTTTTATTTTAGTGATAAGTTCTACCCATCACATTTCATTCTAGATGATAATTTTATTATTGCTTATCGCCAGCCAGTTTATGGTCTAACCCTCTATGATTAGACAAAAAAGTCTTAAGACTAATTAAAAAAATAATAAATTCATTGAAGTACTTAGATAGAAAGTACCTATTTAACTTTATATAAATACGTATTGTCTTAACTGTGATGTTTAGTAGTTATTTTATGTATAATTCAAAAAGTTAACGTTAAATTCATTAACAATTGTAAGTAATCATTACTTGTACGTATATACTAAAATTTAATTAAGTATTGCCACATCTGTAACCGCCTAGTCTGTGCTATTCAAGTTTCCCTATTCTGTACCCGACCGCTCACTGCTACCTAATCTGTGCGCGGATCATAATGTACAGATAATCACACAAGTGTATTCAGAAAAAAATATTTTATATAAACACTCATAAATAATAGTTAGCTACTTAATATGAAAAGGACTAAAAAGTATAAGGTAGTAAAGAAATTATTGATAGATAATATAACTTTAACAGTCTATAGAGATGTAAAAGCAGTGAAGTCACGGTAAGTATGTAGGTATTATTTATTTTTCTACTTATGTATTATTATCAGCAAAATGGGCGCGTGTAGGTTTTTTTTGTTTAGGTACATACTTAGTTTGCAAAACCGATAACTATTTGTTTGTTATCTTATTCAATTACGCTATCATGTTATTTTACTAAAAATAATTTATTATTAGAGTTCAGTTAAACATTTTTTTAACTTGAACGGGTTTGCACTTGGCCATAGTTTACCTGATAGCAAGCAAAGGCCTAAGATTAAATAAAGTAATGAGTTCTATATTGTTTGAGATAAACAAAATAAGAAAGAAAGAAAAGAAAGAAATAAAAATATTTATTTACAGAAATAACAGGTTTAAATGTAGGCATATAAACAAAACTTAAAGACTAATATAAATAAATAGTAAATAATTTAATTGTTCTTATGTACTCGCCAGTACATTAGGTATAATATACCTACAGATTTGTTATCGAACGAAGACTCTGCGCCAAGGTTATAACGAAGGTTGTTTTTTTAAAAGAAAAAATATAGCAATTACAATTATACATGGTTCTCAATGTGGATTTGTCTGTGGCTTGGACATTTTCGGATTGCATAAGTTTTTGTTTATAATTTTGAGTAAACATTTGTAAATTGTCTATAGTAGGTATTAAAATGTACCTGATCTTTTATGAACAAATAATAAAAGCACTTATGTATTTGATTAAACATAAAAAAGTGGTCGTGTTACATACTTACATATATTTATGACATTATTACATATTATTAAGACTTACACAAACAGTAACAAATTTTTGAAAATATTTTACACAATTTTACAAACCAAACTGCATTCGTATTTGATTTATAACTTACATACTTACTTAAGTTTTAATTAAATATTTGTCAAATCTGTTTGTAAAAATAAATGGTAAAGTACTTAGTTATAAAATTATCAAAAAAACGATACTAAATTATATTTTAAGCATGTACTTAAGTAAGTAGGTACTTACATAACATACGCACTCACAATTTTTAACCTACATACATAAAAATAATAATTGTAAGTAAGTATGTACTTATCATGATTCACGATGACATTTCTAATCATTTTCGATAATAAAACGCCATTTTTTAACAAACACACTAAACAAATTCAATCTCCATCTTGAAGTCGGTTAAACATTTATTCGACTGTAAGCAAAATACTCAAATATAGGTAGGTACCTATCTCAGGTGTGAAAGAAGCCTCTATACACTTACTGGCGCCTAATCTATGGCAAGTGGCTAAGGGAACTGTACACCTCGGTAAGAAGATTAAAAATGTAAACTAAGGTACTTATTATAGTTATAAGCGTATATATTTTATGTGAAATTGTATATACATGCGCAAGTATGGATAAAGGAATTAATAAAGTTTAAAAAATTAATCTCGTGGTACTTCATGTTGTATTAAAAATTATAGGTAACTTTGACTACCTACTGTTTTCATTACATTGTCTTGTTAAATATTTGAAAACTACTTAACCTTTTTTTAACCTAAACAGGTTTGCATTTGATCATAGTTTCCTAACTTTGAATTAACTTAAGATAGAAACGTGAATAGCTAACTACTGTACACATAACAAACCGATCTATATCGCTTTTTATCCAGGGATTTCTCGGAAACCTTGTATCGAAAGTGATATATAGACAAAATGCAATCATACGAATGCATTGTCTTCATGAAGGAAGAGTTTAAATAACATGGATATTAAATTAAAATTATTCGAAACAGCTTTTTAGTTAATTAATCCACAATTGCCATGTATGGATAAACAATAAAAGCCATATAAAACGAGACAAAACTATTTCGCTGACTTCGTTCGCTCGGCCACTTGTATAGCTATCTCGCTCTCTCGTATAGCGCCGCCTCGCTCTAGCCGAGGGCTGTTTCAATTTAATACTTATTGATTCAGAGGTCGCTCGTGTGGTGGTACGGTTAGCATAAAATAGTAAAAGAAAAACAAAATGGTATAAATTATATATTAAGTCCGTAACTAATTCATGAAAATTATTCAAAAACTTAAACTTATTCTAAAATTATGAAAAAAAAAACAACTTACAATAATATTAGTACTTTTGGTTGGTTACGTGTGCTATTTATTTTTTTAGTGTGTAGTAGTCTACATTATTAAGTAATAAAAAAATACCTACTTAAGTTATTTTATTGCTTCACAATTTTATTCTAGTATGTTTTATTACATATTTTTTTATTTATTACATTTACCTAATACATTTTATTATTATTTTATGCATTTTGTTTTCTCTATGAAGGCACCAAAAAGGTGAATGCTACTAAATATTTATTCTTCTAATATGATCTAAAAAGCTTTTATAATTACAAACTCTTACTAGGTATGTATATAAATGAGGGTATATAAAGTACTTAGCTAAATATTCTTAATTGACTTTTTTCACTACTTATCAATTTAAAATATGAGCCAAATTTCACTTTAAAAGCCCTCTAAAATCTGACCATAATAACAAACAATTACATAAAATAAACCGTCTCTAACTTAAAAGAATTGAAATTATAAGATTTAATGTAATTTTCTAAATGAAGTGACGTTTTTGCCGACGCTACTTAGAAAACCGTCCGTATCCGTTGTTGTGATTGTTGCTAACTCTTCTCAACTTTCTATCTGCGCGCGGGAGCGGTGGCGGTCGCGGCCGCGGCCGTCGCCGCTACCGCGTCTGTATGAACTATGAAGGAAATTTATAAAAATTTGATAGATTTACATAATACACAGTTAATTAAATTGCCAGTTGCAAATAAGTCCACAGCCAAAAAATCTCATTATATTTGTTGTGGTTATAAATTAGGCCATTTTTTTAATGACCTTACAATATGCTTTTAAGTGTACTTAATAAGAAAAAATATTTATCTAAACAACCAAAAATAAAACAAAACTACACTGTGCTTACACTGCTTACTAAAGGTTCCCGAAATCCCGATTGTTGAGATAAAGCTAAGTATAAAGATAAAGAACACAATAAGATACATATTTTTGTCAACTGCCTACCATTTATAGACTTTTTAAAATAGATAATTATCGTTTCGATCTAATTTAATTGTAATTTATATAAAGTAAATTAAACTTTATTAAAAAAGTAAATTTAAAAAAATAAATACTTACAATAAAATAAAAACTTAAACTACTTCTAAATCTAAAAACTTAATCTAAAATGCCTGTAGTAGAAGGAAAGGTTCCCAAAATGCTGGCTGCATTTCCGCGTTGTATAGCAATGCTTACCTTTTGAGCAAAGTAGCAGCCAGCATTTTGGAGACCTGTCATTTCCACCAAACGCTTGGCCAGGTCCCGGTACAAGTAATTATAATAAATTCATTACTATTCACTTGATATCACGTCACTAGCAAATCTTAATTATCTTTGCAGTTGGTGGGAGCGCCGTGCGGCCACCACGGCCAGTACACGTTCTACAAGGCGCTCCGTGTGAGTGGCGCCACTGAGAAGATACTCGCCATTGGTGACTTCTTCTTTGTCAAGATATGGCAGGATTCCGAACTTGTTTCTATTGGTGAGTGTAGTATAGACATTAGTCTTGTAGAATGCATACCTACTAGCCATGGTGTCTCTCTACGGTAAGGTTGAACGTTACTTAGTAAGTAACACCATGACTTACATGCTATGTGCTGTACTTAGTGAGACACCATTACCTTTACAATAACTTCTCTACTGTAAAGTTTCTATTGGTGAGTTAACCAACTAACATTTACCCTTGCCGTAGAGAAGACACCATAACAAGAAAACGTTTTTTGATGGATATCTGATTCCTCTTAATCATGTTTCTAATAGCTGGGATCGTTTCCTGATCGTTGATCGTGATTCGTTATCTATCAGAATCAGATAATAAACTAAATGCATAATGTTTTATTTCCCTTCGCTCGGAGATATATAACAACATAGAAGACTCCAGGGATCTTCAAATCTATAGTTAATAGTATCTTCTAGGTAAGCGACAGTAAGCGTGTTACACCCTAAACTGTAGCAATGTTTAACATCAGGCAAGCTGTAATCAAACGCAAACATATCCCACGTAAAAAAAAATCTGTTACTAGAGAATGCCCGTGACATTAACTATAACTAGGTTATGTTATTGTCTTTAAGTTCTGTTTCTTTCTATAGATTTCTGTGTAAACAATGACCAACCTGTCTCCTCGCAGGCGAGCTGCAGCTGCTGTGGACGGACCGCGTGTCGGAGCAGACGCTGGTGAGCCTGCGCCTCTACTGTCTGCCGGAGAACACGCCTGACGGACGACACCTGCATGGGGAGGTAGGTCCATCATCATTACCACATAAGATGTTCGACTAGTAGTCATATCCCATTGTTTGTCACAGAATAACAGTTGTTGTAGGTCGTCCGGTCGAGAGATGGGTCGACGACATCGTCAAAGTCGAGGGTCCAACCTGGATGAGGTCTGCACAAGATCGACGCAAATGGCACATACAAAAGGAGGCCTATACCCAGCAATGGGATCCCAAGGGCTGCGGATGATGATGATGATGATGATGAACAGTTAATTCATCATTGATTAATAACAAGTTGATTTATCATTGGTTACATTTTGACAGTTCGATTATTATGACAGTAGACAGACAAATTTCGAACAGCAAAACGGACTGCATATTTTCTAAGTTCTGGGCTAACAGTTAAACCGCGTTTTGTAATAAGGCCCATTAAGTTGTTCCTCATGAACTTTATTTAATAGCTAAGACATTAGAATAAAATAGACATAATTCAGCATTTTCCATTTAGTTTTACCAAAAAGACGTAATTCTGTATTCTAATTAGCTTGTTAATATCTATTTTTACTTAATACCTACTAACTACGAGTACGTATAAGCATTTTTCAAACAAACAAAGAATTTTCCTCCACGTTTCAAAACACAATGATCGATACTATACCTACTCACTTAGCAAAGCTTGCTATAATTTTAATTAAGTACATACAATTTTATATGCTTGAAACAATCCATACGTTAAATAAAATGTAGAACTTTGTTAATCAATTTGAAATGGGAATAATGTAAAACGAAGTAATATATAAGAGATTAATTATGTAGGTAGTTACAGCAATAATAAAACAAACAAGTCCATGTTGGGTAGTCGGTTAATCTATACATAAAATAAAGCAGAAGAGGGTTGAAAGTCTAAACAATGAAAATATAAAAAAAATGTCTGCAGATATTCGAATTGAAAGCAGACTACGTTATTTCTAGAAATTTTGTCTGTTTATTTAAAAGCTAATCATGAAAAAACGGCTAAACGGATCACCATGATGATAGGTAAGGTAGTATGAGGTGCCGGAAGTGTCACAGGCTACTTTTTATTCCGAAATAATGCAAGCGAAGCCTCGTATGGAAGTATGACAAATAAATATTTTCCTGCAAGACTCAAACCAAAACGATCGATACTCAACTCATATAGCAAGGCTTGCTATAATTTTAATTACATAGGTACACTACAGATAATAAAACAAACAGCTCAATTTTGTAAGTTGGTTAATATGACAAATACTATAAACACACATTATAATATAACTGGTCGGCTAATCTTATCGTTTATCTTATCCGAGCAACTTTAGAGCGAGCGCGGCGGGCGCGAAGGAAAATATGGGTACAGGGTTCTGTAGGGGTGTTAGTTCGTGAATGAATGAAATTAATGAATGAATGCGTTTATTGTTCGATGTTGTGTGATGTTATAAACTGTGCTTTTAACGTTTCCTAGATATTAAAGTACTTAATGGCAAAATTAAAAACTTAAAACGACTTTTTCTGTCTTTATCGAAGTCTCTATTCCCCTTGGACTATAATTTACCGTAAGGCAACGTTGAGTACCCGCTTTCTTCTAGGCAAGCGTGCTAAGTCGTATAACAACGCTGCTTAACATTAGGCGAGTTATTAAGCCTATCAAGTAGGTACACAAATTTAATATAGATAATACATACTTAAATATCAGTGGCTTGTGACATTATAAAACTGTAATTTTAACGTATACTTATTGGATAATTCTGTACCAAACTAAAACGAAGATTAATTTTAAAATTCCTTAAAATATTTAAATTAATTAAATTTAATAAACAACAAGATCGCAGCTTTAGTTTATGAACTCCTTAAATAACACATTATTTAATGCTCTAAAACCACTTCCTACCGTTGTAATTATCAGTGTATTTATTATTTCTGACAATTGTGACTGTTACTAAAACGAATTACACTAAGTTTTATGTAAATAATTAAAAAAATATGTAAGTACCTACGTAAAATAGACAAAAGCGAAATTATAAATCCAATCATAATCCGAACCCTCCCTCTGTGACCGCGGTACCCAAAAACCGTATATCCAAAGAAACCTCAAAAATCGAGAGCGCGTTCTACGAAGCATCGCGCCCTCTCGCTCGCACGTACCCGCTCGCATTCGCCGTCTCCCTCTAATCCCTATTTGGTAACGCCAACTATTTCATGGATGAAATTACTGTTGGGATGATGATTGAGGCACGGGAGGCGGCGGGAGCGATTTGAATATCTGTTTGGATTGTAAATAAACTTTAGTATAATATTATTTAACTTAATATTATGTCCTGTTTCCTGTCTAGTCAAATCAGTAACTTATTATAATTTCTCGCTCATTGAGTCATTTCCTCAAGACTGAGGTTCGTGAATCCCCCGCAGAATTCATTCGTTAGAGGAGTTCTCTTTGATCATATTTTTCGTAATTGAATTTTAATTACTTACGACTACTTAACAGTAAAATTAATTCACCCGTGTATAAGATTACTTAATTTGTCTTCTTGTGTCTCATTAATTTTGCTACAAAACTTATGCTTTTGATCAATTTTGTAAAAGAGTCAAAATTAAAGCAATCAAGAAAGATAATTAAGTTTTTAACAGGATTCACATAAATATTGGATTTCGCATTAAAAATTACGTGCTGACTCATTATAACTGATAATAGTTCTATTGTTTAAAAACTTCACGTAAAATAAATTCATTATGATGTTATTAAAAGGACAAACTATTTTCCTCAATAAATTGTATCAATAATGGAAAATCTGTATCGTAATGTGTTAAATGATCATTCGATACTGCTTAGTTTCTTATTGTTAATCCACACAATTTTATAAAACTCTTTAACTATACGAGTGTTACTAGATCGAAAATCAATTACAAACCACTAGAGTATCTCAAAGAAGTTATAACAAAAACGAATTAAATCTGAAAAGCAACATCTTATCCCATATCTTATTTACAAACAGCTCGGCAATTTCTCCAACGTTTTACTACAACCTTTTAAAATTACATAAATTATTTTGTTTATACTTAAGCCACACACCAATATGTACTCGTTTGGGGAGTGCACGCGAAAATGAGTCTTATCCCCAGTAGATAACCGCGGGAATCCCGCGAGGGGGCGCCAGTCATTTTGTAGATGTAGGATTCGGTAGCGCGACTCAACTGTCTTGGTTCTTGAGATAGATTCGCTTTTCTATTTTGTTCGTGTTTAGTATTTAGATGCTAATAATGCTGATTTAGAAATAAATAATTATATTTTTCACTAACTCGCGGTTTCGCTCTCATTAAGAAGTAAAATTTGCACCCCTATTTCACCCCTTTAAAAGTGGCATTTTGCAAAAATCCTTTCTTAGCGGATGCCTACGTCATAACATAACATCTACCTGCATACCAAATTCCAACCCGATCCGTCCAGTGGTTTGGGCTGTGCATTGATAGATCACTATGTCAGTTAGTCAATCACCTTTGAGTTTTATATATTTATTTTAGATTTATTTATTGAGATTAAATGAGACAAGACAACAAGACGAATAAATTGTCTTATTTGGTAAGATTAATATATTATGCCGGAAAAAGATGTCACATCTTTCATCAGCAGTTCAGAATCAAAAATGTACACGTACATTTTTGATTCTGAACTGCTGCTATGCAAAACACTCCCTGTCTTCTTGTTCCCGATGATCTTCGAAGCAAGAGTGAATCGGTTCTTATCGGGTAAGCACATTCCATCTTTAAAGAGGAAAAACTTCAAATAATATCACGTCATATACAAATTTAATTATTAAACAAACACAGATGACACGTATAGTTTCATTAACATTAAATTATTGTGTACATATTGATTGATTACATTCTGCTATCGCAATATGTATTGATAATGTTATAAAGCGATAAAATATATTACCACGTGCTTATCGACTAACTTGATAGGCGATTTAATATTAGCTACAAGGGCTAGATGGCGCTGTGTGATATGTATTTATTTATTTTATTATTTTGAGGAAGTTTGCCATCTTGTCTGTGCTTGTGAATTTATTATTTTCCGAATTAATTATTTGTCTGTTAATAGAATTTGTTACTGATAGTAAGAAATTTCATGAAATTCATGTAAAAATACACAATACTAAGAATAATTATATCTTAAGAACTGTAATTAAATATTATCATTTTTACCATTACACTGGATGAGGGCTACCGAGTTTGTTACATTTCGGACTATGAACTTGTACTTATATTTATAACAGCTCAAAAAAACTCGTTATTATAATACCAAACACTTTACCTATGTAACTAATAAAATTAAAACTTTTGCTGTGTTAGCAATATTTTTAACTTGTGTACTATGTAATGTGCTGTATATTACTTGTTGTTTTTACAGATTTTTATCATTGGTAACAGTGACAACCAATTCTTAACCTAACCTTATTTCAATAGATACTTTTGTAAAGTAAAGTAAACTAAAGTTGTATATTATGTAGACTTACGAGCTAAAATATAATGATACAATCTATACAAACAAATAATGTGTAAGGTGTAAAAAAGAACACGAAAAACTACAATAAAACTACAATAACAAATTGTGTAACAGAAACTTACACAAATATCGAAAACATAATCTACAACAAACGAAGTAAATGATAAAAGTAATAATAATACTAAAAGTCCAAGTATCAAATCCGTTGGAGTCGAGCGCACAATACATACTTCGCGTTGCCATGTGACGACTTTTAAACATCGAGAGGCGCGGAGTCGAATTTAATGTAAACTTATTTGTTTTTTTTTTACGATATAGGCTCACGCTTGACTACAACTCGCCTGATGTCAAGTAACGTTATCATCTACGATCCATCTTGTTTATTTATTAGTTATATTAAAAATATAGTTCATCACTAAAACTACAAACTACGTAGGTACTTAATATGATTATTTGAATGTGTTCTAGTAGTTTGTGAGGAAGTTAGAATTATTATTGCAATATCTATTATATTGACTCCGTCGTCGCTTCTCATCAGACTAGGCGCAAGCATATTAAATGTAAGAAAAAAATTTTTTTATTGAAACAGGGATCAATATTTTAATATTTATGAATAAACGAGCATTATTATCATTTCAAATACCAAAATGCTGATGTAATTGTTTAATCATCAGAGATTTGTAGTTTAACTAATCTATTTACTTAAGTACTTATCAAATTCTGTTTCCTTTTGTTATTTTTGTCATACATTACATCGGTTTAGTTTAAAACTTTACACTTTGCTCTTGCCTATAGTTGATATGTTCTTCATTAATCCTGATTAAGCAAGTAGTTTAATTATGACACAATTTAAAAAAAAAAACAGATGGCCAAATTAAATAACGAATATTACAAAACACTAACAAAAGAACATTTGGACCATTTTTTTTTCGAAACCGGTAAAGAATCTTGTGTATCAATATACTAAATTATCGAAATTTCTTCAACCAATAATGCGTGAAACCGCGGGCATCAAATAGTGCTACGTAATAATAATAATAACAAAGTATTTGTGAGTCAATAGTCCAGAAAGTGGTATCAGTCGTAGGCATCCCACTATCTTATCTTGAGTTCATTCTACACAAATAACTGATAAGGGATTTACAGTGTACAGATGGCACAAAAAGTGATGAAAATGTTTTTTTTTCCTAAATCCTTATTTTTATTTTATTTCTTTGCGACTAATAATCATTCACCCGTTTTCGGGTACGGCGACCGTTTTCTGTACTTTTAATACGACTACCATTTTATATGTAACTTACTTAATTACTTTTAACTTTTAATGGTGTAAATGTTTTTTTTTTACCGCACTTACATATAAACATATCATGTTAAGATACACTAGTATTTTTACTAGAGTTTGACAAGTGGTGTTCATTATGAAATGTCTGACAATGAAATTTCCTACTTTGTAAGAATTTCGTATTTCGATTATAAGAATTTATGTAACTAGGTAGTTAGATTAAATACATAAATAAGACAACGTAAAATGGTCTTACCAACTGTACTAGTAATAAAATAATAATAGTCAATTCAAATGTGATGTCGACTAAAGTGAATTGGTATTTTTGTGTATTTATAGTATACATAATATATGCACAGTTATTTAAAACTTGTACATAAGTTAGTCTTATACTGCTTTGGCTATAAAGTAACGGTTTTCGACAAAACCTTATATTAACATCAACGAGGTCTTTATTATTCTGTCAATTTGGTTAAAATAATTAGAAAGTAATCGATTTACGTGGGACTTGGGTATATAAATATGTATGTATATAGTAAACACTTCATTAACAAAGTACAAAAATCTCAAGCGGATCTATTAGTGCCATAACAATACAAAAATATATTTAAAAAAATTAAATTCTGTCTTCCCACATATTTGTTTTAAAAGAAAGTATAAAAATGCTTGTTTTTAGTTTAGCCTGGGCCAAAACTAAATAATTAAATCTCTACTTCGCAGCGTGAAGCCGCGTTTTGAAACTAGTGTGGTAGATAACAAAGAACTATCGTCGTTTTTGTGGTGTTACTCAGATAACACATTTTTTATTAAGGTATACAGGGTTCCCCTGACGGGGCTTGCTTGCATATATTTGCTGAAAACCAATTTTGTATGAAGTATGAATTTTATGCATCGTGGTCCGAATCTAAGACTTATCTAAAAACAGATAACACATTATACATGGTTACATTTATTGTTGTATGATTTTTTAGTAATTCGGGGGGAAAATCAATTCTAACATACTTTTCGTCCGCAGGCGACGCTTTTCCGTATGAAACAGCTAGATTTTTCCTCGAATTTCCAAAAGTTAACAAAAGTGGTTGTAACATAATATGATGTGAGTTACCTCTCTTTAGTAGTATTTTCTCATAACTGAGGGTCGTGACTCTCCCGCAAAATAAATTCGCTTGGGGAGTTCTGTTGGGCAGATACATCATGGTGGGCGCCCAGGTCCTTCCACGGAAGACACATGTCCTCAGATATTGTGGTCTTCAAACATGTCGGTTTCCTCACGATGTTTACCTTCACCGCTAACCGAGCGCAAATTTACACATAATTTGAAAACACAAGTCATTAGTGTAAGGCTGGATTCGAACCAGGGTGCGTCTGGGTGAAATGCAGGCACTGGAACCGCTGAGCCACACTCGCTTATTTATCATGATCTACCTTTTCCTGCAAAATTGCTGTTGTGTTTTGGATAACCCTGTATATTTAAATTTTTGCGCCTTTTCATGTATGCGTGAATTTTACACTTAACCTATTTATTGTGTAATGTTACACAGTACCATGTTTCGTGTTTCAATAATTTAAGCAAAGCAAGCTTGTTTATGAATAGTAGGGTTTAGATTAGACTATCTCAAACTAATTTAGATTTTTAGGTAAGTAATTGTTGCTTTTATAAAATTTACAAAATAATCAGTACAGTACACAATCAGTGACTGCCCAAACCCTCATTTATATATGACTTAACATTTGGTTAAAATGGAATAAGATCTATTTGCTAGGATATAGTGGCTGTAGCTAAGCTATATATGAATTCTGTTTTTATGATTTTTTAGAAAAAACGGTTTTTAAAACTAAAACACAATAAGCAAAATATAGAATCGAAAACAAAAATAAATTGTGTTTGAGTTATCTTCGCTTTATATTCCATTTTAATTTTTCAACTTTTTTATATATTTTAGCTTTTTTTATAAGTTATAATAAAGTTATATAATATAATATTATATATTTTTAAACTAGATAGGCTTACGCTTGACTACAACTCGATTCACTCTCGACTTAAATAGTTCATAAGGTAAGAACTATGTTATTGTTCATACAATAGATTAACTAGTGAAAATAATAAAACAATAACTCCTTGCCCGAATCTCTAATCCCTTTGAACTATAATTTGTCGGTCTTCAAGTCGAGAGTAAACCGGTTTATTCTAGGCAAGTGCGCAAGATCGTAGATCACAACGTTGCTTAACATCAGGCAAGTTGAAGTAAAGCGTGAGCCTATTTAGAAAAAAATAAAACACCAAAATAAATATCCTTTGTCCTCCACAAAATATTTAGTTCCGATGGAGTCTCCACAGCTTTCCGTCTTAGCAATTATTTACCAGTGACGCGGCGGCCGCGCTGCCAACCTGCGGGGCTACCACGAGGTTATTGCCATCGTGGGGTTAGTGTTGTTTTATTTAAAAATATATTTCTAGATTAAGATAAAAACTTCATTAACCTTATGGCATCGCACCATATAGGGCAAGTCAGATTACATTTTCCCTTAAGTATAGTTCTCAATGTGTAAACTTATATAATAGTTATGGTAATTTATCAAATTATCAATAAAATTTTATCTGTTTTATCTGTACTATAATATATACAATATTATTATAAAAACTCTGTATCTACACTAATGTTGTAACATTCTACTTATGCTTCCAATACATGACTTATAATTACTACTGTTATAGCGCAGACAACAAAACACTTAATTTAAGCAATTTCACATGATGGTATAATATCCACATCGATATCGTAATATCTCATTATAATATCAATAAAACGCGACCAACCTGATTGCAGGGCCAATCAGGTTGGTCGCGTTTTATTGATGCGCGCAGCTGCGTTTTCATTGGTTAGATTTTAATGGCGGCAAAATCACTGTGACAATACTCTTGTTGTTTGATTAATTGCATTAGTGAAGATAAAGTAGTGTATGCAACTGCATATAACACGGGTATTAAAACACTCGTTACTATTATGAAACTCGCTGCGCTCGTTTCATAAACTCACACTCGAGTTTTAATACCCTTCTTTATATGACAGTTGCATAAACTACTATTATTGTAATCCAATAAAAAGTTGTTTATTGTTCGTCAAATAGTACTACACTAATTAAATACAAACTAGAAACTAAAACGAATTCAATTGTAGTGCAACGTTATTAGGCAGGAATTTAATAAAACTATTGAATCAGACGTAGTATTTAGGATCCATTATAAATAATAACTTTGAAAGAGTTTATTGCTTATTGTGATTTAAGTTTGTTCACATATTTCTGGGAAACTGGAGTATTCAGAAATAAATAAAATGTGTAACCAATTTTATTGTAATGCAAATCATTTAATATTGAAACTTTGGAACTGAATAGCACTTTAAATAAATTATTGCTTTTTAAACATGAACAACGCCTAACTTAAGATTCGTAGTAAAGATTTTGCGACTGCAAAATATAAATTGTAACATTAACGTATAAGTAAAAAAAAACTCAAAGCAGCTAATTTTGTTTACAGCCCGGTTGAATTAAACTATTTAATATAAATTATGTTTGTTAGTAACTAGTGGTAACCCCCTCGAAAGTATTATATTTTTAACGATACCTACCGAGAAACATTTGAATAAAGACATACCCTTTTTGACTTTGTAAAGTTGACTAGATTTTAGGGCATCGTACTAATGTTTATTTACTAGTATTGCCTCCCGGATTCGAATATACCAAGTAAGTAAATTGGTAAGTATTTTGGTATCAGAGTTTTTAAACCGCCCCAAGGACCTCTGACATGATTAAAGGTACATTAGTTGAATTCGGATTCGAATACAAATGTTTTGTTAATCATTATAATATTAAAATATCATTGTATTTTATGTACGTATCAGATAAGTTTTTGTTTTATTCTTAATTATCTATCTATATCCTACCCATAGATAATAAAGCTGAAGAAGGTCAAACTTCTGAACGTAGAACATAGAAAAATACATGTTTGAGTAGGTATACCTGAAGAAGGTCAAACTTCTGAACGTAGAAGATAGAAAAATACTGAGTAGGTATACTTACTTTAAATCGATAATAAAACATGTTTTAGCAGTTTTTATAATTTTTGTCTGTTTATCTGTTTATTTAAACGCCAATAACGCATAAACTGCTGAACGGATCATCATGATTTTTGGTATGTAGGTAGTATGAGATCTTAGAAGTGTCATAGGCTACTTTTATCTCAAAATAATGCGAACAAAGCCGCGGGCGCCCACTAGTTATACCAACGAGTACAGTGTCTGTACAAAATCAATTCAAACGATCTAGTTAATTTACACAAATTAAACGAACACAATAAAAAATATATTATTCACAATTCCACACCATGTAGGTACTTATTACTAGTTAACAAAACAAAAACTGTAATAAAAATCGAGTTAAACTAATCACTCTTTAATGTAGGTTCATTTAGTACATTAAACAACCTACTTTGGCACCTAAATAATCAATTATCAAAATCAAGGGAATAAAACTAAACACTACTTCTAACTACAATAAAAAGGGGCACCTAGAAAATCTTTTGAAAAGCCTAAAGATAATCTAAGTAAGTATTATCAAAAATCTATTTAAAATGTTATCAAATTCATACCTTTTACAGCAAATGATGATAATATACAGAGTTATTTGGTATCAATTTTCTATAAAGCCGATGAGATGGATGGAAGGAATACTGTGTTTTTTGTTATTTTGCTCCGCGAGCCGCCTAGCCGGGATCGAAGTCGGTCGACTTGAGTACGGCTAGCAGAAAAATAAGCCCTTAGGGCGGCTTGAGAAACTCTCGACACCAGAGTTGGCCCCTCTCTTTCGATAAGAAGAAGTAGAAAAATGATATAATAAAGAAAAACTCTATGGAATTCACTTACAATTGATTTTTAATCTCAATCACAATAATTGTAATGAGCAAAGGTGAAAGTTTGTGACTTTGTTTGTTTGTTCTTAATTTATTTCACGCGCAAACAAAAAACTCTTTTTGCACGAAATGGGTTTGCGCTTGTACATATTTCGCCAGAGGGTAAGCGATCATTACGGTAATATTATGTTCATCATCATCCACAGCCTTTTCTATCCCACTGCTGGGCATAGGCCTCTCTTTGAATGTGCCAGCTGCGTCGATCTTGTGCAGACCTCATCCATAAAGAACCCGCGTCTCGTACAATGTCGTCGACCCATCTCGCTGCCGGACGACCTACTCCTCGTCTGCCTGCATAATAAGTATTATATTATGGTATGTAAATGAGATTAACGGCAAATCAAGTGATATTATATATTATATCTACCAAATAAGTTCCAAATGAGTTCAGTTGTTTGTGCGTAATGGTGGAATAGTGGAAAGTGGGACGAAAAGAAGAACCAATAGTCAAATAATCTTGTGTTTAAAGCAAATTATTTTGTCATCGGTACCGGGTATGTCGGTGCAGAATATTGGCATCGCTGCGATCTTCCCCCGGACATTGTGTGTCTCGGCCAGCTATACCATAATATACTGCAGATGATGATGATTAAATGAGATAAACAATAAATTAATCAGTTTGGTTAAAGTGGAATAACCTGGGCGCCCACCACGATGTATCTGTCCAAGAGAACTCCCCTAACGAATTAATTCTGCGGGGGAGTCACGACCCTCAGCCATGAGGAAATAGAAACAAAGTGGAATTCCATTTTGGGCACTTCCGTGGCTTGCTAGACACGTTATATTGTACATGTCTTCTGTTTATTATAGTATGGCAGATGCTAAGCCCTGTCACAGGCCCTTAGGATGGCTTGATAAACTCTCGAAACCAGAGTTTGACACTCTCATACGAATTTATTTACTTTTACAATGCAATAGTCCTAATTTTACATAGTATAAAGCAATGCCCCCCTATGTCAGTATACATGTGTGTATGCTTAGATCTTTATAACTACACAACGGATTTTGATTCCGTTTTTTTTAATAAATTAAGTGATTCAAGAGTAAGCTTCATATGTATAATAACGCGTCCGAATCCGCGGGCAAAAGCTAGTAATAATATAAAAATAAATTACAATTGTTGTATTGTTCTTTCTTCTCCAAATGAGATTGCAAGCGAGTGTCATCTTGCCTCGACCAGCCCTGGCCCCGATGCAAGTTTTATACGTGTAGTGGCGACATAGCACAGTAAATGGACCGGTCTAACTAACCGCACCAAGTTGTAAGAACTTATTTCTGTTTTCTGAGTAGTAAATAAAAATACATTTTTTTGCATAACATACAGTGTTTGCTAAATTTAAATTGTAACCCTACCCTCTGCACTAGACGCAGCTGTGTCGGGGAGGGTAGTTGTTTAGCGAGAGTAGATTGAACATACACACTTTTTTATGTATAAACTGAGCTACATATATGTACAATAAACCAGCATCATTATATTTTAATATGGATTTAATAAAAATATAAGTATATTCTGGGACTCATCAAACGTGAGATTTATAAATGTCGGCAAAAAACATTCCACCGTTTTTTGCACACAGCGCCATCTAGCCCCACACTAATCAAACGCTTTTGTCATGGGTAGGTACTAGATCTATAACGGATATAGTACTTATATGTTGTGCAAAAAGGATCGTATGAATTTCGCCGCCATTTATAAAACTCATCTATAATGAGCAGGGTTTTAAAAATATGGTTAATTTTATTTAAATCAATACAAAGTGCAGTATTTTATTTCAATATGAGTTATCTGTATTATCAAAACCTCTCCATTACTGCATTATGTCAGTAGGAATAGATATAATACCTACCTACTTATTCACCTGCTGTACTAGAGGTATTCATTAGGTTTTATTATAATACGGGATAAAAAAATATTCTATTGATAATTAATCTATCTCAAATCCATACAAAATTTCATTCAAATCTGTGCAACCTATTAGGTGAAAACTTAGGTTTTACTATGCAATTTAGTAGGTAATTGTTATGTGCTAAAAAAGAAATAAGTCTAAATAACTTCTTAACACAGCCTTCTTATTTTACAAATTGTCAAAAAGTTCGCACGTGTATCAAATTCATATCATATCAGTAACACATACGAATTCGAAAGCCAAAGTTGAACATTCACACAACAAACGTATCAGAAAAGTATCGAAACTCCGTAAGTATCTGATAATTGAATATCACAAGCGTCCAATAAAATAAACTAACATCTCGACAAAACGAAGAAAAAATACATTAATTGCCCACGTTACGTCACTTCCCCACTAAATATAACAAAATGACAAACTAATTTGAACCTTAACTTCATTCAAATAAAGACTCAAAATCATGTCTTCAATATGACAATGTTAGGCGAAAATAGAATTTAAAATCTAATCTAAAAAAAAAAAGTTGTAAATTCTAAAACCAAAATACGAAATTCTACTCACGATTCTGTGTCTAAATCGCGCTCTGTATCAAAAAAGCTTAAGTCGCAAAACTGTTGTTTTAATTTAAATCTTATCTATAAGGATTTAAAGTAACAATTTGTTTGGCAAAATCTGCGAGTTCAGTGTCTGTGTGTGCGTGATCGTAAAATTAGATTTGCGTGTGTGCGTGTACTAAAGGTTGCCCTGAGAGGTTGACTCGAGTAGGATTGCAACTCGGTTTTTGTTTGGTTAACAAAAACTTTATAACATAGTATTTACAAATGTAAAGCAAGAAAGCATTATTGTAATAGTTTTTATTATTTATTGAAGTGTTGAGATGTTTAATGTTAAGTAATTATTATTATTTTAATGCATATTTTAGATGACAATAATTTATCATTACACACACACTGTATAAATAATAATTATCATTCTGTATCTTGAATATAAAATATGACGAAACATCAATGAATACAACGCAATGACAATCAACAAGATAAGATAACGTGGTATTATTGATAAAACGTGTGCAAAACTTACATTAAGTATCTGATGTTAGAGGCTGATAAGTAACTTAAATTATTTCAAACTAAGTAATATCCTAATACATAATCAGCATTGTAATATTTTTATCTGTTAATGTACAATAAATATGTAGGATTTAATTTGAAAACAAAAGTACCTACTCGTATCATCATTATATTGATTGCGATATTGACGTTACTTTGCAAAAATCCATTGCAACACTGAACAATACATACCAAATATTGTTCCAAATCCACTTTGGATTTGGAACCGACTACATATATCTTTATAGTTTTGACACAGGCCGAATTTATTCTAGTAAGATAAAAAAAATAGTAGGTAGTTGTGTTTTAATTTTCACCAGAAAAGGTATACAATGCAAATTAAACCATAAAGCCTCGAGTACTAAAATGTTTATCTCCAAAAAAATATAGACAAGTTTTTCAACAATCATTTCCTAAAACTTCAAATACATACTTACACTACTTTCTAAAAAATGTATCAGAGGCCCATAGGGCGGCTTAATTAACTCTTGACACCAGAGTTGGCCAAAAATAATTATAAGTACGAGTACCCAAAAAATCTAATCCCTAAAAGTATTAAAATCTTATAAATAACCTAAAATATAAAATAGCAAACAACAGCTTGCACTTCCCGAGTTGCAACGCAGGTCGCGTCAGCGGCATAAATATCAATGTATGGAAGTAATTTCTGTGCTGTGTTACGTACAGGGTGCTTCTTAGGGGTACGTGTACAATGTGATTTTATTAATAAATTGTAGCTTTAGATGCATTTTAAAATTGTAGTTTTTTTAGTTATTTATCTTTACATATAATAAAGCTGAAGAGGGTCAAAAGCCTTAACAGTTGAAGATATTTAAAACAAAATATTTTGCAGACACTGCAAGCAAATTAATAGAAGAAAACGTTCCAACAATTTCTAGAAATTTTGACTGTTTATCTGTTTCTGCGTTTTTCAATTTCTATGTTTATCTGTGTCTCTATTTATCTGTTTATTTAAACGTTCATCACGCAAAAATGGTCGAACGAATCATCATGAGTTTGGGTATATAGGTAGTATGAGATCTTAGGAGTGTCATAGGCTACTTTTTATCCCGAAATAATTCCAGCAAAGCCGCAGGCGTCCACTAGTATCACAATAAAGCTATATTCTACTCTATAATATGCCTTCAGCAATCTTCTCTATATCACACTGCTGGGCATAAG
The DNA here is from genome assembly GCA_964023185.1 of Macaria liturata. Classification (NCBI taxonomy): domain Eukaryota; kingdom Metazoa; phylum Arthropoda; class Insecta; order Lepidoptera; family Geometridae; genus Macaria; species Macaria liturata. The sequence goes on along the minus strand of OZ026809.1, from coordinate 12,861,546 downwards.
CCTCCTAATGACAATACTAGACTAATACTTACACTTAGATATATGTATACTACATATTACATAGTATATAAGTAGGTATGTGGCCCGCTGGCCCCATTGATAACGTTTATGTACTGATAACGCAAACTGCTTATTGTTTTTCTATATACGAGTTTGAGTAAGTATGTGAAGAATTGTGCTACTGGATTATATACCTAACTTATATACTACGTTATATATAGAACAAAAGTTTTTGACTGAATTTGAAAATTGCAATTTTATTACGTTGGTACTTTATATTATTTGAAAAGCTATATATAAAATAATAAATTTCGTTTATATACTGTTCAAATTTAACCTATAACTGTTTTTAATTCGTACAAAAAAAACATACATGTACTTATTATGAATTATTGGTAGATACTTGTAAATAAAGATATTAGAGATCTCCTTGAAATCAAATTTAGCATCAAATCAAATTTATTGTAGTTTATTTATTCAAAAAAACTTACATTGCGTTAAAAACTAATTTAAAAAACTAAATACCTACTAATAATAGAATAAAAACTTAAACTACTTCTAAAACTAAAATACTATAAAAATTGAATAGACACAATAAATAAATGGCTTAGTTTAAAAATGAAACATTTATTCCAGTTCTACAACTGGCTGCCTTATCGCTAAAAAGCAAATATGTAGATGTCGTCAAACAACGAAGTCCAGTTTTGTGAAACTACTGTTAACATATTATATAACACTTGTCCAAAGTTCTCTATACATAATACTATATACTTTAAAACACACAATATATACATACTTGTTAACCTTGCCTAGGTCATTGCTATATGAATATGTATGAATTGAACTATGTATGTGTTGAAATTTCGTTATCATGGTAATAAATGAAGAAAAAATTATAAAAATATCGTAAAATTGTTTTGTTAAAATTTGTTAATCTATAAATATAAATAGATAAATATTCCGGGACATTGAACACAGCGCCATCTAGCCCTACACTAAGCAAACGCTTGTGTCGTGGGTACTAGATAACGGATATAATACTTTTTATATATTTTTCTTTTTTAAATACATACTTGTTATACATAGAAAAGACCAGACTCAACACAGGTAATTACAAATTATAAAGTTCATAAATACTTGTGTCATGCGGTAATAGAACCCGCAACCCTAGACTAGAAGGCAGAGCCACTACCAACTAAGCTAACAAGACAGTCAAATCTATTGTTTTAATGTTTAAATTAATGTATAATGATTTAGTTAATTACAAAAAACATTTTGAACAACTGATTGGATACTGCTTTAGAAAACTAATGTATAGTACACAATACTTAGCAAGAACTGAACCCAATATCTTGTAGTAGTTGGTAATAGGTATACATAATTAAAATTAAAATATTCAATTATACTTTTGTTCGTATTCCTTAAAACCGGAATAGTTACATCATTTAGCAAGGACTGTGAAACTAATTTCTTATTAGGTACAAACAAATCATTCAAATTAAAAAAGAACTAAAATATATTATACTTAGTATTCCATAATAAGCAGAATAGGTCTTCGTCACAGTTAAAAGTAAAAATTAAAAATCATCAACGCAACCCAATAGCTCAGGGTTGTCACAAATCTGTCCTCAGAATGGCAGGTAATAAGCATTTATGTTCAAAAAGGCGCAATAAAAAAAAGGAAAAGAAAAAAACAACTGACACATCGCGCGGTCACGTGGCCTCGAGCTTTGTCTCTGCAAACGCGGTGGGGTATGTAGCTGGCAGGAATTGAAATTAACAACTTTATAATGATAAAAAAAACAGACACTAAAGTTCCATGTGACGAACAAAATTAGAAATAAAATATTGAATGTACTTAAATGCAATTAAAAAAAGGCAATTTAAATTATTAATTCTAGTATGCTGAAAACGTGTGTAGAATTTGGTGCATTGTATGTTATTCCTCTTGTTTTATTTATGTAAGATATTTTTTAAATTTAATTAAGTGTGTTAAGAAAAGTGAAGTCGATTGACATTTTGTAACTGCTACTTGTATTTAAACACACACCTGTATGCCTTGTAGTCTAAATAATGCTTACTACGAAATCTATTCCATAAATAGATTGTAATGCTCACTAAAAGGGAATATTTACATAACCTGAGAAGATAATATTGTAGTGCGTGTATTATAGTTTTACGTACTTACAAAATAATAAAATATCGTCACGGCATTTCATATACCTTCAAATATTTAATGTATAATAACGGCGTGTTAATATTTGTTTTTAAACAGCTGGATATATACGCACAACGTAGTGTCCATACAATAATGAAAACTTTACATCACTTTCAACTAGGTAAGTATTGGTTTCTTAATAAAGCGATTGTATAGGTACGAGTAGGTATATCAATTTCTAATCGCCCAAGCAAACGCTCGTCCTGAAAATGTCCTTAATTTATGTTGAAGAAAAATAATACTGAACTGATGTATAAAAAAGTTGAGGGTCCAACCTAGATGAGGTTTGCACAAGATCGACGCAGATAGCACATACAAAGGGAGGCCTATACCCAGTAGTGGGATCCCAAGGGGCTTTGGATGATGATGATGATGAAAAAATACTAAGTACACCTAATTTAACTATCATTAAAGTTTTTTTTTTGCGATAAAAATCGTTAAATTCAATCATTTGATAGCAAATAGTGATAACAAGTTTAATTATACTAATATTGTCCGTTTAATAACAGCTACATACCACACCGCGTCTAGAACCCTTCGCCCGGGGAGGGTTACGGCGAGTGAGAGAGACAGCGACTGTTCTATCCGCGAGTACGAGCGAGACGAAGCATTGTTGTACTCAATACAGTGGCATAGAGACTGCTTTTTATTTATTTTTGTTTTTCTATTTCAGTCAGTTTAGCGATGCTGTTTAGAAAATATTTGTAACAAAGCAACGATGCAGATGGTATTTTTGGGATTGTAACTTTTTTGTACATTACGTGTATCGTGTATAGCATCTAAGGGACGAGGCTTATACCCAGGGCTGAATATAATGATGACATTTTTCACAGTACTTGCTTTAAATGAGATACAAAGAAGATATTAACAACAATATTTAGCAAAATATACGTTTTATTCGTATTATAAAAGAGAATGTTAGTGATTGTGTAAGTTTATATTTAATTTTTTTTATTATTTTACAGTTTTTATAAATAATTACCATGAAATTCGACATAGCGATAGATTAATTAAGGACTTAGGTGCATCCCCTTCCTCTCGTACTTAGATGTATAAAATCATCATTTTTTCAACATGCACTCCATATTAGAAAATTAATAAAACAATAAAATAACTATAAAAAGTCAAAATAACTCCAATACCACGAAAACAACAAAATACTTACAGCTAAACGCGACTCCGCTGTTTCTGTGTGCTTCAGTGAAAAAATATCGGCCGGCGCATACTCGACGTGGCGCCAGGGCTGGCGCGCGGTTGTTATTATTATTATTACCATTAAATATATTTAAAATTATAACTTAACCGAGTCTTAATTTATTTTATTGTAGTATTTAGTACTAAGGCTTTTATTCGTATGATCGAATTATTTAAATGAAATATTTGAAATAAAATAATATTTATAAAGATCCTTAACAACTTATGTATCTAAATTACAGAAGAAGAACGTTGAATACATAGGTACTTACAATATGATATAGTTGAATAAATTAACTTAATATTTACAAAAGCTATCTTCAAAACGAGTGTTAAAATAATGATGTATCACTTAGCAATGATCAATCAATAATAATAGCAAGTGATTAGTTACCACAAGGCGAATTATGTTAAAAAATACATACCTATTTCGATTAAATAGTAAATAAATACATACTCATAGATAGATCGTTTCTTATAAGTCACATACCAAGTTTATATTTCTCTATGATACCAATTAAAAAAAAGTCTGGTGTGTGTGTGGCGGCCTTATCGCTAAATGCTTATTTATCGATGTTAGACTTACAATATAACTTAACATTGTTAGTTTAGTCGTGGCAAAGTGGCATTCCATTTTGGGGACTTCCGTGGGTCGGATGCCACGTTAAATTGTAGGTCCCGGCTGTTAGTCTAGTACGGCAGTCGTTAAGCCATGACAGAGGCCCTTAGGGCGGTTTGAAAACTCTCGACACCAGAGTTGGCCACTCTCATTCGATAAGAAGAAGTTTCGTCGTAGAATTTTATTTTTATTCCTTACATTTACAATATACTTTTACAATGAACAAAGTCATGCATATTCTATTTATATATTTATTAGTACATTAACATTACCAAATTGCATGTTAATTACTTTTGTCGAAGAACAAAAGTTAAGTTAATGATAATTTGGTCGCTGTTTAATGCAATCTTCAGTTAACTTTTTCTAAATAAATAGGATTTTATTCGACAAATGGAATTAGTTTTGCTAAATTAAAGCAATTGACCTTGAATTTTAAACAGTCATTTGAATTTAATTACTAATAAAAAGTAATAGAGTTGATATAAGTTATTTTTATTCAATTTCAAGTGTGTTGTATAACTAGTGGTACTCTGCGGAGCCACCTGCGTTAATTCCGATTTAAAGTATTTGTATATTATTATTATCATCATTGTTATAGTATTATATTATTTTATTTGTATTTATATTCAATCTAGGAATATAAATGCAAATTGTCATTCATATTAATATTATTACTCATACATAAATCCACACATATACATTTTAGCCATCGAAATGTAAATGTGATATTATGTGTATTGTGTTGGGGCTTAATCATTATTTTATTCTTTGTTTACAGGTAAGATGTCTTCACAACTAATATTTATTCTGTGTGCAGTAAGTAAAAACCTTTTAAATTCTACAAGCGTAAAAAAATACCTATAATCTATACATATAGTAAAATTAGTAAAGCTGTAACCGGTCGGTGTCTGTACATTGAAGATAATGAAAAAAAAATAGTTGAGGAGTCTTTATTGATGCAATAGAACACAAATATCATGTTTTAAAAAAAAAACTGTTTGTCTGTCGGTATGTTTGTTCATTATAGACTCAAAAACGGCTGAACCCATTTGTCTACGGTTTTCACTAACATGTAGGTGCATTTTTGACTTAACATTAAGTGTTTGTTTCATTTCAATCGGTTCGTAAATAAAAAAGTTATGTTCATTTTAAACCTTTTTATCTTTAAATAATGCGAGCGAAGCCGCGGGCGTCCACTATGTTGGAAATCTATCTAGAGTTGTTCTGCTCCACTGAGCGATAATTACAAGTAATCCTTTCAAAGGTTTTCATGTACAATTAATAAACTATATAAGACCTTTCCTAAATTATCGTTTACAATGAGTTTATATGCTTTATTTAACAATTTAATTAAACACAACATAATGTTTAAAAAAATACCTTAGTTAAATATTTAAAATATATTTAAAGTGCAGAGACAACCCTGTGCCCCGGGTTTGCTTCGTTTGCTTGCTTTACTTAGCGCGCGCCACCACAACACTGTCGTATCTGCTGCCTTAATGGCTTTCGTATTTTGTACGGATTTTTATATTTTTCGTACTTTTTGGCTTTTACGACATAAACCATATTCTTCATTGCACAACAAAACAACTAATAAATACATTTCGAATAAAAAAAAAATATTTTTAACACGTAATATACACAACCAACCTTATCTCTACTTTATCAAAAGGCAGCGTACCCAAAATGCTGGCTGCATTGCCCCGCTGAATAGCTAGATTAACCGTTTTGGCAAAGTACAAGCCAGCATATTCACGCGTTCTTTTTGGTAATTTGAGGTTTTTTTGAGGTATATATGTATGTATCTTTGGAAATATTTGAACAGTAAAATAAACAAAGTATCACTTTCATTACCTACCCGTGTAATGATCTATCCAGTACTTATGTCTTTCTTTACTGATCTGTTTGTTCCTCTTTTATGTCGTAAGTGAGCGACAAAAGTATTTTTTGGTATCGGGGTAATGTTTATTATTGTAAAGATTATGTACATCTGAATTACCTACTTAAGTATTTGTCAATGTCAAAATTAGTTGATAGGTACCTATGTGGCAAAATCTTTGATCTGTCATTCTCTCGTCCAACTGGCTTCTGTTAAATATACTCCGGTAACACGCAAAACAACCAAAAATCTTTCATAATCACAAATATACTACTCAGGTAATAATAACGACATAACGGGAGTGCGAATGAAGCAACGGGCATCCATTGAGGTATTAATCTGAAAAATCATAAAAAAACACTATCTATAGATTTATTAGGTACCAGCCAGTGTCAGGTAAACTATCGAGCGTAACGGCAATATGCATATTAGTGCCAAAGGGTACAAGAATAAATCTTTGCACAAAATTACATGTAGGTCATACCTCTGTGTTGCCAGTTCACTTTACGCCGTTATTTACGTTTCTCGTTTTAAATATGTATTTTAAAAAAATATGTAAGTATGTAAAATAGATCTTTAAAATATGTACGTTTACTGTTTTTTAACAAAAAAGCTACAAAACTAAATTTATCAGCTACGGCAGTTGGTCGGAGAAGCGCGTCAACATTTCGTAAGCGACGCGCGACTCCGGATTCCGACCGGCGTAGTGAGACCGAGCGCTCTTGATACTTGCGATAATTATATGTGTTTGTGTAAATATAATGATATTATTGATTTTTTCATATCAGAGCTTTTAAGAATGGACGAAATCTATTTGAGCTATGAATAGTGTGTTTTTTTCTAACCATGATATTTTTGTCTGTGTGGTCTTTTAAATGGCAGATAAATAAATAAAAAGCATAGAACAATCTCTTTGAATGTTGAGCAATCAGCATAAAATTAAGAATAGGTAACAAAAACTTGAGTCTCTATTACCCATAGCATAATTACATATAAAAAAAAACTAATAATGAAACAATGCATATTTTATTTTAACTTTTAATTATGTCAACATATTGAATTTATAATTTATTTGTCTTGTTTTAATATAGTCAAGTTAGTAATATGTTCAAGGCTAATCAATTTCCGCTTCAGTATGTACGTATATTTACCTTATCACATTTATCATCGTCATAAATTTAAGGGCAAGGCCTTTGACAGTGGAGCATCCGCCATCCTTCCCGATCTTCTGCCAATTCCATAACCTCCTTATACGACATGACACCCCCCTTTTATTTTATCACATTAAAAGTCACTAATTAATTTTATTTTTACATAGATTAGAATTACATTTTCCAGTTAGTCCTGTATTACTAAAGTTTAATCAGGTTAATGGATGCTTTCCTTCTCTATCGGACCTAAAAAGCCAGATGGAGGTTTAATTTGTACCGCTGTTAGCTAAAGTATTGTAAACAAGTATGTTTACAGTACTTCCGTGGGTCGGGTGACCTGACTTTAATAAGTTAGTTCATGTAACTTTTTTTAAATCTACCCACATTTATACGGGTTAAAAATTTACAAGTTTATTAAAATTTTCACAAAATCTAAATATATAAAACTCGTGAGTGTGAAGTGACTGACTGACTGATATAGTGATCTATCAACGCACAGCCCAAACCACTGGACGGATTGGGCTGAAATTTGGAATGAAGGTAGATGTTATGACGTAGGCATTTGCTAAGAAAGGATTTTTGGAAATGCGACTTTTAAAGGGGTGAAATAGGGGATGCAAGTTTTACTTCTTAAAGCGAGCGAAGCCGCGAGCACCCACTAGTTTTATATAAATTGGTTAAGCTTAAAAACTAAAAATACACTCACAAACTTATACCTTGCTAACATTGATAATGACAATACCCATGTGAAGAATCCAACCTGCGGCGTCCTATTTCTCGAGCAGCACGCGGAGCACAGAAATAGCACAATATTCACTCGCATCGGATGTGAGGTTGTGGTGGTGATGTAATGGATAATACTGAAGCCTTGGTCAGATAATACAAACATCTATAATGTCCATGTAAAGAAAGAAAGAAAACCTTTATTGCGGCAGATTTCACAGAGATATAAACAAAAGTAAATAATAAACAAACAAACATAAAATCTGGCACAACACAGCCCCAACTCAGCATAATGCTGGTTGTGTGGAAGCAACCAGCGCTGGTCTTCCGTTGGGGCTGGCTGTGACGTCATGCACGTACAAGAAAGAATCAAATTCAGTGTTGGGAATGTTTTATCTCTACCCTGGAGTCATAAATTATGTTTCTTACGAACTTCGATCAATAATGTACTGTGTGTGTGCATTATTGATCGAAGCTTACGAATAATGATACTGCCACATTTTTGCAACTAAACCATTTTAAACACTGAGTACCTACAATGTTATATTCTGTCTTACAGATTTTTGAGTTCTTTTGGAAGCTATTGATTCGATGTTTTTAAAATTACTTAAAAATCTTAGAACAAAACCGAAAATTTCATCCATAATTGCAATGCTTGAATCTGCAATTTTGGTATATTAGTAAACAAAGAAACTTTTTATTAAATAACTTGAAATTATTAGGTCGTATCTGCACATTCCATACTCCGCCTCTTACAACCTTATTGTAGTGAGCAGTACTGTGCACTTACGCCCTTACTTTATTGGAGATAGACGTAATTCCGTCAGCATACAGCGGCCGAGAGGTCTTGATACTTTGATTTTAATGTTCTGTGTTTCGGATGGTTTATTTTTGTTTAATTTAAAAAAAAGTAATTCTTTTAACAAATACTCATTTCGTAATGACATTTCGTAAGTACTTCTTCTTCTTATCGAATGAGTGAGTGGCCAACTCTGGTGTCGAGAGTTTATCAAGCCGCCGTAAGGGCTTCTGACATAGCTTAACGACTGCCGTACTATGGTTGTTGTCATTGACAACAACCATAAGCACTATTAATACTTATACATTATGTACTTATCTCTTTTAATCTGTTTAATTTCAAAATGTGAATGCTTAATTGTAAATATGATTTCCAAAAGAAAATAGTTATTTGATATTAAAGAAACATATGAATTACTTATGTGTATTATGCAAGCAGAAAATAATATTTACTTAGGTATGTCCAATCAGTCGTAAATATCTTCCATAGTAGGTAAGTTGAAAACTCTTACTATGTATTTGAGTAAAAAATCTTAATAGTACATGCCCTTTTTATTTAATTAAAAAAAACTCTACATGTATAAATAATTATAAAAATTTCATAGTAAAAATATCATTAATTTATTATCTAATTTAATACCTTCAACTCAATTACCAAAACTATAAATCGCCGTGTCAGGTAAAGCAGCGCGCTGCAGCTAGTGACGTTATTAATTAACTAATCAGCAGCAGAAAACGTCCAGAGCGGATATCACATTAACAACAAGTAATTCCCTGATTACCGAGCCGCCATCTTGATTATTCATGGCGGTAGGGATGGGACATGTGCGATGTAAACCGAATTTCGTGACGATAGAAACCGAATTCCGGATTAATAGTCCAGTCAATAAAGCCCAAAACCCCCAACAAATTAGTTACTCGGCCAAACTTTGTGAATTTGTTCAGAAGGGTAAAATAAGTGACCGTGTGAGTTTGCACCCTTGTAGGGTGTACGGAAAGGGTTGAAAAGGGGTGAAAAGTGTTTTTTATCAATAACATTGCCAAAAAAATTAGTTACTTTGTGCAAATTTGGAATTAAGTTTTTGTTACCGTTTTCTAACATGTATCAAATTTGCACACTTTTGCAACATACGGAACATTGTTTATTATTAAAAAACTGATTATGGTTAATAACACGAGTGAAAAAATTAGTTACTCGCTGCAAATTTGGAATTATGATCTTTCTTTGGTTTTCTAGCATGTATTAAATTTGCACACTTTTGCAACTTACGGAACATTGTTTATTAATAGCAACGTTTTTCCCCCGAAGGGTAAAAAACGTATATTTAGGTTCCAGCCGGAGCTTGACTCTCTTTCACGTGAGCTTGTCAGTCCATAAGGTCGACTTTACCACGAGGTTTCCAGAAGATAAGAGGCCTGTTTTCTGCTGATCAAAATTCGTCAGACCGTATCAAATTAATCCATGTTTTGTTAGTAACTTATTCGCTTTTCTTACAGACTAGAATTTTCATAGTATAATATCCATATCCATGTGTTTTCAATTAGAAGTCAATTAAAATTAAACCTAGTAAATTACAGCTGTTAAGAAAGTCCAAGTACAACCTTAAATTAAACCTCTAATTGTAAAGTTTGCATTTAATCAAATTGAAATTCAGTTTTTGGCCGAATCAATGCCGAATTTTCCCATCCCTAAACTCGGCCAGTATACGCCAGTTAGAGCAGTGCGTGGGGCATTAGATTTAGGTTAGCTATAACTAGATACATAGCTATTTACATATGCCATCATTTGACATGTCTATGTGTTGATATATTTTCTTTTTGATGTATCGTTTACTGGTTGTTTTAAATTTAGTTATTTTTAGTGGTCTAACAGAACCTGGTTCATTAATGCAACTAAGAAACTCGCTTTTAGCGATAAGGCCGCCACTTGTGGCACTAGTATAAGTTTATGTTTGATCTATTTCTTTGTATTTTATTTTTATTTCGTGTGTTACAATAAATAATATTCTATCTTCTATCTATCTATCTAAGAATGTTTGATTAAGTCAATTATTCGGGTTTTTGGCCGAATCATTACCGAATTGTCCCCTCTCTCTAAACTCGGTCAGTACTCGCTAGTTAGAGCGAGTACCTACGTGGGGCATTAGATTTAGGTTAGCTATAACTTGATACATAGCTATGTACATATGCCATCATTTGACTGTGTGCCCTTATTATAAACGACTGCAAAAATATAAGAACATTCTCTATTTGGTTGTTGTTTGTAATACATATATAATTTGTTCGGTTTGAAAATTATAGAAACTGGAGTTGGTCACTCTAATACGATGATATGAAGAAAAATACTAGGTACCTACCTAATTAATGTTGATTGTTATCTAAACTAATTCTAAGCAAAATGATAAATGCATGCTTCCACTTGTGTTTAATTTTAATCAATTCAAAAAGGGATGTCGTATACGTATTTTTTTTGTTATTGATATTGGTTATTGAACAAATATTAAAAAAATCTCAATTATTTAAGATTCGGCCCAAAAATCACAAATGTTGGTTCACAAATCCTACTGTCTGCGCCACTTGTAAGGAATGAAACTACACGGTTTCGGTTTCAAGACAAGACTGATTTATTTATGTACCGACATCATATTTATACAAAAAATAATATCAAACTACCTTAAACTCATACATACTCATACATCACATTAACAAATATAGGTATTGCACTTTTTTTAAAGTAAAAGCAGTGCAGCCGCGTGTAAAACTAGTCAATACATACATATAATAAATGAGTAATGATGTAGTGTTTGTAGAAATATTGCAACGAAAGCGCGTTATCAATCAGCTGCTTTCCAAACAGATAATGATGTCATGGGTTTCTCACGTTCCTCTGTATTTATATATATATATATATATGTTATGTAGCTGTAATAATAATTAATTGTATACGTAATTGTATGACACTTCCTATTTATGTTGTGAAGGTATTTATGTGAGTGTGTGTGTGTGTTTTGTTAACAAACAAACGATTTGAACCGCAAAAGTAACGAAAAAGAACGAAAGTGAGTTTGTTGATTTGTTTTTTTTATTTATTACAAATGAATATAATTTGTAATGATTCCATTATGTTATAGTGTTACTGGTACATTACGGATAATCTCTTAAGAGTGGGCTAAGTTCGTCAATAGCAATAAATTTGCATTGCACTGTTTTCATGTTAAAAAAATATACTCCCAAAGGAAAATCAAGATCCCCACGACACAGGTCAAGCTATTGTGGGGTTCATAGGTCACATTTTCACATCTTTTGTCATACTTATTAAAACGCTCGTGTACTTTGTATAATCTAATAACTAAATAAAATAATAATTATTATTTTAAACAAAAGCAAAAACCGACTTCAACTCTACTGTCACGTTACTGAACAAATCTAAGCCTATGAAAAAAAACTACAACATAAATTCATTTGCTAAACAAATCTAAGCCTATCATAGAAAACCGCATCAAAATCGGGCTGATAATTCAGAAGATATAGTGTATACAGCAGCGCCCCCTGGTGAGTTGTCATCGTAATACATAGCTAAAAAGATGCACCCATTAAACCTCAACACATCACAGAAAACTGTATCAAAATCCGACTAGTAGTTTTGGAAATATGGGTAAAATTGGTTTGCATAAACTTTATCAATTTGTTGGTTTATTGGTTTTTTCTCAAAAAGTACTGAACCGAATGAAAATCAATTTTTATGGGACCATCTCGGAAACTATCGTCATTGAATAAAAAAAGAATTTTTGACATCGATTGATAAACAACGGAGTAATCGCGTAACATCCCCGCAAAAAAAAATCAGAAGACTTGATAACCTCCTTTTTTTGGAAGTCGGTTAAAAATATTGTGACAACAGCAGATCCATGATAGGTTAGTAAAGTTCTTAAAGTCTGATATCAGTCTAAAATAACAAACATTTATTAAGTATTTAGTATAAAAGATGCATCTTAATGTTAAAAATTAAATAACACTAAGCAGTCTATAAAGTTGTTAGTCGTTGTCAAGAAGGCATTGCTTCCGTTGCTGCAGCTTAGGGCGTTGCGGTTAGATAATAGTATGGGTAGAATGTAGGGTCGAACCCCGGGGTACTTAATATACAGTGTAGGGATTTCTTCTAGACGACCATGCTATTTTAAACTAAGTCTTTAGACTACAGTAGCGTATTCTTCTTCTTCTTATCGAATGGGAGTGGCCAACTCTGGTGTCGAGAGTTTATCAAGCCGCCATGAGGGCCTCTGACATGGCTTGACGACTGCCGTTCTAGACAAACAGCAGGGACCTATACAATCAACGTGTCATCCGACTTACGGAAGCGCCCAAAATGGAATGCCACTTTTCGGTCACCCATCCAAGGACTGACCGCGTGGACTATTTTTATACAGTAGTGTATAAAAAAACACTCCATAGGTAGTATAAAGCAATGTCGCTTCCCGCATCTGTCCCTATGTCTGTCTGTATCTAATATAATATGTATGCTTAGATATCACAAACTACCTTAAGGATGTAGATGCAGTTTGTTTTAATAGATAGAGTTATTCAAGAGGAAGGTTAATATGTATAATAATGCGTGCGAAGCCGCGGGCAAAACCTAGTCAACAATATTCTTATGAGAATTAACTCAATAAATACTGATGTTTGTAATCTTTTTGTGCTAAAATGTGACGTAAATTTGACAAATTATGCACGAATTGGTGATCGTAAAAATATCGCAAGTGTGGCTTTTATATCGCACATTTGGCGTTTATTCTCTAAAGTAAGTAATTTGTAGTTGATTTGCAAGCACTTCATATTAAATGAGAGCATACAATCTATCCGTGCATTTCGTTTACGGCTAATAAACCGAAATAAACTCATAAAAAGCATATGTTTTCCAAACTAGGTTGCCTGGAAGAGATCACTCCAAGTGATAAGGCTGCCCTCTGTCCCAATGTTATAATCTAAACTTCTTTATCTACACTAATGTTGTAACATTCTACTTATGTTTCCAATACTTGACTTATAATTACTACTGTTATAGCGCAGACAACAAAACACTCAATTTAAGCAATTTCACATGATGGTATAATATCCACATCGATATCGTAATGTCTCATTATAACATCAATAAAACGCGACCAACCTGATTGCAGGGCCAATCAGGTTGGTCGCGTTTTATTGATGCGCGCAGCTGCGCTCTCATTGGTTAGATTTTAATGGCGGCAAAATCACTGTGACAATACACGTACGCGTGAATTTAATATAAATAAACTATTTTCAGCTTTTACTCTTGTTGTTTGATTAATTGCATTAGTGAAGATAAAGTAGTGTATGAAACTGCATATAACACGGGTATTAAAACACTCGTTACTATTATGAAACTCGCTGCGCTCGTTTCATAAACTCACACTCGTGTTTTAATACCCTTCATTATATGACAGTTGCATAAAGTACTATTATGCTTGTGTTCTTTTGTTATTGGTGTACAATAAAGCATTTTGATTAGATTTTATTAAAAACAAGGGAAGAAAAACTAAACATACTACTTCTAACTACTACAAAAAAGGGGCACTTAGAAAATCTTTAGAAAAGCCTAAAGATAATCTAAGTGCTCCTGTCCACTGCCAGAGGGCAGCGTGCCCAGCATACTGGCCGCATTACCACGCTGGATAGCAATGCTGAAACGTTGAGCCAGAAAAAGGCCAGCATTTTGGTCACGCGTCGCGTCAACCAAGCGCTCCAAATTTTATTTCATGTATTTTATGTCTAAATAAATCATAGACCAACATACAGGTCCAATTAATATCACTCTTTTCTATATAAGAATAAGTCGGCTGATGAGTTAGTTATCATGTTTCTTTGTTTGTGTGTATGTATTTATGTTTGTTTGTTTGTGTAAATCCCCCATGAATCCCCCCCCCCACTCCCCCGGCTCTAACCCGGTGCATTCCGGTTTAGAGCGGAGTGATCCGGCCCCGGCTGGCTAGTGCTGCATTGTGTACTCTACGTGTACCAATGTAGAGCATTGTAGCGGGTTCATAACCTCATTGTAATTATAAAGTCACCTAGTAAGTAAGTATGTATGTATTATAATATAGAAAGAAAGAAAAGAAAAGAAAGAAAGAAAACATTTATATAATAATAATATATGTTTGTTTGTTTGTATAAGTCCCCCATTAATCCCCCCCCCCTACTCCCCCGGCTCCAACCCGGTGCATTCCGGTTTAGAGCGGAGTGATCCGGCCCCGGCTGGCTAGTGCTGGATTGTGTACTCTACGTGTACCAATGTAGAGCATTGTAGCGGGTTTTTTTCATTATATAATTATTCTAGTGAATGCTCGCGGCTTCGCTCGCATTAAGAAGTAAAACTTGCATCCCCTATTTGACCCCTTTAAAAGCGGCTTTTCCAAAAATCCTTTCTTAGCGGATGCCTACGTCATAACATCTACCCGCATGCCAAATTTCAGCTCGATCCGTCCAGTGGTTTGGGCTGTGCGTTGATAGATCACTATATCAGTCAGTCAGTCAATCAGTCAGTTTTATATATTTAGATACATAGATAAACAAATTGAATTACAAGAAACTTAATAAAGAAAAAACACGAGTTTTTATATCAGGATTTTCCATGACAATGCCTGAAGTTCCCTAGTTTTCGGTAATTTTATATGTAGTTGAATCTAATCAATATTTTTCTCCAAACTTCTCATATTTAGGTACTGTTTTAACTGTTGTGTGTTTTTCTTACACAAACCAAAAGCGTCTCTTGTGCCCTGTGTTTTAGTTGCATTGAAACAGGATTAATGAAAAACATCATTGAAGGAAAATTGGAAGCCTGAAGAAGAAGAGGAAGGCCGAGAAGGTCATACATGGACCAAGTAAAAGAAAAGGCGGGTGTCATGTCGTATAAGGAGGTCAAGGAATTGGCAGAAGATCGGGAAGGATGGCGCCTCCACAGACAAGGGCCTCGCCCTTAAATTTGTGATGATGATGATGATGATAATGAAACATAATTATACTAATTAAAACTCAAAATTTAAGATTAAGCAATGGAATGGAAATCTCCTTTTGAGATATATTCGATTTCCCAAAGTTTTGCTTCGATAAACAAGGATCAGAGAGAGAGCGTCATGGGTTATTTTTTTCTTTTTCGCGTAACAAAGTGCCATCGATTAAAATCCACGGACAGTCATGAGTGAAAATGCTGATATTTATCAGAACCAACTTTTTTATTTATTTGATAATAGTTTTAAGTTTAAATTTACTTAAAGCAGTACTATACTACACCTAATCTAGTTACCAGTTAGTTAGTTACTGACTATACCTAATCTAGTTTTTAATTGTCGCTCGCTCCGCTCAAGCCTTGTACCGCGCCCTTCATTCTATTATTAGTGGCAATCGATAATCTCAGTTAAATGTGACAGTGGAATGTATGTGTTGTATACTTCATTTGATACTCACTTGGTTGTGGCTTTAACCGACTCACAAATAAAGGGGGTACTGGTAGAAACTAATGGGAGATTAGACTAAAATATTTTTTTTTTATTGCAAATCTCTTCGTAATCATTTGAATAATACTTATCGATAATTTGAGTTAAATGTGACAGTGGAATGTATGTGTGTATGTGGTGTATACTTACTCATTGTATTATAGGTCTTAACCGACATAGAAATTAAGGGAGTAAGCTTAGGTAAAAACAAATACTTATATATACCTATATATATATATATATATATATATATATATATATAACACTGAGAGTTAACTCATCCAAGAATCACTCGACCAATTTGTTCGAGTTGTCAATTTCGAAACTATATGCTTCATGATCCATTTCCAATATTAAATAAGTGAAACATTTAATAGTTTCTTCTAGGCAACCGTGCTCGCGTAAATTAAAATTTATATCAGGCATGTGCCTAAAAACTAAGAAAGGAATAACAACAAAATAATATTTATTACAATGTTGTGTATGTGAAACATGAAATATAAACAAATACATGATCGTTTATTATGCCAAATTAATTAAATTAAGTAATATTTCCTCCAGTGCTTTTTCATAAAAAATACAGAACCACAGGATTAGTACAAATTAGTTACTTACCTGCTCAGTTCTACGTATTATTATATATGTACTTATGATATTAAATACTTGGGTTTATCCTTGTACACATCATAAAATATCTTTGTAGCATGTAACTTACTTAGTATAAATAATGTATTTGTATCAATTTTAATCGTGGCATTGTAATTTCAATGAATCATAATCACACACATATAAAATTACATTCAAGATGTCAGTTTAAAGTAAATTCATAAAATATTAATTTAATGTTGGCCAGTAATACTTATATGTACCTATTTACACTTGGGATTATTTAAACTACTATTTAATTAAGTATATGCATGTATAACTTAACTATATATAGAATATGTTCATCTAGAGACATTTAAATCACTAATTTATCAATATCATTATTTAACTCAACATTACTACAAATCATGATAAATCCACCATTCCTTTGTTACCAAAATAAGCATCTATTCACAAAATAAGTCGAAATAGATAACCTCCTTTTACAATAATTAGAGTTTTCCTAAACACAAACTAACTGAGTCGTATATACGTGGCATAAACACTATCCTTTAGTATAAATAGGCAAACAAAAACGTAGCGCAAAAAAAGTTAAAAAAAACACGGTTTCCTAATCTCCAAATTCTGTATAAGCTAGGTATTAATAAGTTAAACAAACATCTCAACAAAAATCGCTCTTATTTGTAAAAGAAATAGAGTGGAAAATCGTTTGGTGGGAAAATGAACGATTTTGCACTTACGCCCTTTTATATTCATAGTCAGTTGAAAACTTCGTGAGCAGTTGTTTAGTGCGCTCGTTTGGGGTTGATACTTTTTTGTTTTTCTTTTAATATCAAGGTGGAATGAAACCTTTTTGGATTTGCGATTATATTTTTTACAGATTTTAGAATTTGTTTGTGTTTAATATTTTTTAATGATAATTAAATGCAGACATGTAATGTAGTTTGATCATAGATATGCTCATATAAAAAGAAGTAGTTTTTTTGTAATATGTCAATATCAGAACAAGTATCAGAATATAAATGTTATATGTTACCTATGTATGTAAAGTACATACGTCTATGTTATTCAAAACAGTTGCATATTGATTTAAAGTAAGTACTCATAATTGCGATGGTATTGTGTAAGTAAATTAAATGAATGGTGTGTTTAGATGTGAGTTTTTAACCGACTTCCAAAAAAAGGAGGTTATCAAGTCTTCTAAAAGTTTTTTATATAAATTGTTATATGTTCTTTATTTTTTATTAAAATATATAAAAATAACCGTATTTATGATGTTGGACGTATCATTTACTTCAGTAATACAATAAAAAGTTATGAACTGAATGATTTATTAATATCCCATAAATTTTATTCATAGAAAGCATTAAAAAAAACAAGTAAACCGGCAAGCACCAAGTTTCTTTGTCACAAAGTTACGTAAGGGGTTCGGGAAAGTATCAAAATTGCTCCGTCGCAGTATTCGACCCGACTCTCATCTTTCACTGCTTTTCGCCAGGGACGGACTCTGCGGTTACGCTTTTGTTTTTATTTTTTCTTATTCCAACCTTTTTTGACGTCATTTATGCGATTGTTTCGCGTAATTTGAATTTGGAATGCAGCTGCCAAGAGCGGAATGTCATTCGTTTGTTTTTGTTTAAATATTTTAGTAATTCATGCCATTTCATGCAATGTTTTACTTTCATTTACAAAACTAGTATGTGATGTTTCTAAAATTATAAATGAGTTTGATTATTTTTGTTTTTGTTGTATTTAGTCAGAAGTAGTATGTTTAGTTTTTCTTCTCTTGTTTTCATGTATCATTATTGTAACTAATTTTTATGTTAAAATATTTTGAGAGACATAATAAATGCTGATTTTATTATAATTTAAATATACATATGTCCTTAAATACAGTTTTGGTATGTAAAATTTTTGAATTTAGAATGCAGCTGTCCTGACCTATCCATGGTTTTCATTAAATTTGTTTTTGTTTACATATTTGGGTTTGTGTTGTGT
The DNA here is from genome assembly GCA_964023185.1 of Macaria liturata. Taxonomy (NCBI): domain Eukaryota; kingdom Metazoa; phylum Arthropoda; class Insecta; order Lepidoptera; family Geometridae; genus Macaria; species Macaria liturata. The sequence goes on along the minus strand of OZ026809.1, from coordinate 12,842,852 downwards.
ACCAATGTAGAGCATTGTAGCGGGTTTATAAACTCATTGTTATTCAAAAGTCACTTAGCATACTTACTTAAGAGATCCGCGCTTTCGGCAATAGCCGCCATCTTTGCTTCCTTGTTTTGAATTGTGTATTACGTCCAATAATGCGTCAATCTATCTATCTATCACTGTATCTATGTATGTATGTTTGTACAAGTCCCCCATGAATCCCCCTCAAATTCGCTTTTCAAAAATCTTGCTACGATAACATTAAAGATAGATAGATTTTAAACTAAAAAACAATTACTTGTTTTAAAGTTACATAATTTGATTGGTTAATTGGTTAAACTTGGATAGATTTTATAATAGGTATCCGTTTTTTATCTGCATACCGTTTGTACTTAGTTTTAGTGAGTATAAGAACGCTAAAATTGTATCGATAAAGTAAGACTAATTTTAATATTTTCCTTGTTTACATGAGTCATGTTTCTAAATTTTGAGTTTTGTTTGTGTAAATATCCTCATTAGAATAGGTATTTCCTTATTGATTTAATATATCATCAAATAAGTGGTCTTAATTTTTGATATACTTACATAGTTTTAATTATCATTGAATTACAAAACGTAAAGACGAAAATTTCCAATTATTTAAAAGAACACATTAATAAATTTATAATTTGTTTGATTAAAAGCCTGGCGTTTAATAAAATACGAATGCAAAAAAAAAATACTGCCATATACTGGATGTATTTCTTACGTTTACCTTACACAGAAGAATATTTACTTCTACCAGATAGAAAGTGAATATTCTTCTTTTTATTTCCTTCCTTATTTTTATTCATTTCAACGTAGATTATTAAAAAAATGAAAAGATTTTTTTTCACATTAATACGTTTCTTAATTAATAAATAATAATATAACGTAGATAAAACAAACTATGCAAATCACTAAGTAATAATAATAATAACCTCTCGCTCCTGAGTGCGCCCCCCCCGCCCCGCGCGCCCGCGCCGCCATTTCGTGTTATTGAGAATTTATGTCGCTAAGGCGCTCTGCACACCGGACTATCTAGTTTACATTTTATATATAGCAGGTTTTTTTTAAATATAAAAAAAATAGGTTTTGCAATGTTACATGTTATGTTTTTATGTTATTTTAATGGGAACAATTATTTTTTTAGGAAATTCACATGTTTAATATACATATTTGTATGTATGATATGTGTATTCATTGTTATTTTAATGAGGAATAATTAATTTTTTGGATAATTTTAAGATAATTGATGAAAAATATCAAAGTTATGGGTAGATAGTGTAGTATTTTATTACCATTTACTTATTTAAATTTTAAGTATTATGTTCTGGTAAGTCGCACAAAAAGAAAATGTATGTGATTCATACAAAACAATTTCAATTGCTCAATAATATGATTGTGCAAACACGAGTGCAAGTCACGTTACATTCTTACACAAAGAAATAGGTACTAATTATTTATTATATGAAGTCTAAAATATCTGCAAGACTTGTAATAAAAACAACCAGTAGCTTTGAATTATATTTAGGCTATTCTTAAAGACTTTTCTAAAGTTTTTTTTGTTCTGAAAGTGGTTGCATACTAATAATTAAATTAACTCAAAAATATCTGCAAAAATGTTAACGAAACACACCAAATGCTCTTGTATCAGAACTTGGTTGTTTTTTTTTATTCTGTGATAACTTTGTCAATCAAAGCTAAGTGCAAAAAATGTAATATACTCAAAATTTATAATTCCATTCATTTAACATACCAAACCACACCTCATCAAAGAGCAACTCGCCCACCTGATAGTAAGCTCCACCATTCTGTACTCGGCCTATACCCGGGGCGTTGCACCGACCGAATAGATCCGACGTAGCTATCAATTCCAGCGTGTGTGTGTGTGTGTGCGTGTGTGTGTGTCACATGTCGTCATGTACAGGGGGCTCGGAATTATAATTTATGGAAATTGAAAATAGACTGTAAATTAGATAGGTATGTTTTTATTTTGATATATTATAAAATTATGCTTTTTAAATTTATTGATGATTCATTTTATTATTTCATTTAATATATTTATCAGAAAATAAAATCATTAAATATAAGTACCTATATCACCTTGAATAGTATATACTTTTATAAGGATCCTTATTTATATAACAAAATAATTGATTTGAATACTATTTCAGCCGTGAATTTTTGATTTTGTTTGTAAATAATTTTATGAAATTAAAGATCATTTTAGGATCAGGTAAAGTAAGCACATAACGATAATTACAGTGCAATTATGACAATTACATGTGTACATGATTATCTTTATATTGATTTGTCTGTGCTGATACGTAAATAATGATAATAATTAATTATTTATGATCCCTAAATGTGTACTCGGCCTAACATTAAATTCAATTCAAATCAATTACTTCAAGGTAAGAAACAAGCTGAGAAATATTTAAATAGAAAACTCGTCTACTTGGTAAACACTTTATGAAGTATTTTTATATTATATTAGTGTTAGTACATAATGCTTAGAAGTTTTTATATTTGTAACTTGAATGTAACGAATTGAGAGCCCGTCCAAAATAAAAAAAAAATTACATAAAAAATTTGGACGTAAATGTTTTTTCATCACAATAAGAATACATCTTTATGAATGGAACTAATGTATTATTTATTTTGAGACAGTATTTACATATATACAAAAATTACTTAAACATACAAAAGAAAAAAACTTACAAAACCCAGATGTTAACAATAAAACAGTAAAAACTTGTTTACTAACGAATTTGATAGATGTTCATCATCATCATCATCATTCACATCCAGTCGTTAGTTAAGAAATGTGAATATTCTGGGGTTTTTCATTTTGGGCTTTTATTTTTCCACATAATATAAAATGTTACGAAAAAACTATGCAAACTAAGAATATGTAGTTAGCACCTACTTATGTCATTTAATAGTGACATTGCAGCATATTTAATTATTATTATTTATCTGTTTATTTCTTAAATGCAATGCATATGTATAACAATTTTAGAAATCATTCTCAACAATAAAAATGATAACCATTGTTTGACTTATATTCTAATAGCTAACAAAATAAAAAGAAGATGAAATTTATCAATTTACTAGCGGACCCGACAGACTTCGTCCTGTCTGTTGACTCTTGTACTCTTTAGTAAGTTAGAAAACGTTTGTACGGGAAAAAGAAAAGGGCGGTTTTTAGGGATTTTCCGGCATTTTTTGGATTTTTTTCTCGCCGTAAAAACCATCCTTGAACTTTAACAAAAATTTAAAAAAAGAATTGGCCAAATTGGTCCAGGCGTTGTTGAGTTATGCACTTACCAACACATTTTGCGATTCATTTTTATATATAAGAAGAAGATAAAATGATTTAATTCATGAAACTATGAATCAGCCTGTATAGCATCACCTTGTTCCAAACAAACATCCACACGCATATTATGTTTATACAACACACACATATATACATACATACTTACTGCGGCCGCAGCACGCGCACTTAGCACAATTCATAATATCAATCTGGTTTATTTGTTATACAATCATGAAAAACCTATGTTATAGTGACAGCTTATTGTTGTACTAAAAAGAAAAATAATCTTTATCGCTACACTGCATCAAAATTAATGTATGCTTTGAATATACAGATTTTCTTGTGGTTTTCTTAACAGTATAATGTTTTAAGAGAAAAGTTTGTTTGTATGTATTTATCATGCATATTTGACCATTGCTTGCCAAATCTAGTAGATTAATACATTAATTATATCATTGGCGTAGATATTATGATTACATTGACAAGAAACTCTACTTAATGAAGATGTAAATAAATAATAATTAGAAGAACACTCATAGCAAAAAAGCTATAGTTGAAATCAAGCTGCCGTGATTGTCACGTAATCTTTATATTATTGTGTGTAAATAAAGTACAACAAAAGAGATTAGTTTAAAAACATTTCAATTAAAATACCCAATTAAATAGATAATAATAGTATTAATATTCATAGTTATTTCTTAATTATCACGATATTGTATAAATTGAAATCAGTGTCTTTTGGGCCCTTGTTTGACACGCGACGAATGCTGATTTTAATATTTCGCTACAAAATAATATTTTTTTTAAACTAAAAAACTTAAAAAAAACATGCATGATTTGTTTTTTAGTCTGAATGCTGTCTTGGGTCGGATGACACATTGAATTGTAGGAAAGTTTATCAAGCCACCCTAAGGGCTTCTAACATGGTTTAACGACTGCCGTACTAGACAAATAGCCGTAACATTCGTAACATTGATATTATAATATTCAGCAATCGATAGAACTATTATAAAATTTGAAGAAGAAATGAATCATTTGATGAATTACCTGCTATAACAGTGCTTTATCCGAAGGACATTTCACATGTGTGCGTGAATCCACACTAATATTATAAATGCCAAAGTTTCATTGTTTGTATGTTTTTATGTACTCCATTTTGCTCCGCGATTACACTAAACAGAAGATTTAGATGTCAATTTCGAAAATAAATAGCAAAACTAAATCTCGATATAATAATTACTTTCACAAATAATAACTTACTTCTTTTTACATATATACCTAACAAAATCAATATAATTAAAGTTTTATTACAATCTTATTCCAAAACATTCTTTAATTCAATTGAATGAAAATAGGTTATGTTTATGCCTTTTAAAACAGATGAAACCGCGTGACCGCACTAGTATTCACACACACATACGCAAACCCATACTTAGCAATGTATTTATGTACATATTTGTACATAGCCGTGTATTTATACAATGTATTAAATTAATTGTAAACTTTAAATTGTGTGTAGTTCTTTTCGGTATTTTCGTATTGTGATAAAAAGGTTAGGTATTTATATATTTATATGAATATTAGTAAATTTGTTTATTTTTAACACGGCTTATGTTTCACTATAGCCTGCCTGATGTTAAGCACCACTATAGTCTAAGATGTAGCACGCTTGCCTAGAAGAAACCTATTTACTCTAGATTTGAAAACCCCTTTTTCGTCTTTGTCTTTCTCAATGTTTTTTTAATACATTTTGATGTAGTTTTCGCTTTGGAAATATTTTGGTATCCTTGCCGGTTACTATTTTATTGAGTGGTTTATACAACATATAAATCAATAACAATTATGAACTTTCATTACATTTGTATTCATGTGAATTAAAAAAAACATACAGTTACATTCAGTTCAGATTCTTGTCCTGTTTTTTGAAGTTAAATAAAGTTAAATAAACAATAAAAGTAAATTTATAAACCTCTTTCTCGTGAAGTCGGCTAAGAGCCATTGAACTTCGATCGAGTCTAGAATTATGACGAACAAACGGACACGGGGGTTTTACGTAAGCATAGGGTAGATAGGTCGGGAGGTAATGGAGCGTTTACTTACTAGAAGAACATATATATTTTGGTAAAGGACGAATTTGTACCCATCTTAAGGAACAACATATAGATTGTGTATATTAAAATTACTCATATATTTATTTCAAATAGGTACATTTATCACCAAACATGCCTACACTTTTAAACGTCAATTTAATACGATGCAAGAAGCAAATTAAACTTTGGCTTTATGACAAACAGCCACGTGGTGACACGTTAAATTGTAGGTCCCGGCTGTTTGCACACTAATATTACTCAAATAGACAACGGCAAAGGTTTAAAAAATATATCATTAGTAAGTTAAACAAATAGTGTCTCCTCGACTACATTACTTGAAACATTCTCACAAAATGCCAACCGTAAATTGGGCGGCTTATTCTGGCTGGGAAGCCTTACTTTCTTTGTTCGGGGAATATGTTTGTATTATATTATTTACAAAGAGAAAGATTTTGAAATGTTCTTATACCAGTATTATTGTATAATCATAGTAACATAAATAAACACACACAGCTCTGACGTCATATTCCGGTATTTTTAATTGTACATACCTAGTGATTTAAAAGTATATAATGTATTATACCTATCCGTTATCTAGTACCCATGATACAAGCGTAAGCTTAGTATGGGACTAGATGGCGCTGTGTGATATGTCCTGAAATATTTATTTATGTTATTTTTATTTAGTTTTCAGTGGTGTATTTAATATTTGGTAAAAAAAAAATAATCACCAATTTTCAGACTTGACTTTGAGTACCTACCTAATAACTTAAAAACGAATGCTGCTTATAATGTTTTGTTAAAAGATTGAAATCAAACCAAACTGATGTTTTACTTTACAACATCGTCAGCTGGGTTTGATTGATGAATGAATACTAATTTTACTTATAAATACGTTTGCGTTACCAAGTAAATAAATAATTAAAAAAAAAATTACTTACCTATTAATACTTACCTATAATTTCAAATTAATTTTGAAGGTCTTTATTGATTCAAACTTATAAAACTAGTACAACACAAGTGTTAATTTTAATTCTAGTGGTACAATGAACTTGATTTACTTACCGGTTTTTCGTACACTGGGCACTTTTAAAACAAACAATGCATGACAATAACATAATAAACTTACAGATATAAAACACCTTGAAACATAAATATCAGTACTATAAATATGTACTTACCTACATGTAAATGTTACGTTGTTCAACATATAACCGGAAACGCTGACCAAAATAACTTACAACTAAATTAAATACTAAAATTGCAAAAATAAGATATTTTTTAGTTATAATCTGCATATATCCAGAATACTCCGGCGGGTGGGTTACTTATTTGAAAGCAATTTTAGTTCGGCCCCCAGCCCCTTCATTTAGAATGGCGCAGGGACGCACTCAGACCCTGTTTGTTTAACAAATAGAAGTAATAACATAACTAGTCCTAAGTCATCTCAGAGGCCCTCAGGGTGGCATGATAAACTCTCGAAACTAGAGTTGACCACTCTCATTCGACAAGAAGAAGACTAGCACCTTATTTATTTAATTCAGATACACACCATGTTTGCAGTTTCCACTAAAACGTACAGTATGTCGTAACTTACGAACGAGCTTTATTAAAACTTGGATCACTGTTAAATTTAATACAATAATTTAACATACAATTAAATCAAGTGTTGAATTATAAACAAGGGAAGAAAAACTAAACATACTACTTCTAACTACTACAAAAAAGGGGCACTTAGAAAATCTTTAGAAGAGCCTAAAGATAATCTAAGCGCTCCAGCCCACTGTCAGAGAGCAGCGTGCCCAACACACTGGCCGCCAGCCGTTGAGCCAGAAAAAGGCCAGCATTTTGGTCATGCGTCGCGTCAACCAAGCGCTCCGAGAGGTTTTGGAAAATAGTATGGGCTCCCGGACACCACGGCCCCAAAGTAGTGTTGAATGTACCTTAGGGATTTGAGCAATCATATCATAGTTGAGTAGATCTATGGCGTGTACCGTGGATGATACCTTATTTTACCGTAAAATGTATCAATTAAATGCCAAGTCAAACGGTATGACTTTTTAATCTAAACTAATATTATAATTATTATTTTTTCTACATTTTCCATTGTTTCTTCGCTCCTATTAGTTGCAGCGTGATGTTATGCCTAAAGCCTTCCTCGATAAATGGTCTATTCAACACAAATATATTTTTTCAATTCACACCAGTAGTTCCTGAGATTAGCGCGTTCAAACAAACAAACTCTTCAGCTTTATAATATTAGTATAGATTGATTGTTTCGGGAAAATAGTAACCATTAAAATTCTTAAATTATATATTTTTGTTATACCGTGACGAACATACATACCAACAAACAAATAATACACATTCGCATTTATCAACTCTTCTAGTACTAGGTAATAATAAATAATTGAATTAGTTTTCGTCTATAGTTTGTTGTGTCTAATAAAAATTAAATATGTAAAATGAAATACCTATTTTACTGCTGATTTACAATATGTTATTTAATTATCCAGTAACTAAAACAATGTTAAAAACTCGTAAATTTCATTCATTCAACTTAACAAATAATGTTAAACCTACTTTGTAAATAATCCTCGCTCCTCCCCTGCGCCCCCCGGCTCCGAGGGGGTGAGTAACTCTCGCAGGGTTGCACGGATTCCAACATTTAATCCCGGCCAGGGGACATTTTACCTTTTTATTGTGTGTTTATTGTATATTTCACTTTTCTGATCATTTTTGGGTGTATACATACACCCAACCGTTTTGTATGGAAATACTAAAAATGTGAAATTCTTATCATTGCGTTAATATATAGGTCATGAAACTCATATCATTGTGTAAGTATATAAGTTGTGGGTAATGAATATTGCTAATTCTTTTATATACTACTTAAATATTTACAGGTGATTATATCTTTGTATTGTTTCTTTTATTGCAAGAACAATTATTGCATTCCAAGTTCTATTTACCAATGTTAAGCAAAGGTAGACGCGGTCAGCACTTGGATGGGTGACCGAAAAGTGGCATTCCATATTGGGCGCTTTCGTGGGTCGGATGACACGTTAAATTGTAGGTCCCGGCTGTATGTCTAGTGCGGCAGTCGTTAAGCCATGTCAGAGGCCCTTAGGGCAGCTTGATAAACTCTCGTCACCGGAGTTGGCCACTCTCATTCGATAAGAAGAAGAAGACTCTCGCTAAGAAACTAAACTTAACAAGCTGTTATCTGTTTTGTGTGTACTTAAATAAAAAAAAAATGAAAGTATAACATAAGGGTACAGAATCCGATTTTAATATATTGGCAAATTTATGAAACTTGTGTTTGTTCCGATACAAGATCCACGTAATACCGAAACTAAATAATAAACTCTAGATCTGCTAGTACGTTAACAAACCACATCCCTTATTTCTCCCCCTGAGGGGTAGATACCCCGCAGGGGGTAAGTTATACTCCCAGGGTTTTACGGACTCAACCAGTTATTCAGAGGTTTCAATATTTTATTAGAGGTTTGTTTTTGTGGTTATTTTTCAAAAGGTTAAAATCAAAATAGTTTCACATATGTATAAGATGCTTTGTTATCTGTTGGTTTTGGTTAATTTTCTACATTATTTTAAATAAATAAGACTAGTAATATATAAGATTAGTTTAAACACAATAAAACTAGTACGTTAATAAACCACATCCCTTGTTTATCCCCCTTCTACCCCTCAGGGTGAATAATTCTCTCAGGGTTGAACGGATTCAACCAGTTACTTTCATGGTTGCAATATTTTATTCAAGCATTATTTATTAGGATTTTTATAGTGATTTTTTGTTAGGTATGTGTTCTGAGATTTGTTTTCAAAACTCTACTAACGATGTGTTATATAATATATTAATTCAAATGAAATAACAAGTAAACTAATAACGAATGATGTAAATAAGCCATATCGGAGGCCCGTAGGGCGGTTGAATTCTCTGTACACCTGAGTTAGTCACTACCAATTTATTTACTTATAAAAGTAATGATGTCAAACCATGAAAATCAAAAAACTAGTAAAAATATCTATTTTTCCCTTATTTCATCCCCTTTCCACCCCCTGAGGGGGTGAGTAATACTCCTAGGGTTGTACGGATTCTTATATTTATATTTTCGTTTGCGACGTTTCCAATTTCGTCATGTGTTTATTTCATTTTTAGCTAATTTTTAGGTTATAATGATTGAGTAGATTTGTAGATGTTGTATGTTCGTATCGATGGGGCGTTTTAGATTTATTACATTATATATTTTTTTATTTATTATTATTTTTTAAATAACACACACCCAAGTAGCAGAAATACCCAGAATACACACACACTCACAAACACTCTCTCTCTCTCCCTATCTCACTTACACACACACCGCACACACACACACAAACAACACACACACACACACACACACACACACACACACACACCACACACACACACACACACCACACACACACACCACACACACACACACCACACACACACCACACACACACACACACACACACACACACACACACACACACACACAAATCCAAATGCAAATACACGCAGCAGGACCAACATGTACATATATACAGATAAAAATTATATATGCTTCTATTATTATTATCTTATGATGTTCATAGTTTTAGCTTTATTTACTTTTAATTGTATTTGTTAACCATCCAAACCACTTGGAAGGACCTGTCTTTTGCAACGCAGTTCCAACTAAAGCAAAAGACAGAATCATGTAAATTATACAATAAGGTTGCTCAAATAAAAATTTACTTTACTTTATATTGTAGTAATGGATGTCCGAACTTCAGCATGTTTAATGAATTCACAAGTAGCCTCTACACGATGACATAATATACAAAGTAAATAGGCGTCATAAAAATAAACACCAATGCTATCGATATAACACTTTTTGTGTAATATAAGCTTTCATATTAGTCTTTTTTTAGCAGCAAAGATAGATAGATAGATATATAGATAAACTCTTTATTGGTGCCACAAACTATGACAGAACCGTACACTAAACAAATTACATATATCTAAACCTGAACTAGTGCAATAAGCGGCGGCCTTATCGCTAAAAGCAATGTCTTCCAGGCAACCTTTGGCTGGAGAGAAATCAGCATTTAAGGAAATAAAGTAACATAACACATCCCTTATTATGTCTCGTGTACATAATAATATTTGTCAATAGGTACTAAATTTAAATGGTAATAACATAATAAATATGTTAAGTATTTTTGTTTTTTTCCGCCTACACTTAACACAAATATTATATTTTTCATCTGAATTACCATCTACATTAAAATGAGTTTCCGCTAAACGCTCCATAAATCGATCGATTATAATTATTGGATTTTATTGACATTAAGAAATTCAGTCAAACCATTTATTTTTACTAGTAAACGCCCGCAGCTAAGCTCGCATTATTTTGAGACAAAAGATAACTTTTGACACTTCTAAGACCACATACTACCTTCATACCAAAAATAATAATGATCCGTTCAGCCGTTTTTGCGTTATGAGCGTTTAAATAAACAGACATAATTATAGACAACATTTCTGTGAACTGGGTTTTACCAACATGTTTGAGGACTACAATATCCGAGGACATGTGTATTCCGTGGAAGGACCTGGGCGCCAACCACGATGTTTGTCTAGTACGGCAGTCGTTAAGCCATGTCAGAAGCCCTTAGGGCGGTTTGAAAACTCTCAACACCAGAGTTGGCCACTCTCATTCGATAAGAAGAAGAACCACGATGTATCTGCCCAAGATAAATCTACTAACGAATTAATTCAGTGGGGAAGTCACGACCCTCAGTCATGAGGAAATAGGACTCAAGAGTAATACGCTATTTTAAGGAACTAATAACCGACAGATGAAAAAATATATCAAACTCTTACTTACTACTTATCTAGATAGTGGCAACCCTAATTGTGTAATTAGTTAGGGTTGCGTCGACTCGGCAGATTTATCTCGTCCCACCGAGTTTGTATTTACATGCTCTGGAACTTAACAAACGACTCTACTAGAATCTTCTTCTTATCGTGTGAGAGTGGCCGACTCTGGTGGCGAGAGATTTCAAACCACCCTTAAGGTCTTTGACTTGGCGTACCGACTGCCGTACTATACCGCAAACAGCGGGATCTATAAATCCTATAATACAATTTTAATCGTAAGAAAAAATATATACTTAATATTAAAAAATATCGTGAATAGTGTGCATAGGGCTAGGGAATTGAGAAGAAACAATATTGCTCGCTTGCCCGCTCTATTCAAGACGAAGGGACATCGTGGTAGGTTTTATACGGTGGTGGAGTCTCATTCGCTCGGAGCCCGACATACCCCGCGTACCTACGTCGCGTCTTAATATACGTCATGCCTAAAAAGCAATCATATTATCCTGAATTAATACAAAAAAATTCATATCGATTACATTCATATATTATATCATCGTACTCTATTATTATCGAATTACAATAATGCAACATGCCTCTATCTCCATCCTACATCTATATACATCCTACGTATAGTAACGAATTAAAAAATATCTTTTTTGAGGTCTGTATATGGCCCCGTTAATAATTACTCGTAATGGATTCCTCCATTTTTTTTACATGAGATAGAATAGAATAGAATAGAATATAACTTTAATGTACACCATAAAAACACAAAAATTACAAAACAGAAATAAACATACTTAAATTAAAATTATAGAGAGATAGGCTCACGCTTGACTACAACTTGCCTGATGTTAAGCAGCGTTATAATCTACGATCTAGCGCGCTTGTCTAGAAACCGGTTTACTCTCGACTTGAAGACCGATAAATTATAGTTCAAGGGGAATAGAGATTCGGGCAAGGAGTTCCACAGTTGGGCTGTTCGCACGATGAAAGTCGACGCAAAGCGCTTGGTGCGAGTCTTTGGAACCTCAACTGTATAACGGTGCCTCCTTGCCGAACCTCTACTCGTACTATACCTCCTTTTTTAAGTAATTTAAAAATACTGACTCTAGTTATAACCACTTTCATTTTTCTTTCCAGGATGAGGTTCTAGCCATCAACGACAAGGTGGTGGTCCGCGTGGACGACCTGCTCTCGTGGATGTGCTCGGGCCACGACTGGACGTACGGGCTCCGCGCCGTGTGGCGCGGCGCGTGCGCTCCGCCGCCCGCCGACGCGCGCCGCACCGCCCCCCTGCACCACACCAGGCTCGACTTCAGTGACGTGGAGAAGGAGAAGAGTGCCATTGGTGAGTGTGGTTACTGGTTACTTGCTCAGTTTAGATACGGCTATACCTGGCTTGGATATAGTGACTGCACACGCACACACACACATACACACACACAGCAGTCACTATATAGATATATACAAGGTGTAACAGAAGGGTGTGACAATATTAAAGAGTATACATATATATCATGTATATATATTTTACCATACAAAAATTTGATAATATTTTTCACTTGATTTCGTGGCAGCCCTAGCGAGTGATCACATTTATTTCACATAAACGGCTCAAAATGCTACTAAGCGTCCTCCAAACCACCATGTGATGAACCTCAAACTCTGCGCCAGCTCTACGTGTGCTGGTCCTCGGGTTCTCTTCAAAATGCTCCAGAATTTGCGTCTCCAGATTTGACCTCTCTCGAGTAGTAGGTCGACCATCGTTGCGGGAATCATGGAAACTGCCCGTACTATGCAGTCGCAGGCACATTCGCCGAATGCATCCGTAGGAAGGAAGCTTTCGCTGTGCATCAGGTGGTCTACCGTCCACGAAACGTTGGCGATAGAGCTGACGTGCACCGTGGTAGCTGCCATTCGAAGCACCCACGCACAATATCATGTCGTAATACTCGGCGTTTGAAAATACTAGTCTGGTTCGAATATGCTACACTGATGACTTGTATTTTCAAGTTACATATGTCTGGATTTGCACTCGCTTAACGGTGAAGGAAAACATCGTAAGGAAACCGAAATGTTTGAGGACAACATCCGACATCCGAGGACATGTGTCTTCCGTGCCAGGACCTGGGCGCCCACCACGATGTATTTGCCCAAAAGAACTGCCTTAACGAATTCATTCTGCGGGGGAGTCACGACCCTCTGTCTTGAGGAAATACGACTCAAGAGAGAGAGAGACAGATTCCTCGTTACTGAGGGTCGTGGCTCCCCGGCTGGATTGGTTCGTTTGAAGACTTCTCTTAGTCAACAGGACCTAGGTAATTAGTAAGTGTAGTTCCTTAACAAGCTCTATTATGTCTCGGCATAGACCTTGATAAAGTGAAGTAGTTACTGTCCTAGGAGGCGCAGCTTACGTCGACTTAATTTTTCCTAAGCCAGAAAGTAGCCTTTATCACTGCCAGAATTATATACATCCTCTATGCCAAAAATCACGATAAGCCGTCGCGTCATTGCGGTACAAACAAATCAAAGATCCAACCAGAACAATTGTGCTGTTACATAAAATGAGTGAGAAGATTACACTATGGAAGAGAGAAGACTCTCTTTTCCATGGACGACACGGTCACTAAACCATTATCTCATTTGCTTCCAGCGGTGGACGCGGAGAGTCCCGGCGTGGTTGTGTTCTCATACCCTCGCTACTGTCGCTACCGCGCCCTGCTGTCCCGCCTGGAGGGCATGCAGGCGGCCTGGCTGAGAGACTCACTGGTGGCTGCGCTGGGAGGGTATGCAGCTCCCACCGCCAACACCAGGATCCTGTACTGCAAGGTGAGATCGTTTAGCCATGCTAGAGGCATCTGGAGCTGTTCTTATACTCTTTTGTCCTTTTTGAAGGCATACAAGCTGGTTGAAACTAATGAATAAAGATAAAGATAAAGAATAGATAATGTAAAGTTGTAACATAGGTATAAGTACTAATATCATAGAATATGCTACACAAATTACAATATCTCATCAAATTGAATTTATAACATTAAGTTTTAATAAAATTTTAGAAGTTACATTGTCAAGTTTTATTATTAACATAATGAAAATTTTTGTTATTAAAAACATGTCAAACATAATAATAGGTATGTAATCATACAATATGTCAACTTAAATAAATAATAATAGGCTATGGCAGAAGCCCCTGGTTCTAAAAGTAAGAAAAGCAAGAAACTTATTTTGACGTATCATTTATTAACTTTCAACTAACGTAAAATCTGCCGCCAAGAAATTTTACGTCTTTGGGAACAATTTGAGACCCAGTATCTTTCCACTGAGGGTACACTCCACCTTGGGCCACAGTACCGCTTCAGGTGGCATGGTGTTTAAATATGCGACTGTCAAATCTAAACCTCAAAACACGTTTCATTCCAGGACACGTTCGAGTACCCGGAGCTAGAAGGGCACGAGTTCGTGTGCAACCACCTCGCGCCCAAGCTAAAGGGGCGGCCGCGGGGGCGGCGGCGCAGGCCTCCGCGGTCCAGGACCCACTCGCCCGAGTCCCGGTCTAGCGAGGACGAGAGGCCTCCGCTGCCGGAGCCACCTGCATCATCGGTAAGGACAGTTTTTTGATCTGGACACATTGTCAGTTAGATAGTTTGTAAACTGGACGGGTTTCCAACTACTCGGAAATCAGATGGCAGATGGAAAGATTGTCAGTTGAACTGATTCTCAGATGGACATGTAGATAGATGGATAAGTTTTAAATTTAGTCACTTAATTCTGTGGGCTCATAAAGGCCTACCGAGAAGGTGTTGACCATATCTACCACCTACCTTTGACATTAAATGTTGCTAGGAAGGATGCTCAAATGTTCTTCTAGTAACCTGGTGGTGATCAAATACCAGATTATCAAGACCGTTGACAAACATTTACATTATTTTCTTATCAATCCTGTATACATTCCACAGAACCCCCGGCGCCTGTCGCTGCGCAACGGGCTCGAGAAGCGCAGCTCGGACTCGGACCCGGAGCGGGAGCCGAGCGAGGAGGACCGCGCCTTCCTGCGCACGCTGCGACACTTTCACAAGGACAAGGGGGCCAGCTTCACGCAGGCGCTTTCTCTCAAACACTGTAAGTATTACAAAATGTAATCTATAAAAAATATATAAAACTCAAAGGACTGACTGACTGACTGATATAGTGATCTATCATCGCACAGCCGAAACCACTGGACGGATCGGGCTGAAATTTGGCGTGCAGGTAGATGTTATGACGTAGGCATCCGCTAAGAAAGAATTTTTGGAAATGCCACTTTTTAAGGGATGAAATAGGGGATGCAAGTTTTAATCCTTAATGCGAGCGAAGCCGCGAGCACCCACTCGTCTCGTATAAGAATGTCCAACTCTCATGTCAAAGTTATTAAACTGCCCTATGGTCCTCTGACATGACTTAACGGCTGGCGTACAATACAAGCAGCTGGCAGCTACAATTTAACGTGTTATTCGACCCAACGCCCAAAACTGTGAATATTGTGCCGTGAAGAACACAATTAGTCAGACAATTCTGACTGTGCTCTACATATTTTAAGCTATAACGCCTGAATGAAAAAACTTAGCAACGTCTGTTGCGAGCAATAAATTCGTAAAACACTCGACACAAGATGTGATCACTCTCAATCTATAAGAAAAAAGATAGATAAAAAGAAAAGAAAGAGGATTTTTTTCCCCTGATTTTTGTTTTTATTCTTGTATCCATAAATATGTTATACTTATTTATCCCCAGTATCACTCCGTGCTCTGTACACGCTGGTGTTGTCCCGCGGCGGGTATGAAGCGGTGTGCCGCTTGCGGCTGTGGAAGCCACTGTTCCACGCGCATCACGCCAACACGCGCTCTGTTTATGAGAGGTAACTATACACTGACAGAAGCTGAACACATTCCGAGTTGGACAGAATATCAATTGAACAGATTACAAGTTGGACAGAGTCTGATATGGACACATTGTCAGCTAGACAGAGTATCAGTTGGATAGATTTATCAGATGGATAGATTATCAGCTAGAGAGTTTATTTGGTGGACAAATTGACAGATAGAGTTACGTTACACATATAAAATCAGCTGGACAAATTGTGAGTCGGACAGATTCTAACCTGGGCAGAATATCAGTTACACAGATTCCAAGATGGACGGGTTTTTTATCAGCTGGATAATAAGTAGTTGGACAGATTTAATCAGATGACCAAATTGTCAGTTGGGCTGTCTCTCTGTTGGTTAGATTTATCTGTTGGACAGATCTCAGCTTAACAGAGATTGAGTCAGATAAGTATTTCAATAAAACAGATACTAAAGCTAGACATAGAAATCTTTGAGCTTGACAGATTGTTAGATCAGTTTGACTGGACTCAGCTAGTCTTATTACTATCTGATCAGATAATCAACTGAAAAATTGATGGCTAATTTCTAATTCCTCGCAAATTCCGGATGAATGAATGAATGAATGAAATGAATGAATGAAATAGTTTATTGTCAGGCAACTAGGTTATTACAGGTGGTAGCACTCTTATAGCATAATCTAGGAACTAGGTTAGTTATAAGACAATAAGGTTCTCTAGCCGCTGCCCGTAAGGGCTTACAGACATTGTGTTTTAAGTTAAAAAGTAATTTAATCTTATATCTAAAACTTATAATGGAGATGTCAAGATAATTATAATTAAAATTTTAGAGAATGTCAACCAGAATTGTCATTGTATGTTGTCCCTATCTTTGTCTTCCAGGAACAATTTTACAGAATAGTAGGCTTTACCCAATAGATATGTATTTAAAGTTTTTTTGAATTTTGGTATTTGGTCGATACTTCTAATTTTCTTAGGTAGTTTATTGAATATTTTAGTAGCCATGCAAAAAACACTTTTGGACAAGTATGCAGTATTAGACCGTCTTTCATATAGTTCATTTTCATGTCTGCTTCCTTCTGGCTTGAATCTGAATAGTTCTGAATTACTTTTGACAAACATTGCTATTTCGCTTATGTAGAGACAGGGCAAAGTTAGAATTTTGAGATTGATGAAGTGTTCTTTGCAGTGTGCTCTTTTACTTAACCTACATATGGACCTTATGCATCGTTTTTGAGCTCGAAACACTTTGATACAATCGGTAGAATTGCCCCAAAACATGATCCCATAGCGCAGTACAGATGCAACATGGCCATGATATGCGGTCAACATAGTTGCATCATTTGTAACTTTCCGTAATTGAAAGAGTGCATATGCAAACTTATGCACTCTTTTACAGACATTGTCTATATGCTGCTTCCAGATTAGTTTATTATCTATGTGTACACCCAAAAATCGAGCTACATCCACTTCTTCAATTTTTTTGGTTTCATGATAAACATCAAAGCTAATAGTTTCATTGTGCTTATTTCTAAAGTACATTATATTAGTTTTGTCAATATTAATATTTAGATTATTATTACACAACCAGTTGATTACATTAGTTAAAGTAGATGATATGTCAGATTGTAGATTACAGAGTTTGGTATTCTTGAATAAAATTGTACAATCGTCAGCAAAAAGAGTTATTTCGTGCTTAGTTATGTTTGGCATGTCATTAATATATATTAAGAAAAGTAGAGGTCCAAGTACGCTGCCCTGTGGGACACCATACGCCACCGGACGTACTTTTGATTCATAAGATGTCAATGTTAAAGTATTAGGGCATAAACTGTTTATATGAGTAATTTGAGATCTGCCACTTAAATAAGATCGAAATAAGTTATTACTATTACCTCTAATTCCGTATTTTTCTAATTTTTTTAGCAGTATCTCATGGTGTACTTTGTCAAAAGCTTTTGACATGTCCATAAACATGGCAATCACTTTTAATTTATTGTCAACATATGTCATTACCTTTTGAAGAAAGTCGTATATAGCCATATTAATAGTTTTCTCTTTCCTAAAACCGTATTGATATTTAGAAAACAATTTATTAGAGTCAAAATAACTATATACTTTATTATATATGACTTTCTCTATGACCTTTGATAAGATTGGGATTAGAGCCACCGGTCTATAATTACCCACATTGGTCCTAACCCCTTTTTTATGCAATGGTTTCACTATTGATAGTTTAAGTGCATCAGGAAATATTCCATGCTCCATACATAGGTTGATTATGTGGCTAAGAGGACTGGCAATATAGACTGACACGTATTTTACTATGTCTGTGCGTACGCCATCAGTGCCAACGCTTGTTGTGTTTTTTAATTCACGTATGATTTTGTGTATGTCCGAGGGTACTACAGGTGTAAAAAACAGTGACTTAGAAAAACTCGGAACTCTATAGCCTTCTCTTACATAACATATTGTTGTTTCCAGATTCCTCCTGCCTTTTGAGAACCACGAGCGGCGTAACGGCGTGAAGGCGAACGGTGTGAGCGAGTCAGAACCAATCACAGTGTGCGACTCACCGCCGCCGCCGCGGGAGCAGAGGGACTGTGAGACTGGTAAGATTAATATAGGTTCTAATATAATAATGGCTATTTCTGTTACTATTATTAACAGACTTCCATAAGAAGGAGAAGGTATAAGGTATAACGCCTGATAGAAAAAGTGAGCAACGCCTAATGAAACAATGCGAGCAAAAAATACGTTTTGTCAAGAACTTTGGTACAGACACTGGTGCTGTCTGGTTACTCGTGACACTATACATTGATTGAGTTTGCAGTGTTACCCACGTATATTTTGGATAAAAAGTATCCTATGAATTAATCCAATGTCTAACCAATTCCATACCAAATTTCATCCCGCGGAAGCTGAAAGGCTTTAAATTTTCGGTCAGTAGCTTTGTTACAAGTCGAGAGAAAATAAATAAATTCTAACAGAAAACCTTACACAAAATCATTTTTCCTTCCAGGCGAAGTGAAAGAAGAAGCCCACAAGCAGAAAGTGGCCGAAGAATTGAACCGAGAGTTCCTCGACTCTCTACCAAAAGACGACAAACCACTTAAAATAACAGTCAAACCTGTCGAGAAACTAATCAACGTTGAAAAACTAGACTTAACCGTGGAGAAGAGGGAGAATGCACTAGAAAAGGAGTTTGAGAATAAATATGAAGAGGGGAAATGGAATTTGGCAGAGAAGTGGAAGTTTGGGGAAGAGAAGAGGAGTTTAGGAGAGGAGAAGAGAGACGATGTGACTGATGGAGAGAACAAGGAGGGGTTCCTGAATGAGCTGGCGAATAAGTTGAATTTAGGTGAGTTTGTATCCGACTTCTAAAAAAGAAGGAGATTCTGTTCGACTGAATGTTTTTTTGTGCGTTTGTTAGGTACTCGTTTACTTCTTGTTCTAGATAGAGTTCCACAGCTTTGCTGCGTTATTATAAAATATATTTTGCTCGCGGCTTTGCTCACGTTGTATCAGAAGAAAAATTTGCCTATGTCACTCTCGAGACCCAAACTACCACTATACTAAATACACGAAGATGCATCGCTCCAATGCGTGAATAGCAAGTGCATGAAGCGACACAAGCAAGGCGACAAACACACTTGTGTTTTATATTACACTAGCTTTCGTCTGCGGCTTTTCACGCATTATTATATTAAAAAAAAATACTGCATTTATATATGTTGTATAGTTTTAAAGATCTATGCAAGCATACATACAGACAGACCCGGGAAGCGACTTTACTTTATACCATGTAGTAATATATATAATAACAATATTATGATGATGTAAGTTTGTGCATGTATTGTGTATGTCTAACAGGTAACTCTGACACGTCGCTGCTGGCGGAGCTGGCGCGGCGCGGTGCGTGCATCCCTCCCACGGCAGCGCCCGCGCACACCACCAACGGACACGCCGACTTCACCAATGAACAGGTATGTTGTTGCTTCGCACTGTCGCTTGGGTGAGTGTCCTGGTGGTCAAATGTTTGACTGTCCATTGTGTAAAAAAAAAACTTTTAGAAGACTTGAAACCTCCTTTTTTTGAAGTCGGGTAAAAATATAAATAAACCATATTTACATGATGATGATGATGATGATGATGCTTTCCGAGGCAATTTCGGCTACGGTGAACGTATCGACGCGTTTCGCGTTTCATAGATAATCTATCTCAATTCACAGGAGTAAAAACTGGCTCGTATCATAAACTAGCTGTGCCAGCGACTTTATCCGCGTGGAATAGTTGTTATCTTAAAAACGGATCTAGTGAGTAAATCTTAAAAAATAGACATACCTAAACTGTTGCGGACATTTTGTTAGACCATTTCAAGAGGAATAATTCTTTCATACATATTTTTTTTGATATATTGAACTGTTTTCGCAGCGCACGCAACGGAAGCCCTCAAAGATGAATAATTTTCCCCATTTTTTCCACATTTTTCATTGTTTCTTCGCCCCTATTAGTTGCAGCGTTATGTTATATAGCCTTCTTCGATAAATGGAATATTCAACACAAAAATAATTTTTCAATTCGCACCAGTAGTTCCTGAGATTAGCGCGTTCAAACAAACAAACTCTTCGGCTTTATAATATTAGTATAGATAAACAAAACTAAATTATAGCTATTCTTGCATTGCTAGAACTCGTGCTAGGGTTCTCGGTCGATAAGTAATTATGCATGGTATTTGAATTTGTTTAAATAATTGAATGTGTTGTTTGTATATTATTCCGGTGTGTGTCCAGAAGGGCGCGCGTCCCCCGGGCGTGGGTCGCAGCTCTCTGCGCGCCGTGCGAGTGAAGCCTGCGCGCGCGCACACCGCGCCCAACACACGCACCAATACACGTGAGTACATGATATATGTTTTATTTATTTATTTATTCACTACATAAGCACGAGCCTTACAGACTAAGTCCAATGCGCCTGGTAGTCAAAAGTATATCTAGTTAATAGCTTTAGACACTAATTTCTAATAATATATTATGCAATTTACTTGTTTAGTTTAACACATTTTGTAAGGTGCAATAGTTTATGTTATTGGTTGAATGGTTTCGACAATATAATTTATCTAACATTTTTTATATTATTTTCCCTCAGCGCCCGTGCCCCCGCTCCGGCCGGACTCAGCCTCGTCCTCCCCGCCGACGGTCAGCCAGAGCACGGCAGCGCCCGTCACCAACTTCGGCATCCACCACCCGCCCCCCGCCGCGCACACCAACACACACAACAACGATGATGATGATGAAATTGTAGAGGTAGGTACATATTATGTTGAACTATATCGATGTAAAAGAATCAAATGAAATTAAATATATATAAAACCCAAAGGTGACTGACTGACTGACTTATATAGTGATCTATCAACGCACAGCCCAAACCACTGGACGGGTCGGGCTGAAATTTGAAATGAAGGTAGATGTTATGACGTAGGCACTTCTTCTTCTCGTACTTTTTAATGCGAGCGAAGCTGCGAGCACACACTAGTATTGTATGAATTGGTTAATTAAACATGACTTTTATAAAGAGCGGCAAAAATCATATCCTCCGGAGTTATATGGTCACCGCCCTTTATAAATGTCACGTTTAATGCATCGGGTTTATCAATCCATAAACTTGATCAATTAAATTATATTGGTTACAAAAACCAAAACAACATATATCAACAACAAGCGTGATAAATTAATAAACTATGTGTGCGTATTATATTTATATGTTTTTTTTTCAATTGCAGGTCCCGTACAAGCCCAAAACCCCGGAGATCATCGACTTGGACGAGTATCCTGAAAGCCCTCAAGCGGTGAAGAAGAAAAAGCTGGACATCCTGAAGGAGCGAGGGCTCGAGGTGACGCCCCTCCCGGCCCCAAACTGGCCGGCCCCAGTCCTGGCGACCCCAATCATTGCCCCCAACCCCATGTTGCTAAACCCCGCCGTACAACACCAGATCATGGCCAACGCACAACTATACCAAATGTACAACATAATACCGCAGAGTTATAACGGCATGCAACCGCCGAAAGTGATTCAAGCGACACCATTATACGGCACAACGAGTCCAGAAAAAACGGTTTACGGTAATCCCAAAGACCCGTTTATGCCGCCCCCTCACGTGCTCCATGGCGCCCCCATAAAGCCCGCCAAGAGCGTGTTGACGCCCCCGCCCCCCGCGCTAGATATACTAGACTTAACGTGTAAACTAACCACGAAACCCGCCGTCGAAATTGTCCGAGTACCCACCACTCCGTCTCCGTCGAAAAACACAGCTCAAAACCTAACGAAAAACTACTCAATTGTGGATGGGAAAGCAGTAGTGGGCTCCAACTTAGAAATAACTCTAGTAAACAAGGCGCAGCCACTGTCCCCGGTCAAAAAACAAACGCCCCAGAAGAGGTCCTCGAACGGTAAATTCACTAAAACACCCACACCGCCTAAAGAATACCCTAAGCCCTACAAGAAAACGCCGATAATAGTGCCCACGTACCAAGTGAGGGAAGACAGTCCGACCAGCTCGACCAGTTCCCAGAACAGTCAAAAAACAGCCCAAAGCGAGCCCAAACTCCCTTTCGACCCCACGAAACAATTCCTCGACCCCAGCAAATCTGCTTCCCCATATCTAGACCCTTCAAAACTGCCGCCATCGTTTTTGGACCCGACAAAAGCGCCCGTGGGGTCTTTTTTGGACCCATCCAAAGGACCCGTTTCGTCCTTTTTAGACCCCTATATGGCTTTATATAATTTAGCGGGTCAAATGGACCCCAGGCAGTTGGCAGCGTACAGGGAGATAATGGCCAATCCCTTTAGATACTCCAGCCTGCTCAACATGGGCGTCAATCCGACAACGAAGAATTAGACGTAAGTAGTGTTTAGTGTTGTGATACAGATATGTGAAAGGCTTTTGGGGTCGGGCAAGTTCTGTACGAGAAAAAAGGTTTCCAAGTCAGTTTTTAATAAATATTCCCGGATATTTCACATGAATGAAAGCTACCGCGTGTAAGATCATCGCTAGAGGCGCTAGTGTACCGTGAGGTCCAAATGTTCTCAAACTAACCAAACCTCACCAATTTGCCGCTAGGATCGCTACTAGATCGTAAGGTTTGAAATGTCGAATGTCAAAAAACGGTAGCTCTCATTGATATGACTTCCTTTTTTTTGAAGTCTGTTAATAAATATGTTTTAAAGTTAAATCAAATCACTTTATTGTACACCAATCACAAAAAAACACAAGTATAAGGAATTTTCTACTTATCATTCCCAAAAAAGAAGGATGATACAACTTGAAATTCATTTTCGAATTTTATTCTTCGATAGAACGGACCCATTAAATTATGTCAATTTTGTACAAAGCGTAATGGTTAATTTTAGGAACTTTTCTTACCCATACGTTTACTTACCATATTTGTAAAATTTTGTAGTGTTTATGTTTTTTTTTAATTTCTTTTTTTTTCTTCACTTAAACACAATTTTGTGAGTTATATGCTTAATAAATATTTTTCTAAATATATATAGGTACCTATGTTCATCAAAACCGTATGTATAACATTTATTTGAACATTCCAACAAATAAAATTATTTAAATTACATTATAAAGTATGCTTGATTAATGTTAAGTGATAAAAAGGATCATCATAAATTGTACAGGCGTTTTTTTATTAAATTACAAAGTTTATTCAAAATAATTTTCGTTTTGGTTGTGATATACATAGGTATATAAAATAAAAGGTCATAAGAAAGGTTTCAAAGTAAAGTAAGAAATATTGTTTTTTTTTTAACACAAATAAAAATGTTATACAGGAAATGGTTGTCTTGTTTAGAGATAGGCAGAACGCAGGTTCGAATCCCACTACTGATTATTTTTGCGTTTCCATATTTTATAGTAAAATATACCCCAAAAGCCTAAACTTTTGATCTCTCGGATGTTAAAAAAATTGAGAAGGAAACGAAAATATAAGCGCGGGAACAATTTTTGAAATATTTCGTTTCTTAATATAATTAATTGCCGTTTTAAATATAAACTTGCATTAAAGAGAATGTGTTTTTTTAATATTTGAAAGTTATTGTTAATGTAATTTAACATGAGAAAAGAAATGATTGATTCAAGTTTATAAATAAAACTGTTTATTAATAAATTGACAATTTCATGTAAATATTAGTTTTTAAACTATTTCAATTCCTTCGAGCGGAGTTATTTAAAATTAAAAAAAAAAAACATTTTAATTATTTGTATGCTTATATTTTGGGATTAAATTTATTTTTAGTTTACCATTTAAGTATTGGTTTATTTTTGTTTTACCTTATTCATAAATTTATTGGACTTCGAAGTGTCAATTTTTTTTGTAAAATTTCGCCGGAAATATGCGCCTAAGTTTTAAATATTGTAAAAAAATATACAATAATTTGTAGCGATTTGGTTTTTTGTACTTTTATGAATTTGAACAGACGCAAAAATGTCTTGTTTTAACATTATTTTAAGCATATATTTTATGTTTGTAAAACCGATGTTCCTTTATGTAAATAATTTTGTAGCAGGTCATGTTAGGAGATTGAGCACATTTATTTAATTCGAATAGTAGATGCATCAACATTGATTTTTTTTATAAGTGTCTTACTTATAAAACCAATCAATGTTGATGCATACAGTGTTTTGAAATCGAAAACTTGTAATGTTATAAAGAATAAATAAATACTCTCAAATCGACACCCGCCGCGAAGTTGTAAGTTGAGTATTCTTAAAAAAAAACTTATTCTTAAATAATTTTCTGTGTAAATGAAAATAGATTTACTCAATCTCTTGATTACCTGAAACAAATTAAGTCTTATTTATAAAAAAAAAACAATAATTCATTCATTGATTAGTATTATTGTTTTTTTTTTCTTCAAATAAGTCAAATATTAATTAAATATATATTTAAGTAACTCCGCCATAGCTTAATAAATTGTAGCAGAATTGTAGTTTTTATGTACTTTAGATATTTCTTCTTGTGGTGTGTTTGGCGAATTATAGACCTATGGGGCCTCTGGTGACTGCTTAACATAAGGGGCCCAATTTTTTTTACTATATTATAAAAAATTATGTCTAAGAATAGCAATCTAGGGATCTTCAAATATTTATATACTTAGTCAAAAAAGAATGTTCATTATTGTTGTTTGTACGGCAGTCATTAAGCCATGTCAGAGGCCCTTAGGGCGGCTTGATAAACTCGACACCAGAGTTGGCCACTCTCATTCGACAAGAAAAAGAAGCATTCGAATTGGAAGCTAATTTGACGTGAAATAAAATAATCATCGTTTCACATACATTTGCTACAAATAATTTTCTGGGTTAACCTTAACATGTATTTACTTACATTCTTTTTGTGACGGATTAATAAAAAATCTGCTATGTTGCTTAACATCAGGCGAGTTGTAATCAATTGTGAACTTATCTTATAGGAACTTATCACTATATTCGTGTTTAGTAAGTAATTTCGTAAGAGTGGCCAACTCTAGTGTCAGAGTTTTCAAACTGCCCTAAGGGCCTCTGACATGGCTTAGCGAGAGCCGCACTGTGATAAACAGCCGGAACCTACATATTTAACGTGTTATCCGACCCACGAAAGCCTCCAAACTGGAATGGTACTTTATGGTCACCGCGTACTGACCTCGTCGACTGTTGCTTAACATTGGTAATGCCTCCGCTAGCTGAGTTACTGTAGTTCTTTAACCGACTTCAAAAAAAGGAGGTTAGCAAAGCAAGTCTTGAAAGTTTTTTTTTTGGTAAATATAAGTCATATTTCGCCAAACTCACATTAATGTAATAGATTATAAGTATTTGTTTTATGCAAAATGTAAATATTGTCGTATGTATGTACTTCGCACGAGTGCGGGACAAATAAACATTTAAAATTATTGATGGTTTTCTTTATTTATTTAAAACTTTCTCTCTCTGTTGAGTCGTATTTCCTCATAGTCATGAGTCACGACCCTCAGTTGAGGGTCGTGACTCCCACTCAGAATGAATTAAGGAGTTCTCTTGGACAGATACATCGTGGTGGGCGCCCAGGTCCTTCCACGAGTGCAAATCTACACTTGAAAATACAAGTCATTCCGGACGGATTCGAAGCGAATGCGTCTGGATGGAAAGCAGACAACGGGACTTAGGACTAACCATAGAAAGGTCAATCTTTCAAAAATTCAAAGAGTTTTCGGCTTTATAGTACGGCTCCTTGTCCTAACAAAAATCAGTTTTATGGTCCCATCGTGAAGAAAACATGAAACTTGGCATGAATGTAGTTGTCATATATGTGCTTCAATATAGATATGGAAGCATGTCGAAAAATTGTTTTTTCCCCCCTTTCCCCCCCTTCGTATGTGCTAAATCGTGGTTTTTCTTATTTTCTATGAAAACGGGTACAGCTATCATAAAACTGTCAAAGAACAATTTGTTCTCTATTAAATTCTCTACAATATTGTCTTTAGACGTATGTTCATAGAACTTATAGTTTACAAAATAATGTACATTGTATATGTAACTTTGAAGTTTTATTAAAAATATAGCTGCTAATCAAGAGAAACAATATCAACATATTTGGAGGTACAACTACTTGTAAATCAAAACAAGTTACTAAACTGTCGATAGCGAAAAGCGACGCCGCCTTATTCTCAAAACTGTACATCGCCTGTCAGCATAGGCAAGGGAATATAGATGACTTTTTCAAACATGAAAACCAACCGTTTCCTCCGTCCCTCTCTGAGACAGGAAATATAAGATATGTGGCAAAATCGGAACTACTGAAATGTTTTAAAGACAAATATGAAGACAAAGAAGATGAAGAGGAAAATGAAAGTACTGTCATCGAGTCAACCGAGTCATTTAACGAAGATCCCGTAGACTGCACTTCATCGTTTCTAGATGGGCCTGCTGTAGTTCAAATGATAAGACCGAGCAGTAACGTTACATTTGACGATTATCGCAAAACATTTATTAATTATGTTACGAACCAGAATGGAAATCGAGTTGATGTCGTTTTTGATGCATATCATGAAGACAGTCTCAAGAATCATACAAGGGAGAAGAGGGGCACAGGATTTCGTCAAAAAGTTACACCAGCAGGTAAACTTCCAAAAAACTGGCAACAATTTCTTCGTTCGTCACAGAACAAAGTAGAGCTTTTCAACTTCCTGGCTGATGGTCTCCAGCAGGTCCAACATGCAAAAACGATTGTTGCAACCAAAGGGGAACAAGTTTTGTGTAACGATGCCACCGTATGAATGAATGAATGAATGAATGAATGAATGAATGAATGAATGCTTTATTGGTCTGTGAAACTAGGTGCTAAGGTGTTACAGTATATAATATGTTGCTTAACTAGACAAACATTTATAGCGTATAGTGTCACTAGTTTCCACCTTAAAGGCTTACAGACTTTACAACTTATAATATAAAGTTACATAATTTCATTTAGGATACATTCTTATTTAAAACTTATCTTTGAAAAACAAATCAACACTGTAGTAAGCTTTTTTACATAATAGTTCATTTAGCATACATTTGAACACATTAAGGTCATCTTTATATCTAATACTCTTGGGAATGTGGTTGTATATCCTCGGAGCCATCCCAAATACACTTTTACTGAGGTATGCAGTATTGGAAGGTATGTTTCGTATTTTCCCTGCATGCCTACTGTCAGCTGGCCACATTGTAAAATGTTCAGGATTTATTTTAATAAAAGTTGAAATTTCATATATTTGAATACATGGTAAAGTTAATATCTTTAGCCGCTTAAAATGTTTCTTACACGAGGCCCTTCGGCTTAGTCCGCAGATAGCTCTTACACATCGTTTTTGCGCTCGGAATGCTTGTATACTATTGGTGGCATCACCCCAAAACATTACTCCATATCTTAATATTGAAGCTGCATGACCATGATAGGCTGTTAACAATGTGTTCTCACTGGCAACCTTCCGTAGTTGATACAGTGAATAAGCAAATTGATGCAGTCTTTTACATAAAGTATTTATATGTGATTCCCATGTCAATTTGTTATCTACTGTCAGTCCTAGAAAACGCGTAGTGTCCACCTCATTTACTTTTTTACTGTTATGTAGAATATCAAAATTTAATTTGTCATTATGTCTATTTCTAAAATACATTAAGTTAGTCTTTTCAATATTAATTTTTAAATTATTATTATTCAACCAATTGATAAGAGATGTCAAAGTATAGCTAATGTCAGATTCTAAATTAAATAATTTGTCATGAATGAATAATATTGTGCTGTCATCTGCAAATAATGTCATAGGATGTCTGGTAGCTTTCACAAAATCGTTGATATATAGTAGAAATAGCAATGGTCCCAGCACACTACCTTGTGGGACTCCATATCGCATATCTTTTTTATCTGATTCATACGCCTTTAAGGTAATTGTTGTTGGACATAATCTACTGACAGACGTTAGTTGAGTTCTTCCGCTTAAATATGATGTTATAAGTTCATGTGCATTACCTCTGATACCATATTTATATAACTTATTTAGTAATATATCATGCCGAACATTGTCAAATGCTTTTGACATATCCATATATATTGCTATCACTTTTTTTTAGATTTGTCCTCCCTTAGTCAAAACAAGAAGAAGCTGATACCAGACTCTTCCTTCATGTTTCGCACGCCGTGCAGCTTGGCCACACAGAAATATTGATTAGAACGGTTGACACAGATGTGGTTGTTGTAGCTATTGCCTTATACAGCGGCCTAAAAGAAATGGGTTTGAACAAATGTTGGATATCATTCGGAACAGGGAAAGCTTTACGTAGTATTGCTATTCACCAACTTGTGAATAAACTCGGCCCAGACAAATGCAGTGGCATGTTATTCTTTCACGCATTTACAGGGTGTGATACAGTATCTGGATTTTGTGGAAAGGGAAAAAAATCCTTTTGGAAAACTTGGAATTCCTTCCCTGAAGTTACCAAAGTATTTGAAACCATGTCACGACCTCAAAATGAAATTGAAAGCCATCAATTGGATGCTTTGGCAAGATATGTCATTCTGACTTACGACAAAACTAGCGATGTAGAAGACATTAACCAAGCTAGAAAAGAGTTGTTCATCAAGGGACGGGCAATGGACAGGCTGCCACCAACACTTGGTGCTCTTGAACAGCATACAAAACGAGCTTATTTACAAGCAGGATTGATCTGGGGTCAAAGTCTGATACCAAATCCTGAATATCCGAACTTTGAGAACTGGGGCTGGATGAAAGAAGACTGTATTTGGATTCCATGTTGGAGTACAACCAAAGAAACGTCCGCATCTGTAAAGGAATTGACGAAGTGTTCATGCCGCAGCTGCATTAAAGGACGATGCATTTGTAGGAAGTCGGGCCTTCCCTGTACTGGTCTCTGTAAATGTGGGGGAGATTCCTGTGATATGCATTGAAATAAATGATATATATAATTTTCACTGTATTTTACTGTATTTTTAATAAATTTCTTGAAACCCTTGGCTTTAAGTCTAAGCAAAACAACATTATCGGGAAGGTGGTATTCTAAAAAGGTAAAAAATGAGTACTTGAGTCAGACGCGGCAAGCTGTAACTCTGGAAGTAATGTCTCTACGACTATGAAATAGGTGTAATTTTTTAGCTCAATGTATAAGGTAAGTATATTACTTTTTAAGTCTATTTTATCACCACTCTTGTCGCTTTCCTATAAATGGAGCAAGAAAAAAAAAGTTTGCCTGTTTTTACAATTTCATAATACGTTGGTGGCTGTAAACAGAAATATATTAATCTTACCATTATATAATGTAGTATCGTCTTGTAGGTAATTTATCGACGATGATTTGTTCTCTGAAGAGTAAACTCCTCAGTCTTATCGTTTTCGTAGAAAATTCGAAAAACCGGAATCAGGGAGATAAAAAGGGGGGGGGGGAGGGGGGTAAACATTATTTCTTGACGTGCTTCCATATCTACATTGAAGCACATATATGACAGCTACATTCATGCCAAGTTTCATGCTTTCTTCAGGATGGGACCGTATTTTAAGGACCCGTACTATTAACCCTTATCGATTATAATTTATCAGTGCGTTTTACTCCTTGCATGGCAAAATAATGAAGTGACTTTTGCGTGTTTTAGGAACATACAGCGCCATCTAGTTTTAAATCTTTTTTTGAAGTTTGATCCATGGACATACGTGTGTTCCGTGGAAGGAGCTGGGCGCCCACCACGATGTATCTGCACAAGAAAACTCCAACGAATTAATTCTGCAGGGGAGTCACGACCCTCAATCATGAGGAAATACGACTCAGAATATAGGATATAATGTAAAGGTAGCATATAGTCATTAAATAAGAGACACCTATACTTGTACTAAGTATACCGAAAGTAAATATTTTTGTCTCTTTCCTTGTTATCAAAAATACATGATACTTAAAAATATTACGAGAATCAAAGTTTAAATCAGCTACAACGGTTTTTTATATTTAGGGAAGGGACGAGAAAAAAACACAAATTTAAATTTCATCACAATTTTATTGTACATTCTACAATTAATCGCTTACATACCTAATAATTAGACTAAACCTTAAATTAACCTTCAAGTAATATTATACTATTTTGCCATTTTTCTGAAACTTATACCGTTGTAAAATTATTACATTTTTAAACAACTAGTGAATGTCCGCAGCTTCGCTTGCCTCGAACGGGATTATAAAATAACCTATGTAATAAATTGAAATGATCCGTCGTTTTGTTGCAGCGTGAAACTGGTACAAACAGATAAATAATAAACTTTAGTTTATATATAATGTTATGATTTTGGTCTAGCTTAGTACGTAAAAAAGACAGTATATAACGGTGAAGGAAAACATCGTGAGGAAACCGACATGTTTGAGGACCACAATATCCGAGGACATGGTCTTCCGTGGAAGGACCTGGGCGCCCACCACGATGTATCTGTGCAAGAGAACTCCACCTAACGAATTAATTCTGCGGGCAGTCACCACCCTCAGTCATGAGGAAATACAACTCAAAAAGATATTTTTTGCCAACTTCCTTCATAGAATAATAATATACTC
Source organism: Macaria liturata (assembly GCA_964023185.1). Lineage (NCBI taxonomy): Eukaryota > Metazoa > Arthropoda > Insecta > Lepidoptera > Geometridae > Macaria > Macaria liturata. The sequence goes on along the minus strand of OZ026809.1, from coordinate 12,811,535 downwards.
CTGCAACAGGCAACCAAAATCCTTTCATTTTTAAATCCAAAATAATCACACATAATCAAATTTACATAGGTAGGTACATATTAAATAATCGTCGAAAAATACATTTTATAGCGATAATTTTGTATGGAACCGCGCCCTTTTTTTATAATTTCAAGGTCTTAAAATAAAAAGGCGCCCTTAAAATATGTGTTATTTACGAGTTACTCTGTATAGAAGAAAATATAAATAATAAATATTTCAGTACATATCGCACAGCGCCATCTAGCCCCACACTAAGCTTACGCTTGTGTCGTGGGTACTAGATAACGGATATAATACTTATATACTTTTCTTTTGTAAAAACATACTTATTATACATAGAAACGACCAGACTCAACACTCAATTACACATTTTAATATGAAAATTACTTGTGTCATGCAGGAATCGAACCCGCTCCCCTAGATTAGAAGGCAGAGCCACTACCAACTAGGTACATTATATGATAACTGAGTTTTATAATTATGAAAGTAATAGATAGACAAAGCAATAAAATTAGAACCGAGTAGCTCAGCTAGCGGAGGCAATCGCATGCGATTACTATAATGGTATTCCATTTGGGCGCTTCCGTGGGTCGGAACTCTCGACACCAGAGATGGCCACTCTCATTCGAATTTACTTATTTATGTAAGTAATAAAGTTTGCATACTTTTAGGTGTAACATGGAAAATCATTATACATAAATAATATTATAATTAACTTTGTAACCAAATATTGCAAAAACACATTTTATTTGTAATGATTTTGTAACAAGCGAAATTACTAAGGTTGCCCGGAAGAGATCACTCAAGGCGAAAAAGCAGCTCACTTGTACATATATTTATAGCTTAAGTCCTTTTGATATTGTTAATTTATTTTGGTGTGCAATAAGGATTATATTGTAATGTATTGTATTGTTGTATTATGTTTAGTACCGGGACGAGTGGCGTACAAGAAGAAAGGCCTATGCTCAGCAGTGGGCGATAGCAGACTGATGATGATGATGATTATGTATAGTGTTGTATTCAATGACTTTGTTAAACTCCGCAGCACAGTGTAGAGTCCCGCACCGAAGCACTAGGGCTCCTCGAGGCCGGCGCCGAGCACGGCCCCGCTGTAGGCGAGGTCCCAGTATTGCTCCGCTTTGAACTTGGCGAGATACTCGCGCGCTTGTTTCTCCGTCGGCATCACCTGGATGGAAACAATAAATAATATTTATTAAATAAAAGCCGAAAATTACATGACGCATGTTATAATAGCATAAATAAACAAACAATGAATGGTTTAAAAAAATGTGTTATATCCTACTCCCAACCTGATATATTGGAAGAATTAAAATGATATATGTACATATACATATCTCACGGCCAATACTATAGTATTATTGTTTGACTGATTTTGTCTGTAACCAAATTTAATTATAATTAAAACTAGAGTTTTTTACATGAAATAGGCTCACGCTTGACTACAACTTGCCTGATGTTAAGCAACGTTGTAATCTACGATCTAGCGCGCTTGCCTAGAAGAAACCGGTTTACTCTCGACTTGAAGACCGACAAATTATAATTCAGGGGGAGTCTTTGGAACCTCAAATGTATAACGGTGCCTCCTTGCCGAACCTCTACTCGTGCGATTTATTAATTTTATTTATACTTGTATTTATTCTAATAAACATTTTGAAGCTGATGTTTGTTTTCATTATTTACTACATTTACCAAAGGGGTATGGTAATTTGATATAATTACCGGTAAATGTGATTAATTCGAAAGTTTTTACCACTTTTACCAAGAGCACTGGAAATTATGCATAATTCCCGGTAATTATACATAATAACCGCATTATCCACATTTACCGCTATATATTTATATATCTTACGCTCAAAGTGATATATCTATCTATATATTCTCTTCCTTAACTTGATATCTCCGAACGCGCGTTTCTTGACAACCCCCTCCACATTAAATGACAAGAGTCTTCATTGTCCTTTTACTACTTAAGTGTGATATAATTCACTTTGAGTATGATATATTGTACTTTAGAAGTGATATATTTTACTTTTAAGTAAAATCTAGTATCAGTTCTAGTGATACATCTCTGATCTCATTTAAATATTATATCTTACTTCCAATATGATATATTTTACATATATATATATGTGTCACTTTAAATATCATATATCTTACTTCAGTAGTGATCACAGAACAACGATCGGGCCACATCGCCCCCGCGCGCGCCCCCCCCATAGAAGCGAAATGACTAATAATACGTGGTTCTCGTTTGGACCAGTAAACAGGCCAACCTAACCTACGACAGCGCTTGTCAGTCTGTTGTCAAACATAGTCCGAGCGAGAGAGAGTTTTCGGTCGTTTTACTCGGTTTTACAGCATGATAAACTATTAAATATGTCCTGGTGTCAAGTTAAAAATTGTAAGAACAAGTTCCAGTGTTACCGGCGTGAAATACCATCGGTAAGTAGTAAAATTTCGTAATTTTAATAAATAAAACTTTTGACATTTTGAATGGCATTAACACATTCGTTGTCATGACGACGCTACTTCTCGATAGCTAAGTGATGTGTAAATGGAACCTAGCAAATTATCGATAATCGATATAATGTATATGATGTTTCTGGATTTGTATGGAAATGTTTCTGGATTACGGTTTTTATTTAACACATACTTAATTTACATTTAACAAAAAATCCAGTGTTAAAAAATAAATGGATATTGGCGACCGGTAGATACAACTGGTTTCCTCATAAAAATGCCAGAATATGCTCCAGTCATTTTGTAGATGATTTGATAATTAAATAAAATAGATAAAAATAAATTTGCTATAGTGATAGTTTCAGTCCCCGGTAAGGAAGGACATAGGATAGTTTTTATCCCACGGGATAAAAAAGTTTTTACAACGGATAACACCGCGGGCCATAGCTAGTTAACTATAATTTGTACTTAAATAATATAGTTATACTAAAGACATATATTTCCATCTTCGAAGTAAATGTGTAAATAATCGATAAAAAAATATCGACATTGCACAGCCGATGAAGTTGAAGCGTACTGTGTACATGAACATCTCGTGCGTCGTAGTGTGCGTGCCGAAAGTGTGTTAGTTTTAGTAAATGGTGACACCTGTTTTGTATCGAATAAAGAAAGAATTCGCCTCTAGTCACAGGGCGACAAGCATGGACTTCAAAGCTCTGTGGTAGTGATATATCCACATAGTCTCACCTTGAACTTGATATCTCCAAAAGCACGTTTTTTGACAACTCATTCCCACACTACATGAGTAGGGCACATTGATTGCCTTCGTTGTCCTTTTACTACTTTTAATGTAATATACTATACTTTAAATGTAACTTTAATGTACACCATAAAAACACAAAAATTACAAAACAGAAATAAACATACTTAAATTAAAGTGTTGCACATTAGGCGGCCTTATCGCCTTCGGCGATTTCTTCCTATTATCCTCCTATCCTTAAAGTAATAAATATCACATTTAAAAGAAATTTTTAATTTTAAAAATTTAAAATTAAAAATTTCTTTTAAATGTGATATTTATTACTTTAAGGATAGGATACTTTAAATATGATATATCTCACTAAAAACGAGATATATTCTCACCTTAAACTTCATATCTCCGAAGGTGCGTTTCTTGACCACGCCCTCCCACACGAGGTGGCAGGAGTTGGGCACATCGTTCCCTTCGTTGTCCTTCACCATGTCGTCCTCCCACTTTATACGATTCAGCATCAGTCTGCGAATGACAAACATAAGTACTTTTATTAGAATCACACATCATTTTAATGTCATCTGTTTACCTACTTTAGCTTAGTTATCAATCTCGTCTAACATTTGCACGCCAGCTATTGGTCGAGTGTACGGAACGTTAAATTGCATAAATGTACCTGTCATCTTTGTAACCTACATTCTTGAGCAAATAAATATTTCATTTCATGTGTGTGTGTTAGAGAGTGCGTTACACATAGGCACAAAAACATATTTTTGATACATCTTCAAAACAACAAAACTCATGCCTTTGGTTTTCTATAGGCGAGATCTCTGTTTAGATTTCAACCATATATCTATACATATAAAAAAGCCGAAGAGGGTCGAAAGCCTGAGCATTGAAGCTATTAAAAAAAACGTTTTTTGTCCTTCCCTCCTCATCGGAGCGACGGATCTTCTCAATTTTTGCTAGGGAAGTAGTATAGGTGTACCTCTTGTACTTGGCGTGCTGCTTAGGCCCGCCCTCCACCAGCAGCACGCAGCAGCCGCGGTGCAGCAGCACACACCCCGTCATGTGCAGCTGGGACGCATTCACTTCCACTTTAAACTTGGCCGACGCGCACTCGAACAGATCTCGAACTCTGGAAGTGAGAAATTGTTTGAGTTCGGGTGGATTTATATCAAACGATTTATTCTAACCTTGCGATCTTCAAAGCAAGAGTGAATCGGTTCTTACCGGGTAAGCACGTTCCATCCTAGACCGTAATGATTGCTTACCATCAGGCAAATTACGGTCAAGTGCAAATCCATTCCTTGTAAAAAAAAAACTAACATAGAGCTAGAAAAAGAGCATTCTTTCGAGATCTTTTAGTGTTAACCATTGAGCTAGGATTATGCAGAGACCAATGAGGTTTTACTAAGTTCTCAGTATATATAGAAGCTCATTGGCAGAGACACAATCACAAACTAAAAAGCGCAGGTAAGTATCCAAACGCTAACATCGTCAGCGAGCGCAAACAAAACACTGCTTGTCTCTTTCGCTCTTACATATTTAAAGAACGTGCAAAAGAGATAGGTAATCCAAAAGTCTGCTCAACGAGTAGCGTGGGCAAAGATTTGGCTCGGACATTTTTTGCGAGCGTTTGTGATGTCTCTGTATAATCCTAGCTCAGTGATGTTAACGAAAACTCGAATTCAGCGTTTACACCAAACGGACAGAGGTAGAGCTAGTACAAGAGTATTATTTCGTTATGTACAAAATAGATAAAAATATAAATTTAATATATTATTAATATAAATATACATATCTATACAGCGCCATCTAGCCCCATACTAAGCAAACGCTTGTGTCGTGAGTACTAGATAACGGATATAATACTTATTTACTTTTCTTTTGTAAAATCATACTTATTATATGTACATACAAACAACCATACTCAACACAAGTAATTATATATTTTTTAAATTCATAAATACTTGTGTCACGCGGGCATCGAAACCGAATCCCCTAGATTAGAAGGCAGAACTGCTACCAACTAAGCTAACAGGCCAGTCAATACACTTTGTAGAGACCGCTTAACGCGGGGTGCTATGTGAAATCGACATTACATAAAAATCAAATAAAATAGAAGTAGGTATATAAGATAGAGCTAATTTTTTTTCAGTTTATATAATTTTGATTCAGTGTTAAGACAATAAAAGACGCCAAAACACGATTACGTATACTTTGCTCGATAGTTTTATTTTATGAAAAATTGTATAACTTTATTTACAATAATAAAATATAAAAACAAGGGAAGAAAAACTAAACATACTACTTCTAACTACTACAAAAAGGGGCACTTAGAAAATCTTTAGAAAAGCCTAAAGATAATCTAAGTGCTCCAGCCCACTACCAGAGGGCAGCGTGCCCAGCATACTGGCCGCATTACCACGCTGGATGGCAATGCTGATACGTTGAGCCAGAAAAAGGCCAGCATTTTGGTCATGCGTCGCGTCAACCAAGCGCTCCGAGAGGTTTTGGAAAATAGTATGGGCTCCCGGACCCCACGGCCCCAAAGTCTCGACTCCAAAAGGCTCAAATATGTAACCTCGGCCGAGGTTAGCATATTTGCGTCTCTTGTGATGCTCGGCAATAATAGCCGCCGCTCCAGCCCGACACCGTGTCAAAGACAGATGAGACGGCGCCAATGTGTCGACGCAAGTTGCGTCCCACACAAGGTGCCGACCCAACTTCCAGGGCACAAGAGTCATACCGTCAGGTCTTTTTCCATCGTCACGTGCTAGGCCGCTCGGTTCGAGCATAGCTGCAACATTGGCAGTGGAAAAAGCCCGGCGAATGATGTCGTTCAGACTAGCGTGGCGGCTAATTCTACCAGCACTCCTCGAACATGAGAGGCCGTGGTGCCCAAGCTGGTCGACATCAGTACCACACTGGCAGCGATGCGGCTCACAGCTCCTCGCACCCAAACGCAAACTAACCGCGAGTCGAAAAGCTGTCGGGTCTAAAAGGTTTCCTGTATTAAAAGAAGGCATGGCCTGCAACCAAAGACCGGATTCCCACACACTGACCGCAAGGATACGGGCGCGATCCGCGAAACTAGTACACGTATCGAGAAGTGATTTCCGTGCTAGTTCGCTGATCGGCCGATCCCACAGTCTCTGGGAACGAGGTGTTGTAGGGAAATCGGTGTTCGGACAGGCCAGGCGCCAAGCATTTTTAGCTTCGTCCGTAAACTACAACTACGCCAGACGGGCCTAAAGCGGGTGCGAGGATTTTTTGGACCAATTCGTAAGTACCGTGGACAGAAACTAAAAATGCTGGTAAAGCAACACTTGAAATTTTGCGGACACCCAAACCTCCTAACCGTACAGGTAGGGAAGCTTGCGACCATGTCCTGTCATCCATGTCCACATTCAAAACCGAAACTAGTGTGTCCTTTACGATGTTGTCTAAGCTCGAAAGGAGCCCATTGTGTTGCCACAATGGACAACATCGTAAATAGTAGGTGAATTTTGGAACAAACAAACAATATTTGATAATGGTAAACGCCATATGGGCGTTAATTTTGAGCAGACGGCAAGTGTCCCTGAAATTTTTAATTTTGTCCTCTACGAAAGGAGAAAAAAAAAATAGTTGTTTTGAAATATTTTTCACCTTTTTTTCCAAAAGTAGTACAGAAATTTAAACCAATTTAATTTTAAAAAATAATGTTATTATTTAGAGGAGTAAAGAGCCATAAATAGAATATTCTGAATTGCTGATTTTATATGAATTTATTTCGTCAAAAACGTCTGCAAAACTGCTCAAATTGTGCAAAATTGTTTGCGTGTGGACAAGACTCGTCGGCGGAGCTATGCGCGCGATGCTCGCCCTTGATACGGCGTGGAATGGCATGCGAAAAAGCAACTGTAGGCATTTTACCAAGCGCAAAGCGTTTTCGGGTGAAATATGGTGGCTTTAAGGACGCGAGCATTTCCGAACACGCGCGAACGCTCTAAATAACTGCTCGCGCGCCGTTAACATCAAGCGAGCGAACATTCTTAGAGCATTATTATAGAATTTTAGCGAACGCACTAAGAACAACGATAAGGCGTAGAGCAGAATGCTCTACGCCTGTTTACACTAAAAAATTGATGTGGTGGGGGCAGAACGTGCGAATGCTCGTTTGATGTAAATCCACACTTAGTAAATGATATCCTATCCTAGCCTAGTGTTCTAGGCGTTCTGACGTGTAATCAGGATAACGCCGGTTCGAATCCGGTCGGTTTTGATTATTTTTGCTCATTTTTCATAAAGTTTTATTTTAGCATAAGAGGATTATTATAACTTACCTATACACGGCAACATGGACACCCAATGATGTGTCTTCTCTTATTTTGCGGTCCACCTGTAACAGAGAAAAACCGAATGATTAGAACCAGGGTGCGTCAGGATGAAAAACAGACGCTGAAACCGCCAAGTCGCACTTGCTTATAGTGAGATGTCATATGTGTGTAATGTGTACATATATAACTGTATTTTTGTGTATATCCATGTTTCTAACTGACCTTTTCTCTCTTCTGATCCTTGGTGAGCGCTCGCGCCTTGTTGGCGTCGAGATGCGTCTTCTGTCGCTTAGCGATCTGCTCTCTCACTTTGGCTTCGATAGCGGTCGGGTCTTGCACCGCCTCGGTGCCGAGCGCTCGCATGAGATTCGATATCCTGCAATGTGAGATAAGAATAATAAGTTACTTTGCGTTTTTCGACAGTTTTCAATTTATTTAGGTACTACTAGCTTTGCCCTTCCGTTTCACCCGTATATGTCCCGTTCCCGTGGGAGTTCCCGGATGAAACTATCTTACGTCCGTCTCCTAATTCTAAGTTACTTTCCCAACAATTTTCAGTTAAATAGGTTCAGCCGTTCTTGAGTAATAAATAGTGTAACACGACTTTCTTTTAAATATTTATGTATACATTAAGCACAGTCTGTATAATAAGCTCAAACAGGCAGTAACAACTCGTATCACAAACATGAGAAAACTCTGTTAGTTACACATAATATGTGCATATATACCTGATTGCCTGATAATAATTGAATCATTTATACTCCTATATATTATACTCTATACTACTATACCTTATTACTAAGGCTCGTAACTCCTTCGCTGTATTGATTCATTAGTGAAGTTTTTTTGGCTTTCATTTGTTTTAACAGTCTTCTACTAGCGTAAGTGATTGTCATATTTTAGTTAAGTAAGTGGCATATTTACCTCAGTTTAGGTTCGCTCGGTTGGATCGATTTGGTTGGAGAATTTGGAGATAGAGACAGAATAGACGCTAACGCTACTGTTTAGCTAGATTGGATCTTGATAACCCTCTTCAACAATATGACGGAATAATGAGGCAGCAATGTCTTTCAATAGAAAGAAAGAATGAAAGAAAAACATTTGTTGTAGCAAATAATAAACAAATAAGTACAAGCAAGAAATATATATAAAACTACTTAAATAAAATACATATTTGCCACAATACAACCCCAACTCAGCATAATGCTGGCTGCATAGCAACCAGCGCTGGTCTTCTGCTGGGGTCGATGATGACGTAAGCAATAGCGTAAGTGGATGTCATCATATTTCCGTAAGTGCGTGGCATATTCATGTAAGCTCGTGGTATATGCACCTCAGTTTGGGCTCGGGCGGCGCCTCCAGGCCGACGCGCACCTTCTCCTGCTCCTCCTTCCACGCCTCGCGCCTGCTCTGCCTCCGCAGCTTCTTGCGCTCCTTCTTCGTGAGGAACACTAACATTTGCGGACGCTTTACGTGATAATGACTAGACTGATTTGGATAGAATTTGGGCTGGAGATATATAAGACACTAAACTACTCTTTGTTTAGATTTCACCTTGATGGATAGAATTTGGGCTGGAGATATATAAGACACTAAACTACTCTTTGTTTAGATTTCACCTTGATTAGACTACAATATGACGATGTGATAGGGCTGCAAACTTATAACAATCTCTTTCATCGGTTTTAGCGACTCTTCCACTAGCGTAAGTGAGTGGTATATTTCCGTAAGTGCGCGGCATATTCACGTAAGCTGGTGGTATATGTACCTCAGTTTGGGCTCGGGCGGCGCCTCGAGCCCGAGGCGCACCTTCTCCTGCTCCTCCTTCCACGCCTCGCGCCTGCTCTGCCTCCGCAGCTTCTTGCGCTCCTTCTTCGTGAGGAACACCGGCATATAGGTCGGCTTTAGGGGCTCCGCTGGGGAAGAGAGAGGCGATGGTTAACACGTGTTAAATAATGACACACACATTTATGGTTAATATGTGTTTTTACTTAATATATGTGAAATGTACATTTTTAAATCGATTTATTGTATGTTGGACATGAAAGTAAATAAGGTATGAATCTCAAATAATTTCACTACAATATTTTCATGCTATGTGGCTTACAATATGGCGGACAGTACAACAATGTACCATCTTTTGTACCACTATTACCCATGTTCTTGCGAATACTCCGAAGGCTGAATCGAAGCCATGAATTAATAACGTGCGTACTGCTTACAATCCCGTAAAATTACTACTTTGAATTAAAATTGTAAAACGATAATCTATTTATTGTTCTCACTCTTACAATGTAAATAAAAATGGTGACCTTATCGCTATAAGCGATCTCATTCTTTTTTATTTACTAAAAACAGTTTAGAACTTACATTATGTCGAGTGATTAATTCAATTTTCTTTCTTTTCCAGGCATGTTTTTTTGATGGAATGCAATAAATAAATGTATAATACGGTATCTACTGAGAGTAAATCACAGGCAACGTCTCTTATCAAACTGTAGTTAGTACCTACGATACTATTCATATAATTCTGAGTATTTCGCATTCAGTTCGCCAGTTCTCTGTCAACAGATCTGTGCGGTGTCATAGTTTATCCTCATTAAGTAAGTTAATAAATATTTATTTACTAGCTACTCTGCCCGGCTTCGCACGGTCACATATACAAGAAATTTACTGAAAAACCGTCACTTATCTGTTAAAAAAACCACATCAAAGCCCGTTGCGTAGTTTTAGAGATCAAAGCATGTAAGGGCCGGCCGCCCCGCACACCGCCCCGGCCGTTGATATTTTTTCACACGCTTACATTTGATCGAATTTTCACTCAGATCTCTATTTTTTCTCGTATTAAATATAGCCTATGTTCATTAGGGATAATGTAGAATTCTAATGGTCAAAAGATTTTTGTTAAATCGATCCATTAGTTTCGGCGCCTATTCAATTCAAACAAACAAACAATCAAAATAATGTTTGTGTAGATGTAGATTGTAGCTTAAACAGTAGGTGTTATTATTGATTATAGTTTCATACAAAGTTTTAACTCCTTAATAATGGAATTACCAAAGACCTTTTCTCAGCAACTATGCATACCTACATCATAGTAACTATCTGCATGGTAAATTGCAGCCCGATCGGTGCAGTGGTTTGAGCGGTGCGTTGATAGATCAATCAGTCACATTTGCTTTTTATATATGTCACCGAAAAATAACAAGATCCGTACGTTTATAAATTTCCTAGGTAATTTATAAACCTTCGTAAGATTCTAAACAAGAGATAAATTGTATTATTTTACGCCCACATTTTCGCTAATTTATGAATTTACGACATCTCGTGGTAGATTTATAAACTAACGGATATCCATCCGTAAGATTCTAAATGGTTCGACCAATCACAAAAGAGCTTTTTATTTTACGCTTCTTTAGAATACGACAAATAACACACTGCTCTCTGAGTGGCCGATGTCGACAGTGACAATGTTTATGTCCATAGACTTAGGAGGAAGGAGAAGAAACACGTGACTTATTCAACCAATCAGAGCGTACATAGCGGTTGGTTATTCCCTACTTATAATTTTACGCGTGTGTTCGGTACGTTTATCAATCAGCGAAAATGTGGGCGTAAAATAATACAATTTATCTCTTGTTTAGAATCTTACGAAGGTTTATAAATTTCCTAGGAAATTTATAAACGTACGAATCTTGTTATTTTTCGGTGACATATATATATATTTTATCTAATATCTTCTATGTTCATATTATGTTATATTATAAAAGTTTGGGTCACACCCAGAGAGTAAGTAGCGTGTTCAGTAATAATCATATTATATTGTGTACTTGTATTGATGTATTTGTATTTATATATTATGTGTTTGATGAAGTGTTTGCTGAGATCTTTAAAACTACGCGAGGGATTTTGATGCCGCTTTTTTAATAGATAGGTTCATATGTATAATAACATGCTTAATATATTAGAGAATATTGATAATTTTAATATGTCTAATGGGAAGTCGTAAATAAACACATTTTTTGCGCTCACATTGCAAACGCTGGCTGAACTCTACGATCAATATAATGTACTAAGTATTATATACTTATCTTAAAAAGGTCGACAAAAAAGTCCGCGATGGTATATAGTTTATCTCGTAAGGGTAACCCAAAATAATATTTTTATAGACTAGACTGATTTATTTATAAGTCTTCCTCTTCTTATCGAATGAGAGTGGCCAACTCTGATGTCGAGAATTTATCAAGCCGCCCTAAGGGCCTCTGACATGACTTAAAGAGTGCCGTACTATGACAAACAGCCGGAACCTACAATTTAACGTGTCATCAGACCCACGGAAGCACCCAAAATGGAATACCAGTTTTCGGTCACCCATCCGCGTACTGACTTCGTCGACCTTTGCTTAACATTGGTAATCACATGCGATGGCCTCAGCTAGCTGTGCTACGGGCGCATTATTACATATGCAGTGATATGCATACTAACTTTCAAAGATTACAAAACATTATTTTCCTTCAATATATTAACTAAACGGTTTTCACTCACGTGTAAATTGCGTAAGTTGTTTACGCGTTTCTTATAATATATTGGTAAAATGTCTCACGAAAGTTTTAATATTAAAATTATTTTCCTTGTTTCAGGCAATGACCGCAGACTATAAATAAACACTACAACGATCAAACAGGCAAAATATAAAATATAGAACGAGAATAGGAATACTAATAATTAAAAATAATAGAAAAGCTAACAAATGCTCGTAATATAAGGTGATGTAAAATGAAGTCAAATCCGAGCATTCTGTTTGGAATCCTTTTTATAGGACAGTTGAGTAACTTTGGAATTGACGCTAAAACATATTCACAAATAGGAGAGGAATCAAAGTTGTACAAATTAGACAGTACAGATGAAAAAGCAATAGAAACTCCGGAAGAAATATATTCATTTAAATCTTTATTACAAAATGATAAAGTCATTAAAAAGAGAGAAGCGGATATGCCAAGGCATGAGGATTTCGATCCTGATACAAGTTTAGTTGAGCGCAAGAGTGACCATCTAGCTAATGCATTTGCCAAAAATTTTGAACGTGATATTCATAAATTCACAAAAGGTGCTGGCGATATGGCACGCAACGCTGAAGGCTTCGCGAAAGATATCACGAAAACCGCCAACAAATTTGGAAAGACTCTACCAGATTTCGTCCCAAATGTTAATCCGAATAATTTGGATGGTTTCCAGAAAAGAACTATCAGAACCGAAGGAACCGACGAAACAAAAGTATACAAAAACAAATATGGACCCAACATATACGAAACAGTAGTTCGAAAAGTTCAACCTCCAAGAGATAAAAGTATTATAACAAAAACATCACCAGAGTTTAACATGACAATCATAAGTGACGTACCAGCTAATACGAAGTTTGATGATACTGTTCAAGAAAATCGTACCAACAACGGAGGACTGATACACGGTACAACACGGCCAAACGGACACGGGCTTGAAGAAGATACCATCCATAAGAAATACAATATTCATGGCAACGATAAAAACAACACTTTCAACAGAAATGGAGATAGAAATAGCTACCAGGGAAATAAACATGATAACCGAGATACCAACCACAATGGAAATACGCACATATACGATTCTGGAATAAGTAACAAACAAGATAATACACCAACAACTCATGAACTAGAAGATAGGTATCCAGAAAATACCAAAACTAATAACAATGAAGACCGCGGTGACAAACATGTCAACAATAACAATGCTTACAAACCAGATCCAAATTATAATCCAGACAATTATGGAGGTTCTAATGACAATACTCGAACTAACTCAAGTCCACAGCCTTCTAGCAATATACCAGTTGAAGGTGGATCTTTTACTTCAAACTCGGAGAACTTTAATGAAAACTCAAATAATTTCAACACAAACTCGCAAAATTATAATCCAACCGTAAAACCAAATGTTGATAGATATGACACAAACATGGATTCTAATTACGGAAGAACAAATTCATATCCAACAGATAATTTTAACTCAAACACGCAAAATTACAAACCAACTGTCAAACCATATTATGTCAATCACGACATGGATTCTGATCGCAGAAGAACATATACATATCGAACGTACAATTACGATACAAACACATATAATTATAATCCAACAAACAAGCCATGTTATAACAGAAACATAGCTCCCAATTATGGAAGACCATATTTGGACGTAAACAAAATTCAAGAAAATGTTAATCAACTAGTACGGAACGTGGAAAAAATTGTATCAAGCAGAGACGATGGCTTGTACATAAACATAGTAGATGGCAATACACATAAAACAGTAGTGTACCCAAACTATCACACTGCAACTACAACATATATTTCTCCTCCACAATACTATCAATATGGAAGCGCGAACATTGGTTTCCAAGCATACAATATTGGCACCCCAAATTATAGCTATGGCTCTCAATATAATAAATATGGGTCACAGAATAAAAGATATGACACATCAAACTATGGTGTCAAACCATCCGGTAATTACTGGTAAATTGTTTTTTGTACTATTAACCATTTGTTATTAATATTATTGTATACATTCCGTTACAAATGACGCGACAATATCATCATCAGCCCGTTAACGTTAACCTCTCTTCTTGTACGCATTTTACAAGTTACAAACCAATATTACAAGTATCATAGTTTCTCAAATAATTAATCAACCTACTAACGGAACTACTTTCGTGTGTGTTTATTAACAGTAACAAAATATTTGCATATACAATCTTGTTTTTCTAATCTTATGGCTTAAACAACTAACTTAGCCCCATAACACAAATAGAGCTTAGCGCTGTGTGAACAGTGACGAAACAAATATTTTATTAACCTTGGATTTGTATTTTGCAGGAACTGACTACGAGGCATCAAATAACCAACAAGAAGCAACAAGTTTTCAAGAATCAAATATAAATACTGTAACCTATAACACACCAATACCCACATACAACTATGGAGTAGTCCTACCTACATACTACCCCAATTTACAAATTCCATATCAAGTTCAATATTATACTGTTCCTTATGTACCAACACAATCATATATTTCGGGAGAATATCTCAATAGAAAGAAACGTAGTAATATTTACAACGAAATGGAACAACAGATGGTAGACGACGCGCGACAACAACTAGCAGACGCGAGCAGACAAATCGAACAAATTCGTAAAAACAACAATCACAGACGACGCCATAAAACTCGTACTAATTATGACGAAAATGATGATGATGATGATACTATAAAACTAAATAACAGAGCTAATAATATTGTATATAATGCTGTTACTGGCACCAATAATAGTAATAGGAATAATGGATATAACACAGCATATAATAATACTAATCGGGCTCACAATACTTATGAAAGAAGCGGCAATTATATCATGAGTCCCAGCAACAACGATAATATTGAAACTAAAGAACATAACAGTGTAGGAACATTGAATAAAGATTTTAATAATGACAATATTAACAAAGAAAAGAACACCAAAAGCGAAGTTGAAACTAATTTTCAAATACTACAGCCTAACAACACTTTCGGTAACGATAATTTAAATAACTCACGTGACATCAATGTTAATAATTTTAAACCTAAAAATGAGTTTGAGACTTTCAGTATTGATAGTGATACTCAAAGTTTCAACAGCACGAATTTGCTAGAGGAGAGCACATTCGTAACTTTAAATAAGACTGATTTTACTCAGACAACTACGGAAAAAATATTAGAAGACCAAGTAATAAAAGTGGGCAAATGTCGAAGAAATTACAAATTGATTAAAATAGGTCGTAAAAAACTTTGTGTACCGCGTAGAACTCACGTTAGTTTCGACGATAGTGATTATTAAACTATTTTTCATAAAAAATGGATCTTTTTATCAAATGTGAATGGCCAAATCTGGTGCTAAGCGTGACAATCTAGTGTTGAGATTTTCATGCCACCAAAGGTTTATATAACATGGCATAAAAATTGGATGATAATAATTCTCTGTTACAAAATAAGTATTAAATCCGTACAACAATCTCTCATAACACAGCGTTTGTTTAGTATGAGGCTAGATGGCGCTATTTGTTATGTAACGGGGTATATTGAACTGAGATATAATGTATTTAACTACAAACTTGTTTAGTACGAGTACAATGGTACAAGCATCCAATGATCGATGCTCGCTCCTGTGGCCGTAACTTCAAGCTACTTTTTGTAAAAAATAGCAAAAAACAAAAATATTTTATTTTATTGCATGAAACGTAAACGTAATCCAGATTAAGTACAAAAAATATATAATTAACAGTTGAAAATTTCAGGTACATATAACACACACAAAAATGCTCTCAAATAAACGGTTCTATTCATTTTCCGATTAAAGGTCTTCTTTATCTCTCTCGTCTTTATCACCTGTATCCATTCACTCCTGGACATAGGCCTCTTCCAAGGATCGTCACTCGGCTCGATTACAATTATACCATATTTTTTAAGTGGGATAGGTATGCGTTTGACTACAGCCTGCCTGATGTTAAGTATTGCTGTAGCCTAGGGTGTAACACGCTTACCTAGAAAGTGTATCATCATCATCTGCAGCCCCTGTCGACCCACTGCTGGGTATAGGCCTTCTCCCCTAAGTGCCATTGATATCGGTCTTATGTTTGTCTTGTCTAGAAAGTGTATAACAGTGATAATATCCCCATACGCTATAAGTTATAAATACGCTTAGCTAAATAAATAAACATACGTCCTTCTGTTTTGCATTAATTGCTAGAATAATTTTCGAATACAAATACCTATATTTTAAGCATATTGAACTATGAGATAAAACGGTAACCTTTCGTGATATGATATACCGAATGGTTTTTTTAACCAGGTTAGCATTTGACCATAGTTTGCCTGATGGTAAGCAATAGCTAAGGTCCAAGATGGACCGTGCTTACCCGATAAGAACCGGTTCACTCTCGTTTTAAAGACGTCGTTTTAATCACGTCTGGGTATTTTCTGGGTTTTCCCACATATCAATTCTATTTTTGTAATGAATACGGTTAGGGATAATGTAATAAACAACTACTGTAATAATACTCTGAGTTTTTGATTTCAATACCCATTTTCTGCTTCTTCGTATGAGAATGGCCAACTCTGATGTCGAGAGTTTCAAACCGCTCTAGGAGCCTCTGGTATGACTTAAGCTTTGTCAGAAGCCCTTGGGACGGTTGAAACTCTGACACCAGAGTAGGCCACTTTCATACGAACATACCTTTTATCTCAGAATGCTATGTACAACTAGTGGACACCCGCGGTTTCGCTCGCATTATTTTGAGATAAAAAGTAGCCTATGACACTTCTAAGACCTCATACTACCTACATGTCAAAAATCATGATGATCCGATCAGCTGTTTAAATAAACAGATAAACAGACAAAAAATCTAAAAACTGACGAAACGTGTTTTTTGTGGATTTTAAGTATACCTATACATTTTTTACATGTTCAGATTTTTGACCCTCTTCAGCTTTATTATATGTTTAGATAAATAGATGTTAATAAAACATAATTTAAATCTAGACAGAGACATATTATTGCGACTCCGTTTTTTACAGAGGTCACCATAACGATAACACTTGTGATATTTATTATACAGGGTTACTTTTACCACCATGACCAAAAAGTGAAGAAAATATGGCAGCGCCACTTGTTCTACTTTGTTCAATTTATTTGTCCCTCAATTAAAATAATCTGTAATAAACTTTTCATCTTCTATCTATTCTATACATATACGAGGGCCACACTGAAAGTTTTTAGAATGGAAATACTTAAAAACATTATTTAAATAAAATAAGTTTAAATTCTGAAAATATAACTATTTATCTATAATGTTATGCATATGTCGTAGGATAATTCGATACTTCGAATCTTCGCGGAAATATATTATATATATTAGACATAGGCGAAAAGAGACATGTTTTGAAAGAAGTTGGCTCCTCCTCGCTTCGCTCGTCGTCGCATGTGCGTGGTAGAAGGCAACCTAACGAACCTAATCTACCTTCTGTCACAGACAAGTGACTTCGAGTCCACCACTTGCACTGCAACAGGACTTAAATCCTGACTTTGTCCAGTAAGATTTGATAATTTTTCGCCTATGTCTAATTATCCGCGTTTTCGCAAAACCCCTAGGATTTCCGCGAAGATTCGAAGTATCAAATTACCCTACGACATATATATTTTATTCATTTGTCATTTTTTTTACAATTCGGTGCCAAATTGAAAATTGTCTGTGCACGTCAGCGTGTGTCATATAAGTCAGCAAAAAAGTTATGATAGACTTCGATTGCACTTTCACAATGAAGCCCCATCTAGTGCCACTGTTTACAGCTGATTTAATGAATTTAAAGGGGATAATAATATCACAATTATTATTATTGGATTATCACAATAATCTCACCGAGGATTGGCGTGAAGGAAGACCTTCAACAGCGACGACTGAAGATAACATCAGTGTTGTGCGGCTTATGATAGGCTCTGACAAAAGAGTTGCCTATCAGCAGATTCAGACAAGCTTAAACATGCGTATGACACATATGCACAAAATCTTTCATACACATTCAGCGGTCAGGAAGCTTTGTGCCCGATGGATACCTCAGAATTTGACCGAAGCCAAAAACTCCGCAGTGTTGATTGGTTCCTAAAAATGACCCAAAAAATTAACAGAGGTGACTCAAATGTTGTGATCGACATACTAACGGATGACAAAAACCGTATTTATTGTCATGATCTGTAAATCAAAAGGCAGTCATCTCAGTGGATGTTTCCTTCCGAGGAGTTGCCAACAAAAGTGAAGAGTGGTCGAAGTGTTGGAAAAAAGATGGTGGCCTCGTTTTTCAGAAGGACTAGACATTTCGTGACAATTATCTTAGAGGATCACAGAACGGTTAATGCAGAGTGGTACGCTAATAATTTTTTACCACTTGTCTTGGAAAAAAATCGAGAGAAGCGACTTTGCAGCAGGGTCCTCCTTCATCACGACAAAGTTTCGTCGCGCACCGCCAGGACAACGATCGACTATTTGGCGACCTTAGACATGAAATTGGGTCACCTGCCGTATTGCCCCGACCTCACACCTTGTGATTTTTATTTATTCCCGAAAATAAAAGAAAAACTTTGAGGAAAATATTTTATAGACCCCAAAGATGCAATGCCTGCGTTTCAAAAAGCCATCGTAGAGACCTAAGGCCGAGTGGGCAAAGTGCTTTTCCCAGTGGTTCTATCGGATGCAGCAATGTATTAATGTAAAAGGACAATATTTGGAAACATTATAATAAAACAAAGAACTTGCTAGTTTACTTAGTTTTTGTTTGACCCTCGTAATAAAGCTGAAGAGGGTCAAACCTCTGAATATCGAATATATTAGAAAAAAAGTTTGAGTGAATATACTTTAAATCGCTAGTAAAACATGTTTCAGCAGTTTTTCTAATTTTTGTTTCTTTATTTTTTTCTCAGTATATTTAAAAACGCTCATCAAGCAAAAACGGCTGAACGGATCGTTATGAATTTTGGTATGTAGGTAGTATAAGGTTTTAGGAGCGTCATAGGCTACTTTTTATCCTGAAATAATGCGAGCGAAGCCGCGGGCGTCCACTACATAATTATCTGCGAAATTATTTATAGTCTAGAAAAGGAATTAATAAATTAGCTCCATTTGTCCATTTCAAATATGAGTGTGGCTCGGTGGCTTCTGCGTCTGTTTAACATTCAGACGCACCCCGGTTCAAGTCCGGCCCTACACCAACTTGTTAGGGTTCTGTACCCAAAGAGTAAAACTGGACCCTACTACTAAGCCTCCGCTGTTTGTCTCCAGGCTGTATCTCATAAACCGTGATAGCTAGAAAGCTGAAATTTTCACAAATGATGTATTTCTGTTGCCGCTCAACAAATACTAAAAATTAAAAAAATTAAGGGGGGTCCCTATACAATAAACATGTTTTTTTCGTATTTTTTTGCTCAATATTAAAAACGGTAACAGGTAGACGCTTCAAATTTTCACAGAATATTTACTTATTACCTTTCAAAATAAATAATTAAATAAGAATAAAGTGAATATTAACGGGGGGCTCCCAAACAACAAACGTAATTTTTAAGCAATTTTTACTCGATCATTAGAAACAGATAGAAACTTGATTATTTGTAAGTTTGCTTTGGAAGTTTTCAGAAAAAACCCAATACAGCACTATTTACAAATTCACACAGAAACCAACATGTGTGAAAATAACCCAAAATTCAAGAACTTGTGTCTTCCGTGGAGGGATCTGAGCGCCTACCATAATAGATAGATAGATAGATAAACTCTTTATTGTTGACACAAATAAAAAAACAGTACCTACATAAAACAAATTATATCTAAACTAGTGCCAAAAGCGGCGGCCTTATCGCTGAAAGCGTTCTCTTCCAGGCCACCACAATCTACTTGCCGAAGAAAACTTTTCCAATGATTGGTGATTTAGACAAACTGATTCCTGACCATGACTCCTTAAGACAAGTAGTGGATTGATTGATTTATTGGTGGTCTTCTTCGTATCGAATGAGAGTGGCCCAATCTGGTGTCGACAGTTTATCAAGCCGCCCTAAGGGCCTCTGACATGGCTTAGCGACTGCCGTACTAGACAAACAGTGGGAACCTATAATTAAACGTGTCATCCGGCCCACGGAAGCGCTCAAAATGGAATGCCACTTTTCGGTCACTTATCCACGTACTGACCGCGTCGAGCCCTCCGCTAGCTTAGCTACGGACACTTTACTGTTATGATACTGGTAGCCCTGTATATATGCTAAACAAATATACCGTTCTAGTAAAAATCTTTATTTTTAAAATCACTATCATAATAAGTAGTGTGGTCAATTGTCAGTCCGAAACAGAGGTAACAAAAATATTAACTAGTAAGTGTATATAATCTGTAGCTAACCGTCTAACATCGGGTGTGGCTCAGCGGTTCCAGTGTCTGCTTTTCATCCAGACGCAACCTGGTTCGAATCCGGCCCTACACCAATGACTTGTATTTCAATATTAAAACTTTTGTGAGACATTTTATCAATATGTTAACTAAACGGTTTTCACTCAACCGTTTAGTTAACATATTATTGTATTTTCAAGTTAAGTGTGGATTTGCACTCGCTTAGCGGTGAAGATAACATCGCGAGGAAACCGACATGTTTGAGGACCACAATATCCGAGGACATGTGTCTTCCGTGGAAGGACCTGGGCGCCCACAACGATGTATCTGCACAAGAGAACTCCCCTAACGAATTAATCTGCGGGGGAGTCACGACCCTCAGTCATGAGGAAATACGACTGAAGAGAAACCGTTTAAGGGTTAATATACAGTACAGGTATCTTGCACCTTTGACTACTGTGCGGATGTCGGTTAAGACGACCTTGGTTGCCTAGATCTGACTGATGTATAAACATGTTTAAAAAAAACTTATTTTGTCACTAAATGTGTTCAGGATTCGTTGTAAATATAAGTCGTCCGCAAACCCGATATAATAATAATATATAATTTACATCGGGATAAGAGATTAAGGCTATAAGAATTTACTTTAGTTATCTAAATATTTTAATTAAATTATTTATAATAGTAATAATTATTAAGTGGTCATTGATCAAGGATACAAGAATTTACTTCTTTCTAATCTCTTTTCAGGAAACAATGAAGAAATTCATAATTCCTCTTGCAACTGTGATTGTGTTCTTCTTGGCAATGATGTCTTCTTATCTATATTTCAGTAAACGTGGTTTGGAGGTTAGTACTTTTTAAACCGACTGTACAATTGAAATGGTATATATATATATAATACATATGTATGTATATATATATATATATATATATATATATATATATATACATACATATGTATTATAAAGCTGAAGAGGGTCAAAATTCTGCACATAGAAGATATTGTTTGGGTATACATACTTTAAATCTATAACAGGACACGTTTCAGCAGTTTTTAGAATTTTAGTCTGTTTATTTAAACACTCATAACTCAAAAACGGCTAAACGGATCATCATGATTTTTGGTTTGTAGGTAGTATGAGGCTTTAGAAGTGTCATAGGCTACTTTTATCTTAAAATAATGCAAGCGAAGCCGCGGGCGTCCACTAGTTAATAAGTATACCTGTATATTAATAGTAAAAGTCTGTAAATGTGGGCGCGTGTAAGTTACCTACCGAGGTACCTACTTTTTGCTCAAACGGCTCAACCGATTTGAATGAAATTCGGTATAAAGGTTTTAATTAGAGTTTACAATAAGTACTGTTTCTAATCTCTGCCTAACTGTAATAAACAAATTCTCTATTTCAGGAAAACGGGACAGAAAAATCAGAGCTAAAAATAGCAGATACGATAAAAATATCCACTTCTGATGGGCCAGTCGCAGGCATCATCTCAGAATTAGAACAGGTAATACATCATTTATTTAATTATTTATAATGGTACACAAAACAGAATGTGTTCACAAATAAGCTAAGTATACATTCAAAACTGGTTTTGATCCAGAACAAATTCCTAAAATAAGTGTACACAGCTTGAACAACATAAATGCGATTAATAATTTCAAAAACCTGAGTTAGACAGAGAATACAGTACCAGTTAGGTACTGTATTTATTTAGGTATTGTACACACAAACAACAACGACAACCAATATTTCATTCATTTCGTTCATTGCGTTCCGTTCCATTCCGTTCCATTCCGTTACGTTCCGTTTCGAATCGTTTCGTTTCGTTTCATTTCATTTTTTATTTATTTTTTATTTTATATTATTAACATAATTTTATCTCATCATCGACCCACGGAAGCGTTAAATTGTAGACCCGGCTGTTTGTCTAGTACGGCAGTCGTTAAGCCATGTCAGAGGCCCTTAGGGCGGCTTGATAAACTCTCGACACCAGAGTTAGCCACTCTCATTCGATAAGAAGAAAAATCTCATCATCATCATCATCATCAGCCTAATGGAACCCACTGCAGGGTATAGGGCTCCTTCCTCTTACGCCAATACTCCCTGTCTTGCGCTGCTGTTCTTGCCCATATATTTCCTTTTAACTTTCATCATCAACTTATTATAACCAAAACGCTGGCCATTATCTGACTCAACGCATTACCATCCAGCGTGGCAATGCGGCCAGTATTCTGGGCACGCTGCCCTCTGGCAGAATAAAGCGGCAGTGTTTTTATTTTTATTTACAGAACAAAGACACGGAATACGATGAGGACGAAAGCGATGTATTTTTAATTGACATTCCGCCCAGCAAGCCTAGAAAGATAATATCTCAACGATATAATAAAATGAGGAAACGCATCCTCTCCCAAATGTATACTAGCACTACTGCTAGCAATTATTAGAAAACTATAATACAATGTATATTGTTTTAAACTTATATGCTGAGAAAATTAATATTGTCGGTTCAATTGTGATATGTGAAGAAAATAAATTAAATGCTGCAGAATTTAGTTTTTTTACCCTTCATTATATGACAGTTGCATAAACTACTATTTTAAATCACCAAGGAGTTTTCAGTATCAGAATAAAACGTTTTTCGAAATCACCAAAGAATTTCAGTAAACTATTTGCAAACATTCAAACATCCGTAGCCAAATTACAAAATACTTATAGAAGTTATACTAGTCGCATCATTCATTAGAATAATAACATATTGTATTACATTATAATCCAGTTTAGAATAATAACTACAACATTGAATTTCCATAAATAATCATATATTTTTAAATTGCAACATCTATCTATATAAAACTCAAAGGTGACTGACTGACTGATATAGTTATCTATCAACGCACAGCCCAAACCACTGGACGGATTGGGCTGAAATTTGGAATGAAGGTAGATGTTATGACGTAGGCATCCGCTAAGAAAGGATTTTTGGAAATGCCACTTTTAAGGGGGTGAAATAGGGGATGCAAGTTTTACTTCTTAATGCGAGCGAAGCCGCGAGCACCCACTTGTTTAAAATATACCTTATAAAAATGGTCTGATATGCTCTAGTATGTACCTATCAATTAAAAAGTATGAATTGGAAAACTTTTAGCTGTCAATTATCATGTAATGTCAAGTGATGCAAACGAAAATATTGATGCTCGAAGCGAAAATATGACACTTGTAACTTTTTTTTCTTTTTTTATAACCACAGAACATCATTGTAAGTCACAAGTCTTTTGATTCATTTATATATTTCTCATAATTAGAACCAGAAAGAATGCTAATTACACTAATGATAAATATTTACAAATTCCATTAAATTGAATTCAACTATTAACAATTGATAACAAAAACGACAAAAAAAGGTCATGTAAACGAATAAAGATTTTGGCTTACAATAAATACTGTTTCTCAACGAGTATGTAAGTATGTATGTATTAGGGAATCGAGAACTGGTCCCAATTCAAAGAACCGGGATTCTCGGGATTTCGCAAAACGGTACCGGGTTTTCTCGGGATTTTCGGTACTGACAACTTTTTTTTTAATTGTAGCCTTAAATATGGTTTTTTTATGTGGAAATAGAGATGAATGGCTTATGAAGCGACGTGGCACACTCCCCGGATATAAGACCGATAGGCTGGCCACTTTGCGGCGATAATCCAACCAAGTCCTAGGGGTTTGCTTTGGCCACAGTGCTCCTACATTTTTTTTAGTTTGCCTCTCTACTTCTCAACCTCTCAACATTTATATATAGTATATAACAAATTCTCTATTTCAGGTAAACAGCACAGAGAAACTGGATCAAGAAATAGAAGACACAACAAAATTATATATACTTCATGATGCGATAGTCGCGGGAACCATTTCAGAAATAGAACAGGTAAAACTGCTTTTTTTTTAAGTGGGATAGGTTTGCGATTGACTACAGCCTGCCTGATGTTAAGCATTGCTGCAGCCTAGGGTGTAACACGCTTACCTAGAAGATTCCTATCATGTAATAGATTTAAATTATGTTATCATCATTAAACTTAAATAATGCTAACTTTCGATTAGTGTTTATATAACTTGTCCATTAAATCAGGGATATATAAAAAAAATCAAATAAAATTTCTTATATTCTCGACTGAAATTTGCTAAGCAATCTATCTATACAAATATAATAAAGCTGAAGAGGGTCAAAAGTCAGAACATTGAAGATATTTTTAAAAAATGTGTGGAGAAACTTAGAATTGATAGCAGTTCAACAATTTATAGAATGTTCGTCTGTTTATATGTCTCTCTGTGTATCTGTTTGTCTGTTTATTTAAACGCTCATCACGCAAAAACGGCTGAACGAATCATCTAGATTTTTGGTATGTAGCTAGTATGAGGTCTTAGAAGTGTCACAGGCTAACTGTTTATCTCAAAATAATGCGAGCGAAGCCGCTGTCGTCCACTAGTATACAATATATGTGTATTTATTTATTTATTATGGTCTAAACCTTCGTAACTATAAATGTTAATAAATTATTTTTTTTATTTTCAGTTTCAAGACTCTGAGTATGACGAGAATTATAGCGATGATTTAGCAATAATGCCCAGCCCTCCTAGAAAAAAAATATCTGGAAGATACAATGCAATGAGAAAACGCCTCCTCTCGCAAACCCAAATGTATAGTAGTACTACTACTGGTAATTATTAGATGAATAAATAAATAAATGTTCCGCAAACACACAAGCACACTAAGCAAACGCTTGTGTCGTGAGTACTAGATAACATATGTATATGCTTTACTTTTGTAAATACAAACTTATTATGCATAGAAACGACAAAAATGTTAATTGTAATAAATAGGTGAATAAAATATATAATGGGCAATGAAATATGTGTTTTTTTTTACCAACGCCTAAGTTATCATCGCGTTTTTCTGAAAGTTTAATTCTTACCAAGAATCTCTGTTTCGGGAAAACGCTAATGAATCTCTCTCTCTCTCTCTCTTGAGTCGTATTCCTCATGACTGAGGGTCGTGACTCCCCCGCAGAATTAATCCTTAATTACGCTAATGAATAAGAAAACTATATTGTCATTATTGATTTCAATTCAAGCACTATCCCGGATGGATACGACATGTATTCTAAGTTCCTACCTAGAAGGTAGTTACTCTATATTTGAAGACATCTAGATTGTAGTTTGCAAGAAAAAACATATTCCGGTATTGTTTTGAAGTTTTAATTTAATTAACTTATCTCAACTGTGGAAAGAGGATAGAGAGGCTTTTCCCAGCAGTGGGATGGAACCGGCTCTAAATCACTACATAGTATACCTAAGGCAAAGTCGCTTTTCGCGTCTGTCCCTATGTCTGTATGTATGCTAAGATCTTTAAAACTACGCAACGGATTGTGATGCATTTTTTTAATAGATAGAGTGATTCAAGTAGGAAGGTATGTACAATAACGCATGCGACGCCGCGGGCCAAAGCTAGTAAATAAATAGATATTGCCATAACACTAAACTCTGACATAAATATGGGATCTATTCAGCGGAAATCTGTGGCCAAGATAAGACTTATTGACTTATTAGTATAAGATGTACACAGACAATAATAATAATTTGCTTATTTCGCAGTACAGTCCATCATCTTATGTTGAGAGCAGACGATCTGTGTGTTACTGTGTTCTTTCTTGGAATGTGTTTTTTTTAACTAAATTACGTACATAAAAGTTTATCTAACTAAACTGAAAAGTAAGTTATATTATTTTTAAGCGTATACATAAAATAGGTAAAGAAGTTAAGTGTTTTTTTTTTACGTGGGATAGGTTTACGTTTGACTACAGCCTGTCTGATGTTAAGTATTCCTGCAGCCTTGGGTGTAACACGCTTACCTAGAAGATACATATTAACTCTAGATTTGAAAACCCCTGGATTGTAGTTCTGGGTTTTAGTTTGTGTTTATACAGTCTGTGTTGATTGGTGGGATAAGTTATGTTATTTCTGTATTCATTTTATCCGCGAATCTTCAACTATTATATTACTTTATTATCGACTTCTCCAAGGAGGTTATCCGTTCGACCTGTATGTTTAGGATATTGTTAGAATCGGGTAAAATTTATGTTTGATGGCTTCTAAAACATGACTGCACATTGTCGCGAGTGTATGTTTGTATGTATGTATATTTGTTTATGCAGTTTATATATTTTTTTTTTATAAAAAGTGGCAAAAATGCTTGCGATCTGCCTGAAAGTAAGCAGTCACCGTCGCCTATGGACACTTGCAACTCCAGGGGTGCTGCAGCACTCTGCCAGCTTATAGCTTTAATTTATAGGAGAAAAGTCGATTTACTTGTCAAATTACTGTTTTATCGTGATGAAATCTGGGGAAGGTATCTAATGAGATCTTTTTTTTAAAACGGAATAGGCCAACGTTTGACTACAGTCTGCCTGATGTTAAGCACCACTGTAATCTAAAATGTTGCACGTTTGCCTTGGAGAAACTTATTAACTCTGGAATTGAAGACCCTATTGGGTTATATTATAACACAGACTACTTTTTACCCTGCATGTTTACATCCGACCTACTTAAAACTATTTTACATGGTTATAGATGGTAAAAATATTTATCATTGTTTAACATTGTTATTTTTTTCTTATTACAGATTAAACTGGATAGTTATAAATTAACCACACAACGAGACACGAACGACTGAAAGAAAAATAAGTCAGTCAGATAAATTAAGTAACGATAAAGTCTTGGAAGAGATAAAAGGTCTATTAGTTTTACAAAAGAGTACGTTAAACACAAAACCTGAAACATAAGCTTCTAGATATCATAATGAGATGACAGAATCCGTAAAGATAGCTTGTACGTATACGTCAACATAAAAACCAGCATCAAATATTTGATAAAACCACCCCACAGATGATAAAATGGAACCACTTCTGATCATAGCATTAGGAATCGTAACTTTAATAGGCCAGTTCAACAACTATGGAATAGACGGTGAGAGAAATCCACACTTGAAAGATATAAGAGTGCGCCGACAAATCGAATATCAACCTTACGAACTAAGAAATAAAGACAAAGAAGCCATAGAAAGTCCGGAAGATATATACTCACTCAAAACTACATTAAATGATAGAAAGATCGAAAAGAGAGAAGCTTTTGAGCTAATAAACGATTATCACCCCGATAACTCATTTGTTGAACGTAGAAATGATCAACTAGCGAATAAGTTTGTAAAAAACATCGAAAAAGATGCAAACAGACTGGCAAAAAGTGCTACACGCCATGCTGAAACTTTTAAGAAAGATATTACAAATACACACAAATTTGCAAACAGCTTGCCAGACTTCGTACTAAATGTTGATCCGAATAATTTAAATGGATTTGAGAAAAAAACTTTAAGAACAGAAGGTACCGAAGAAACGAAAATATACAAAAGCCGATATGGAAACAATGTATATAATACAGTAGTTCATGTAGTTCAACCACCAAGAGATAAAAGTATTATAACAAAAACATCACCGGAGCTTAATATCACAATAATAAGTAACGTTCCAGCTCACACGGAATTATCTAACAAAACGGATAATCAAGAAGACACGTTTGATAATGTAGGAGAAACACAAAGAAATGGATTCGATAATAATCACAAATTTGGAAATAATTATAACAATAAACAAGGCCCTGGACATGCATCACTCAATAAAAATACATATAGCATCAGTGCAAATAACATTCACGACAGAAATAGAACAGAAAATGACAGTAAAAACAGCAATAGATATGCCAAAACATTAGGTGATAAAAACAATCACGCTCCTAGACACAGGGACAACGATGTGAGTCTAAAAGCTGGCAAAGAAAAAAAACTTAGCGTAGGAGAGAAGATAGAAACAAATTACAATGATACAGAAAATAGACATACACCTTTGGATAATCAAGATAACGCAAATCTTAGTCACAAAGCTAATGGACAAAATGCACATACGTATAGCGAAAAATCAGGCAACGTCACAATCGACGGTGGCTACTCTTCCATCACATCAAATTCTAAAACTTTCACAAAAAATACTGAAAACGTCAACACAAACTCTCAACAGTATAATCCAAGTGTCAAACCGAATTCTGATGAAACAAATGTTGACACAGATCAGAGAAAAGATATTATAACTAAAAACTACAAAAGTTCCACACAAACTACTGCTAAACCATATTCAAGAACATATGGAGCAAGCATGGAAACAGATTATAGAACGCCATATGTAAACCCAGTGACAGTTACATTAACAAAGTCTAACAACCAACGGAACTTCGAAACAAATATATATCCAACGAATACTTATTCAAACTCCCAACATGTAAATCCAACCGATACACCATATTTAAAAAAATATGAGACAAGCATTGAGACAAACCAAAGAAAGCCATACACAAACCCAGTGACACCTAAACCTATATACAACAACAATAATCAAGAAATCTTTGGAAATAGTTTTGATGAATTAGTGAAGAACGTTATAAGAACAGTGGAGAGTAAAGATAATGGATTGTATACGAACAAAATGAACGGCAATACACGCCAGTCGGTATTTTATCCAAATTCTGGTTATGTTACACCAAATTACGGGTCATCTAAAAACGGATTGCGCTCTTCAGGTAATCTTTTTCTTCTTTCTTCTTCTTCTTATCTTATATATAAAAATGAATCGCAAAATGTGTTGGTAAGCGCATAACTCAACAACGCCTGGACTGATTTGGCCAATTCTTTTTTTTTAATATTCGTTGAAGTTCAAAGATGGTTTTACAGCGAGAAAAATTCGAAAAAATGCCGGGAAATCTCCAAAAGACGAACTTTTCTTTTTCCCATACAAACGTTTTCTAACTAACTAAAGAGTAAAAGAATCCACAGACAGTACGAAGTCTGTCGGGTCCGCTAGTTTGAAACTAAAAATATTTGTACAGATGTAGTCTTTTCTAGGTTTTTAATCATAACAAAATCTAATTAACTGCCTATGCTACTAATATTTCAGTGCAATTCATAAATCTAACGCCCAGTTTTTAGAATGATGATCAATTTAATTCTCTCGACAAAACAAATTTCAACGCGCTGTTCTTGGTTAATTTCCAAATTTTCGGCCAACGATAGTGTGTAGAAATTGATTTGATGGCAAAATTAAATACATCGTAGTTCTACAAACTTTTTAATAATTATGTAATGGTTTACAAAAGTATATTAGTATTATATCCGTTATCTAGTACCCACGGCACAAGCGTTTGCTTAGTGTGGGGCTAGATGGCGCTGTGTGTAACGTCCCGGAATATTTATTTATTTATTTTAATATAGTTTTATGTAAATGTGTATGTATTGGTTTGTTTGTTGGTCAGCTTGTTCCTCTTTCACGAAGTATCGAAGCCAACACAGACGACGTCAAAAGCATACATTAGCTAATATGACTTTCATTACATTAATTAGCAAGTCACTAACTAAACGACACTATTTGTTCCAGGATTTGGACATGGAACATCATACAACCAACAAGAAACATCCAGACATTATCAAAGCTCTTCGGGAGCATGGCAACCAAGTCCAAGCAGCTACCATCAGTCATATAAACCTTATACAAACGCAGGATATCACTACGCCATCCCAGATACAGCACCGACACAATCTATTCTCGTAGCAGAATATCATAATAGAAAGAAACGAAGCTACAATACCAATAACTATAATATACAAAGGCAACAGCCAGTCACTGATAAAAGTAGACAAGTCCCATTAGATAGCAAAAATGACCGTATCTATTCTCGAAGTCCATATAAAATTGACGATTCTGACGATTCACTTATTGCTATTAACTCGAACAGAGAGTATAATACGCAGAAGAATGATTTCAATCCTTATGGTATCCCCACAACTGAGGGGAATTTAGGTTATAGTAGGAGGGTCAATGATCCAAATAGTGGTATGTACAGAACTTACACATATAATAGTGGCCTTAATGGTAATAATACGCAGAAAAAATATTTCAATTCGTTTGTTGTTCACACACCCTTAAGTAGTAGAAGCCCTCATAATCGTGAATATAGAACTTATAATGGTAGCCTTCATATACCACGACACGTATATTATTCCAATAACTCTAATGTATATAGTTACACACCCCGAAACGTATATTATTCCAATAACTCTAATGCCAATGGTTATATTGCACATAACACCAGAGTCATCAATTTATATAACAACAATGGCCACAATTACAGACCGAACTACGGTAGTGCCAATGTCAATTATTATTATAACCCAAATTACACAAATGTCAATCATTTTAATCCAAATAACACAAATGTCAGTAACTTTCATCCAAACGTGGATTATTTCAACCCCAATTACACAAATGTCAATTATTATTACAACCCAAATTACACAAATGTCAATATTTTTTATCCAAATTACAGAAAAGTCAATAATTTTAATCCAAATTACACAAATGTCAATAACTTTCATTTAATTCCTAAAGTCGATTACTCCAACCCCAATTACACATATGTCAATAATTTTAATCCAAATTACACAAATGTCAATAATTTTAATCAAAATTACACAAATGTCAATAACTTTCATCCTAAAGTCGATTACTCCAACCTCAATTACACGAATAATAATTACTATTACAATCCAAATTACACAAATGTCAATTATTTTAATCCAAATAATACAAATGTCAATAACATTAATCCAGACGTCCATTTTTTCAACCCCAATTACACAAATGGCAATAACTTGAATCCAAATTACACAAATATCAATCATTTTAATCCAAGTAACACAAATGCGAATAACATTAATCCAGACGTCAATTATTTCAACCCCAATTACACAATTGTCAACTACTTTAATATAAATGTCAATTACTTGAAGCAGAATGTCACAATTCTCAATAACATTAACATAAACGATACAAGCACAAATTTGAACGTAAACGCGAATGCCACGAGCGTGCAATATTACAGTCCTTTCAACTATAACGCGACTTTAACTAATACCACTTTAGTAGACCAAAACGCGACCGATATTGTAACCACGACGACGGAAAATATATCTTCAGCGCGAATCATGGGCGGATTCCATTGCCCGGGATTCCTGCAAGCCATCACTATAATGGGAAAGAAACTATGTGTAGCGCCAAGATAAAGGAAATTTGTATTCATCTTTTACTTCCATTAATAAGTGAATAAACATTTCGGGACATTGCACACAGCGCCTTCTAGCCATATTTTCGCAAACACTTGTGTTATGGGTACCAGATAACGGATGTAATACTTATATATACTTTTATCTACACTAATGTTGTAACATTCTACTTATGTTTCCAATACTTGACTTATAATTACTACTGTTATAGCGCAGACAACAAAACACTCAATTTAAGCAATTTCACATGATGGTATAATATCCACATCGATATCGTAATAGCTCATTATAACATCGATAAAACGCGACCAACCTGATTGCAGGGCCAAAATCAGGTTGGTCGCGTTTTAATCAATAAAACGCGACCAACCTGATTGGCGCGCAGCTGCGCTCTCATTGGTTAGATTTTAATGGCGGCAAAATCACTGTGACAATACACGTACGCGTGAATTTAATTTAATAAATTAAAAGTTAAAATGTTACAACATTAGTGAAGATAAAGTAGTGTATGCAACTGCATATAACACGGGTATTAAAACACTCGTTACTATTATAAACTCACACTCGTGTTTTAATACCCTTCATTATATGACAGTTGCATAAACTACTATTATTGAATTATATATCATGCGGTTTGTCAATTTAGTTTTATTATTTGTTTCTTTTTCTATAATTTTGTAACTCATTTTAGTACCTAATATTTGTTCTTCTTTGTCTTCTGTATAAGAACACATTTATAACTAGTTGAGTAAGTTTACAAAATAACACATTTATAAGTAGTATTGTTAAATACATGTACCTCGCAGTATGCGCCGTCTGCTCAAGCAATTAGCTTGCTCAATGCAATGATTAAATTAAATCTACACAAGATTCAGAAATCCTTCAAACTGATTTATCTTTGATTGATAATTGGTGTCGAAACAACCAAATGTTTCTGAATGTCAAAAAATGTTGTATTATTTCTTTCACTACAAAACATAATAAAATTATCTATGATTATAAACTCAATAACCATATATTAGAACGTAAATCAGTTGTAAAAGACTTGGGTATATACTTTGACGAAAAATTAACTTTCCGTGAACATTATGATTACATTATAGATAGAGGTAACAAACTTTTGGGTTTTATCTCCAGAACATCAAAAAGCTTTAAAAATCCCTACTGTTTACTAACATTATATTTTTCACTTGTTCGAAGCGTTCTAGAATATAACTCAGTCATTTGGTCACCCTATTACAAGGTGCACATAAATCGCATTGAACGTGTTCAGTCTAAATGTTTAAATATGCTCTTTTTCAGACTAGGCTGGAATCGACAAGTCCGGTCCTATGTCAATAGATTAAAGCGAATTAAATTAACGTCTCTTGAAGATCGCCGCAAATACTCCGATTTCATAAATTTATTTAAAATTATTCATGCCCAAATTGATTCACCCTCACTCCTGTCTTGTATCAACATCAACATTAATATAAACCCTAATTCTCGCAGACCCCAAAATATATTCTCTCTCAGTACTTATAAAAATAATACATCTTTATACAACCCATTAGATAGAATGTGTCGCCAATACAATGGTCTCCTAGTGAACCACCATCAGTCACTGGATGTATTTAATTGTGTGTTATCCACATTCAAGCGTAATGTTCTAGCTATTTTAATGCAAAGCTCTATATGATCACTAATTGTAAGATACAATTTAGTCTATAATTATGTTGTCCTTGATTATCGTTATTTTTGTGTGTTTGTTAGACAGAGAATACAGTACCAGTTAGGTACTGTATTCTCTGTCTAACTCAGGTTTTTGAAATAATTAATCGCATTTATGTTGTTCAAGCTGTGTACACTTATTTTAGGAATTTGTTCTGGATCAAAACCAGTTTTGAAAGTATACTTAGCTTATTTGTGAACACATTCTGTTTTGTGTACCATTATAAATAAATAAATAAATAAATGAATAAATGATTGCTCAGAACAGAGACATAGATGTGTTCTGTTCTAAATATAGGAAATTTAGTTGAGATTGTTGTAAATTTATAAGTAACATAGTGTGTAATATGTTTTACCCAAATGCTTTAGCATTATTGTGATAGTTGGCTTAATGTACGTGTTGGCTTAAGCTGTTAGTACATAAGTAAATGAAATAAATAAATAAATAAATGTGTTATTTTGTAAATACCTTAGTTATGTATGTTCACTAGGCTAGGAGTGCGTGACGTCACCGCCAGCCGCAACAGAATATCAGCGCTGGTGGCCCTGTGCCATCAGCATTAGTCTGACTTGCGGCTGTATTGGGGAATCACAATCTTTTTTTATATTGTGTTTGAAACACAAAGATATTTGTGTTTTAATTTCTTTTGTAAATTCATTAAAAAAAATACACAAAACCAAAATCAAGATTCGGCAAGATATTCTCGTCGACACGTGTTTCGCCTCTCCACGAGGCATCCTCAGGACGTGTTGACTTTCGGACCGACGTTCGTGGAGTCAACACGTCCTGAGGATGCCTCGTGGAGAGGCGAAACACGTGTCGACGAGAATATCTTGCCGAAGGATAACTACAAAACATGAAGAAGCGTGTTACAGCCTAGGCTGCAGCAATGCTTAACATCAGGCAGGTTGCAGTCAAACGCAAACCTATCCCACGTAAAAAAAATACGGCTCGCTCGGTGGCGCCATCTCTTACCAACATTAGTTATTAAAATTAACTTCGTTCTGGAAAATAGCGCAATCAACATACTCGTAATCTATACTAATATTATAAAGCTGAAGAGTTTGTTTGTTTGTTTGAACGCGCTTATCTCAGGAACTGCTGGTGCGAATTGAAAAATTCTTTTTGTGTTGAATAGGCCATTTATCGAGGAAGGCTTTAGGCTATATAACATCACGCTGCAACTAATAGGAGCAAAGAAATAATGGAAAAAGTAAAAAAAAAAAACGGAGAAAATTATTGATCTTTGAGGGATTCCGTTGCGTGCGCCGCGAAAACGGTTCAAGTCGTGGGTAACAGCTATAATATATAAGGCTAAAGAGGTTGTTTGCAAAAATAAATATGATGCTCAAAACAACTATTCCACGCGGACGAAGTCGCTGGCACAGCTAGTGTTAGAATAAGACCATGTAGTAATAATGACGTAATGCGTTTAAAATGGAGCCGGGCGGGACACGTTGTTAGGAGAAGTGATAACATATGGAGTAAAAAATATAATTACTTGTGTTGAGTCTGGTCGTTTGTATGTATAATAAGTATGTACTCGTATTTACAAAAGAAAATAATATAAGTATTATATCCGTTATCTAGTACCCACGACACAAGCGTTTGCTTAGTTTGGGGCTAGATGGCGATCGATGTGAACAATGTCCCGGAATATTTATTATAAAAAAAAAGGAATTACAGAGAGGTGGCCTAGAACTGGCAGGCGAGGAGTGGGTCGTCCGGTGGCGATATGGGTCGACGACATAGTCAAAGTCGAAGGTCCAACTTGGATGAGGTCTCACAAGATCGACGCAGATAGCACAAGCAAAGAGAGGCCTATACCCAGCAGTGGGATCACAAGGGCTGTGGGTGATGATGATGATGAAGATCACGTAATATTTTTTTTTTTATCTGTATAGAGCAAAAAAGCAAAAGACAAAAGGTCAGTGCAAAGATATCAGGCATAATTTTAAATATCTTTAGTAACGTACATAAACAATATTACTGTTGATTATATATTTTTAATACTTATAATAAAGTTTTAATGCTGTGCAGACGTCAATTTAGTATTATAGTTATACTTAATAGCAAAGATAACGAAACTTTGGATCGATCTGAATCTTCAAATACAATATAATACAAAGTGAATAGGCTTCTTCTAGGCAAGCGAGGTACGTGTAAGGATTTTAGTAGTGCTTATAACGTCAGGATTATTGTTTTCTCTCGATTATTGGGTTATTGTATTTTTGTTATTTGTTGTTTGTAATTTAATTAATGTAAAAGCGATATCCTATTACCCTGTCTAATATAGTAATATGTAGGAGTATTATAAAAGGAGAAGTTTGTGCGTGTGTGTATGTTTTTAGCGTCTTCAGGCTGATCCAATTCGGATGAAATATGGTATGGAGGTAAATAGGACTATGGATAAATATATAAGTTACTTTTTATCCCGGATTAACGTGTAAATAAATATATATTTCAGGACATATCACACAGCGCCATCTAGCC
This sequence comes from Macaria liturata, assembly GCA_964023185.1. Classification (NCBI taxonomy): domain Eukaryota; kingdom Metazoa; phylum Arthropoda; class Insecta; order Lepidoptera; family Geometridae; genus Macaria; species Macaria liturata. The sequence goes on along the minus strand of OZ026809.1, from coordinate 12,775,558 downwards.
CCATACTAAGCAAACGCTTGTATCATGGGTACTAGATAACGGATATAATATATATATATATAATATATATATTATATATACTTTTCTTTACTCAACACGAGTAATTACAAATTTTAATATTCATGATTTGATAGAACCACCCATTCTTTTATATTCATATAAAACCATTATATAAAAGAAAAGTGTGATTGTTGGTGTGTTTGTTCTTCTTTCACGCCAGAACGAAGTGACGGATCATCGCGAATTTTGGTATGGTGGTAGTAGAAAGTAAAGAAAGTGATAAAGGTTAATTTTTACATCTAAACAAAGCGAGCGATGCCGCGGGCATACACCAGTAATTAAAAAGAACATTATTTACAAATATTAATGCAATTATTCTATCGTAACACATCAATTGCCTAGAAGAAACCTATTCATAATAGATTGAAATAAACATCTCTTTATTTCAGCACAAATTTTTTTTTATAGAAAAAAGTCTATCTGTTAGGAAGCTTTTTAAAATGACGATGAAAATATTGGTTATATCATGTATGTTAGTTATATACTTAACAAATCAAGTAAATAGCTATGTGACAACTACACCGGAATCTGCCTTAAATGTGAGTACATACTTATAATCACTACATAGTATGAAGCAAAGTCGCTTCCCGCGTGTCTGTATGTATGTGGTGGGTGTGTACCTATTTATAAATGCTTAGATCTTTAATACTACATGCTACTCAACGGATTTTGATGCAGTTTTTTTAATAGAAAGCGTGATTCAAGCGGCAAGTTTGTATTTATAATAAGACATGCGAAGCCGCAAACAAAAGCTAGTCTAAATAAAGTATAAAACTCTAAGGTGACTGACTGATATAGTGATGTATCAACGCACAGCCCAAACCACTGGAAGGATTGGGCTGAAATTTGACATGAAGGTAGATGTTGTGACGTAGGCATCCGCTAAGAAAGGATTTATGGAAATGCCAATTTTAAAGGGGTGAAATAGGGGATGAAAGTTCATTTCTTAATGCGGGCGAAGCCGCGAGAACCACTAGTTGTAAATATTTTACTTAATAAAGAATTTGAATAGATGTTTTCTTACAGGTAAATTCCATTCAAAAGGTTGTAGTACCAAGTAGCAATAAAGAAACCTCTTCTGAAGAAAAAAACTTAAAGGAGGTAAAACTATTTTTTTTATGGAAATACGAGAATATACATATATTTCGGGACATTTCACACAGCGCCATCTAGCTTCATCTATATAAATTTAGCTCTCATATATCTCAATAAATCTCTCTTTGAGTCGCATTTCCTCATGACTGCTGAGGGTCGTGACTCCCCGGCAGAATTAATGTATTGGGGGAGTTCTCTAGTGCAGATACATCGTACTGGACGCCCAGGTCTTTCCACGGAAGACATATGTCCTCGGATATTGTGCTCCTCAAACATGTCCACGTCCTAACAATCTTTTCCTTCACCGCCAAGCGAGTGCAAATCCACACATATCTTGAAAATACAAGTCATTGGTAAGGCCGAATGCGAACCAGGGTCCGTCAGGATGAAAAACAGACGCTTAAACCTTCGAGCAACACTGCCTTTTTTATTTATTTTTAACCGACTTCAAAAAAAGGAGGTTATCAAGTCTTCTGAAAGTTTTTTTTTGTGGGTATGTTACACGATTACTCCGTTGTTTATGCACCGATTTCAAAAATTCTTTTTTTTGTTCCGTCTACACTTCCTCCGACAATGGATGTCAGAGACATTGTTAGACTAAACATATTGCTTGCGCAGTTTACTTTATTTACTCCCTGCCTGACTCCTTGTTCCCCGCGGAATATAACCTTGCGATCTTCAAAGCGAGAGTGAATCGGTTCTTATTGGGTAAGCTCGTTCCATCCTAGACCGTAATAATTGCTTACCATCAGGAGAATTACGGTCAAGTGCAAACCCATTCCATGTAAAAAAAAAAAACTAAATAATACCATCATCAACTTTAAGAACCGGCTTGATGACTGGTTACAAAAAACCAAAAAATCTCTTGTTAACTTGTGATCGTTGCACCAGTGGACTGAATAAATTTGAACTTTGTGTGGACTATATAAAATAATTTTGACACAGTGTGATGTGGGCACATCAGCAATTTGCTACTCGCACATTAATCAAATAAATAAATGAATCTAATTATTGGTTTCAGAAGCACGAAAAAGTACCTGATAAAGCGGAAGACACCGAGGCAAGTGACAGTAACAGCTCTGAAGATGATGATGATGATGATGATGACTTACAACACAGAAATCTTGAGAGGATGCGAATCTTGTACGAAAAACAGAGAGAACACGCGATAGCATCGTCGAATAATGAACAAAAATAAAAATAAAACAATATTTTTGTTGTTATTTCTCTACGAATACATTTATACTCGTACTAATAGAAACGCAACTGACGGAACTACTTTAAAAAAATACACTTTTCTTTCGAAAATACATATAGAAACGCCCGTAGTTCAGCTAGCGGAGGCAATCGCATGCGATTAACAATGTTAAGCAACGGTCGCCGCGGTCAGTGCGCAGATGGGTGATCGATAAGTGGCATTCTATTTTTAGCGCTTCCGTGGGTCAGATGCAAATTGTAGGTCTCGGCTGTTCGCCATAGTACGACAATCGTAAAGCCATGTCAGAGGCCCTTAGGGCGGCTCGATAAACTCTCGACACCAGAGTTGGCCACTCTTATTCGATAAGAAGAAGAAGTAGTAGTATAAAAATGTAAGTCAAAGCAGAACAACACTACACAATATTTGTCCAAAGTTGATCTACAACGGATTTCTGCAAAGTGAGGGCTATATCTATGAAATATCTTTTCTACTAGTAACTTCACAGATGGTGTAAATATTGTTTTAAACGCTGGAAAATAAAATTAAAAGTAATAAAATCTTTGTTCAACAATTTTACAAAAACAGATACTTTGCAAGAAAAGTTCATCAACTTCTAATGGTCTTAAAACAAAAGTTATTGGTGTGACGTAATAAAGCTAGCATAAAAGTTTAAGCATTATTTACCAGTAACCAAAGACCCTTAGATTAGACACCAGAGTTGGCCACTCTCATGGGATAAAGAGAATCAGTCACTTTGTATAATCACTACATCATTATATAGTATAAAAAAGTCGCTTCCCGCGTCTATCCCTGTCTGTATGTATGCTTAGATCTTAAAAACTACACATCAGATTTTGATGCAGTTTTTTTAAATATATATAGAGTGTTTCAAGCGGAAGGTTTATATGTACAATAATGCGGGCGAAGCCGCGGGCAAATGCTAGTATAAATAGTATAAAGTCGAACAGATAACCTTTAGATACACCTTCAATTATCTGTAACATAACAAGACAACGACGCCATTTCTTCAACTCTATTATAATTATTTAAACTTGTTTGCGGTTTATTATGCGTATTACTCCTAGTTATCTAATGAAGTTGTAGTTCTTTGAGATTCTTAAGTAGAAAGTGATTCAACATAACAGTTCTTCACTTCAAAAAGTAACAACTCGCGACAAAGTGACTTGAAATCGAACTTAAACTTAACTAACTAATAGGAATCTAAAACATCGCCATAAGAGAAACAGGAGACTAGAAAATAACAAAATGATTTTCGAAGGCCCAAGATTGTAATAATCTTTGAAAAACGTTGAGAAGAAAAGATATTTTGACACAAATAAACAGTGAACAAACGATTAGATGTGAAACAGAAACTGGCACGGTGATAAAATAAATATTAAAAAAAGAAACAACACAAACAAATTATTTTATGAAAGAGCAAAGAACATAAGAAGAGGACTTTACGGAAGACCAAATATTACAAATCATAATCACTCAACTACAAAGAACAAAGGGATTCTACGGAAGTTGAAACGTGGCAAAACAATAAAGTGCTTTTGCGAAAACCAGATATTAATCTTGTCACAACAAAATGGAGATACCATTTATTTTAGTAACTCTGCTATTATTTGCACAACCAGCATACAATTTGGCACAATCAATCTACAATTTAAGATCAGAGGCAATTTTTGGTAACGTTTTCAAACAGAGAGACAGGTACTATAAAAATGTTGATTTTATTTCAAAATCCAACAACGGTGCTAAGATTGGTATAACAAACACTGACAGCTTGTACAACATGTATGAAAAGGATAAAAATAACGATGCTATTTACTTTAATACTAAAGATAAAACCGATAAAGGACATGTTATGTACTATTTCGATATAAATTACGGAGAAAACATACCAAACGCGGACAAAACCGCAGCAAACTCGTATCCATTCAACGCAAACACAAATATTGTCTACAACCTGGTTGACAATGTAAATAAAGAAAGCAAAGCAGTTGAACAAAAAGCTGAACTATCTAAAGAAACCACTTTGGATACGACAAATCTATCGCGAAGAAAAAGAAGTTGGCAAAGCAGCAATAGATTGACAACATCAACCGTCACCACTACCACACCAAAGAGTAATGAAGCTCGAATGATGTTCGGTTCTGGATGCCCCGGTCTTTTGAAATCCATTTCTATCGGAGGCAAGAACCTTTGTTCCAAAAAGGGAGTAAAGAAATAGTACTGTTATATTGTTTACTAGTTGACGCCCGCGGCTTCGCTCGCATTATTTCAGGACAAAAAGTAGCCTATGACACTTCTAAGACCTCATACTACCTACATACCAAAAACTATGATGATCCGTTCAGCCGTTTTGCGTGATTTATGTTCTTTCATGTACATAAATGATGTATATTTTTATATTATACCTAAATCTATTCGTAAGAAAGTCTATGTTATAAGTAAGAAGTTAAGAAAATTGTATGCTTATTGATTTGTTTTTACTTATTAAATAAATATAAACGTAATGTACCTAGTTGTAAGATTTTTCACATACGGGTGTGTATAATTGTGTTATCCCAGGACGTATGCCTTCCGTGGAAGGACCTGGGCGCCCACCACGATATATCTGCACAAGAGAACTCCCCTAACGAATTAATTCTGCGGGGAAGTCACGACCCTCAGTCATGACGAAATACGACTCAAGAGAGATAATTGTGTAAAATGAGATAAAATATATTGTTCCTAATAATATTAAAACGTTGTTTTCTTTTTAACCGACTTTAAAAGATCAGGATATCACTTCAATTCAAACCGGGAGGCTTATTATTTTTATATTTGTTTGTCAGTTATTAGAACACCATCAATAGACAAATAAATATTTCGGGAAATTGCATACAGCGCCATCTACACCCATACTAAGCAAACGCTCGTCAATGTTTCACAAATTCGAAAAGCTTTCTTTTGAAAAGAAGCGCCAATACTAAAAACCGTTAGAATTTGACGGCCCTGTTAGCTTAGTAGGTAGGTGGTAGTGGCTCTGGCTTCTAATCTAGGGGTGCGGGTTCGATTCCCGCATGACACAAGTAATTATGAATTTTAATAATTTGTAATTACTTCTGTTGAATCTAGTCGTTTCAATGCATAATAAGTATGTATTTACGAAAGAAAAGTATATATGCATTATATCCGTTATCTAGTACCCCATGCTACAAGCGTAAGCTTAGTATGGGGCTAGATGGCGCTGTGTGATATGTCCTAAAATTAACAAAGTCGAGGGTAAACCGAATTCTTCTAGGTAAGCGCGCAAGATCGTACATTACAACGTCGATTAACATCAGGAGTAGTAGTCAAGCATGAGCCTATCACATATAGTTTTTTTTTTACGTTGTATGCGTACTACAGCCTGCCTGATGTTAAGCATTGCTGCAGCCTAGGGAGTCACACGCTCACCTAGAAGTTACCAATTAAATTTAGATTTGATGCCCCTGGATTGTATTTGTACTAATGAAAGTACTTAAAAAATATTAGCTTAATTTATTTAATCTGTATATTAAGCGGTCATATAGATAACCTTTATTAGGGTCAAATCAGATAAATATCTATTTATATTTAGCCATGCTAGCTGTTACCCGCAGTTTCGCTCGGTTTAAAAATATAGTAAGCTTTTCGTTATTTTTTTGTTCAGTGGTCGCCAGAAGCGACACTCGCACAAGCGACATCGTGGTTGAAGGTGAACGCCAGTATTGGAAAAGATGGTTAGTAAGAGTTGTTTTGGTATAAAATAGCCTATGTCACTTTCAGGATTAGTCAGGAACCTATACTATCACCAAATAGCAAAAATCGCGATGACCCGTCGGCGGTGCGTTGCAGCGAAATGGAGTATAGACGAACGCATAAGCACGCTTTCGCTTTAATTACGAGTATATCAGGAACCAAAATGGTTATAAAAAAGGTGGCAATTTGAACAATAAAACTGACTTCTTTGATGAAACAGAAAACTCCCCTAACGAATTAATTCTGCGGGGGAGTCACGACCCCCAGCCATGAGGAAATAAGACTCAAGAAAGAACAAACGTCCCAAGTACCGCTGGAAGGACCAGATAAAGGAGGATCTGCAACCACTCCATGCTACCGAGTGGCAGGAGATGGCGCAGAGCCGAGAGGAGTGGCGTCTCTTTGTGTCGGAGGCCAGGATCCACTCTGGGTCGCAGCGCCAAATCTTTTTATACTAGTACATATATAAAAATGAATCGCAAAATGTGTTGGTAAGCGCATAACTCAACAACGCCTGGACCGATTTGGCCAATTCTTTTTTTTTATATTCGAAGTTCAAGGATGGTTTTTACATCGAGAAAAATTCGAAAAAATGCCGGATTTTCCCTAAAAACCGCCCTTTTCTTTTTCCCGTACAAACGTTTTCTAACTAACTAAAGATCAAAAGAGTCAACAGACAGGACAAAGTCTGTCGGGTCCTCTAGATAGTAAGTAAGAACAAAACTGTTTTCTTTTGACGTAAACGTATTAAAAGGTTATCGCAAGGTACCAGCAACCCAAATTGATAAACTCCTCTTTTCAAGAGAAGTCATTAAAAAGATCGATTAGGAATTAAAACCAGGATTATATGTACCTACATAAGAAAGAGTGTAAAATTGTTTACATGACGTCTATATATACGTGCTAAGTGATAAACTATATTATCAATAAATTTATTACTATTATACTGATGCATTCGTTATTTGAATTGGGTCAATGATTGAGTCAGTGAGTGTGAGTCGCACTTACTTGGCGGGCGCAGCTGCTGCGGGTGCTCGACCAGGTTCGTGATGGCGTCTTCGTTCAGATTGTCCAAGATGTCGTCTGTGCCTGTGTTGCAAGCGTCGACGCGCTGCGAGTCAGACCTCTCGTCCTGGGATACATATCATATTTGAATCTTCTTTTTCTTCTCATCGATTGAGAGTGGCCAACTCTGGTGTCGAGAGTTTTCAAACCGCCCTAAGGGCCTCTGACATGGCTTAACGACTGCCGTACTAGACAAACAGACGGGACCTACAATTTAACGTGTCATCCAACCCACGGAAGCACCCAAAATGGATTGCCACTTTTCGGTCACCCATCCAAGTACTGACCGCGTCGACCTTATTTGAATAGAATAAACAGTTATTGTGCCAGAATAGAATGATTTATTTGTGTCTCTCTGTCTCTGACTCATATTTCCTCATGACAGATAATAAACGGGAATCACAAAGAACTCAAAAACGGCTGAAACGATTTGGCTGAAAATTGGTAGGAGAGTAGCTTAGAATCAGGTGACAGTCATAATATACTTTTGCGAAACTTATTCGGATCAAACCGCAGGGAACAGCTAGTAAGCAATAAAGAAATCAATTCTAGATACAAATACATAAGCATTCATTTGAATTTTAAATTCCTTATCAAACGGCACATATAAGAAACCAAAATACATATTTTTTTATAATCTGTTAATAAATAAATAAAAACACATACCTGTGTAGTAGTTCCTTTATTCCGAGACTTTTCACGTTCTTCAGGCGTCATGAGAATTACACTGTCCCACCTGAAATAATAACATAATTATAAGCATAATAATATCACAGTCGAAATATAATAAACAAATTAAAAATTTTTAAAAATTTAAACCGACTTCTCGTTTAGTGGTTACGAATAATATTAATCTATCTCTCTCTTGAGTTGTATTTTCTCATGGCTGAATTAATTCGTTTATTATTAATTATTCATTGACAACGCTGGGTTTAGTCGTTATTGGACTCTCTGTTTAATATTGAAAGAAAGAAAGAAAGAAAGAAAATATTTTTTGTGATAGATTTAACAGAAAAACAAACATGAGTAAAAACATAATAAACAAACATAAAATCTGGCACAGCACAGCCCCAACTCAGCATAATGCTGGATGTGTGGAAGCAACCAGCGCTGGTCTTCCGTTGGGGCTGTGACGTCACGCACGATATTATTCTTAAAAGTGTTTTTTATATATTTTTATAACTTATTGTCTCTGACTGTACCGATCTAAATAAAATAAAATAAATAAACTCACCACTCTATATCAGGTACTTGTACGTCGGGCGTGTCTGTGGACAGCAGAGCTAGCTTGGTTGCGCTGGATATGCCCGTCTTCTGCGCTATCTGAGATATCTCGTTCTGGAGCTTTTCCAGTTGGGCCTGGAATTAATAAACTAAAATAATCCCCATCGAATAAAAAAATAATTAAATCGGTTCATAAATAACGAAAAACTCGCGTAACATACATTACAAAAATAAATAAAAAACTTGAAAGTCTTCGACTCCTTTTTTTTGAAGTCGGTTAAAAAGTCAAAGTAAACGTTTGTCTGTTATGTGTTGTTCTAACGATTGTAGATTACATCGAAAAAGCGTCGACATATGTGTTTAATTAAAGTAGGCAATAACCAATTTTTTTTAACACGGAATAAGCTTAAGTTTGATTACAACTTGCCAGATGGTAAGCACTGCTGTAGTCTAAGATGTAGTATGCTTGCCTAAAAGAAACCTTTTGAATATTAATTTATAATGTATAATGTGCGGCCTACACATACATATATACGCCTTTAGCTTCAATTGCTTCCAATCACGTCACATATACCTTATTAATTCAAAGATTATCAAAATATTAAAAATTATAGAAGATATTTTTCAGGAAACTGTGCTCCATGTAGAGTGATTCACAGTGTCGCTGCCCTTACATGAAGGTGGAAGCAAAACTGTGCTCCATGTAGAGTGATTCACAGTGTCGCTGCCCTTACATGAAGGTGGAAGCAAAACTGTGCTCCATGTAGAGTGATTCACAGTGTCGCTGCCCTTACATGAAGGTGGAAGCAAAACTGTGCTCCATGTAGAGTGATTCACAGTGTCGCTGCCCTTACATGAAGGTGGAAGCAAAACTGTGCTCCATGTAGAGTGATTCACAGTGTCGCTGCCCTTACATGAAGGTGGAAGCAAAACTGTGCTCCATGTAGAGTGATTCACAGTGTCGCTGCCCTTACATGAAGGTGGAAGCAAAACTGTGCTCCATGTAGAGTGATTCACAGTGTCGCTGCCCTTACATGAAGGTGGAAGCAAAACTGTGCTCCATGTAGAGTGATTCACAGTGTCGCTGCCCTTACATGAAGGTGGAAGCAAAACTGTGCTCCATGTAGAGTGATTCACAGTGTCGCTGCCCTTACATGAAGGTGGAAGCAAAACTGTGCTCCATGTAGAGTGATTCACAGTGTCGCTGCCCTTACATGAAGGTGGAAGCAAAACTGTGCTCCATGTAGAGTGATTCACAGTGTCGCTGCCCTTACATGAAGGTGGAAGCAAAACTGTGCTCCATGTAGAGTGATTCAAAGTGTCGCTGCCCTTACATGAAGGTGGTAGCAAAACTGTGCTCCATGTAGAGTGATTCACAGTGTCGCTGCCCTTACATGAAGGTGGAAGCAAAACTGTGCTCCATGTAGAGTGATTCACAGTGTCGCTGCCCTTACATGAAGGTGGAAGCAAAACTCTGCTCCATGTAGAGTGATTCATAGTGTCGCTGCCCTTACATGAAGGTGGAAGCAAAACTCTGCTCCATGTAGAGTGATTCATAGTGTCGCTGCCCTTACATGAAGGTGGAAGCAAAACTGTGCTCCATGTAGAGTGATTCACAGTGTCGCTGCCCTTACATGAAGGTGGTAGCAAAACTGTGCTCCATGTAGAGTGATTCACAGTGTCGCTGCCCTTACATGAAGGTGGAAGCAAAACTGTGCTCCATGTAGAGTGATTCACAGTGTCGCTGCCCTTACATGAAGGTGGAAGCAAAACTGTACTCCATGTAGAGTGATTCACAGTGTCGCTGCCCTTACATGAAGGTGGAAGCAAAACGTTTTGTGCGAGTATTTCGTACTTCTGATAATGTAATTCGATCTTGTCATCTTTGATCTTTATAAATTTATGAATGAACACTTTTAAAATATATATATATATGATCTAGTGGGTGCTCGCGGCTTCGCTCGCATTGAGAAGTAAAACTTGCATCCCCTATTTCACCCCTTTAAAAGTAGTATTTCCAAAAATCCTTTCTTAGCGGATGCCTACGTCATAACATCTACCTTCATTTCAAATTTGAGCCCAATCCGTCCAGTGGTTTGGGCTGTGCGTTGATAGATCACAATATCAGTCAGTCAGTCAGTCAGTCACCTTTGAGTTTTATATATTTAGGTAATAAGGAACGGCAAAAAATGACAAAAACTAAAATATCGGGCAAAAAGCCCAAAAAGCAATTGGACAAAGAGAAAAATATAGAAATATTAACAAAAAAATACATATAAAACACCAACCTTCATCCGCAGCCTCTCAGCGAGCTGCGTAAACTTGCCCGGCTCGTGAAATCTGAGGGGGCGGCGAGCGCGCTGCGCCGGCTTGGCGGCCACGCGCGCGTCCTGCCACGGGGCGGAGCCCGAGGGCTCCTCAGTCGCCGCGCCCGACAGCTGCGCGCGGAACTCCTCGCGGCGCTTGGCGCGAATATTAGCCTGCAATGAGAAATATTTAAAAAATAACATCACATTACATTTAAATTCAAACTTTAGTCCAAATCTCTCTCTCTCTTAGACCACGGAGAAACCGCATCACGTGATGCAAAAATATTTGCTTAACTAAGATTTACGCATACGTATATATTTTTCTACTTTATATGATTAATATACTCAAATACAGATCTACTAACAAAATGCAAAGCAAACCAAAAGAATCGCGTTTTTTCAAAAGTCTTAGGACAAAAGTTGTTGCTTTAGTCGAACTAAACCCAACCTTAAATTGTTTCGTACGAGTATTTTGCATAGATATCAATTTTTAAACACATATATTAATTTTAATTTTTACGTTGATTTGTACTGAATGTAATGTGAATTTCCGATATGGATCCCAGTAAACCGAAATAAATGAATTTTGTTTTATTTCATCATCATCATCATCCACAGCCCTTGGGATCCCACTGCTGGGCATAGGCCTCCCTTTGCATGTGCCATCTGCGTCGATCTTGTGCAGACCTCATCCAGGTTGGACCCTCGACTTTGTTTTATTTATGCGTTAGTTATCGTAATCAGTAACCTTGTATCCGGTGAAGAATGAATAAAAACGTAAATCACCTTGAGCGTGGGCGCGACGTGCGTGAGCTGCACGCGCTTGCCGGTGTTGTCGATGGTCCTCCCCTCGCGGTCCAGGATCAGGGGCGCAGGCCCCGGCGCCGGCTGCAGGGCTCCGCCTGCAAACATAGGTACATCACACATACATAAATACATGGCCAAGTGCAAACCCGTTCAAGTAAAAAAAAAAACATACAATATAAAAAAAATGCTCCTAATCATATAACAAATAATCTTATTGTTTTTTTTTATGTTTGATATTATTTTAACACATAACAATATCGAAATTATTTTGACAATAGTAGTTATCATATTTTTACAAATTAACACTAACTAAAAAATTAAAAAAAAACCAACACACACGTAAAAATTAAAAACTTCTATCTAAACTAAATACAAAGTAGAAACCATAAATATTTTAACTATTTAAATTTAATTCAGATAAAATGTATTAAATTCAATTAGACGAGATATTGTAAATTGTGTGGCATATTTTATATCTATAGACTTCAATATTATATGTACGTTGCAACATTATATTACTCTATGGTTGCAACTTTACAGTATCAATAAAATTTAAAAATAATGACACATGAAAGTGTAGGTCCCGGCTGTTTGTCTAGTACGGCAGTCGTTAAGCCATGTCAGAAGCTCTTAGGGCGGCTTGATAAACTCTCGACACTAGAGATGGCCACTCTCATTCGATAAGATGAAGAAGTATCAATAAAGATTCTATATCTTATATTACCAGCTAGTTTCCTCTGTATCCTCGCCTGTAGTTCTGCGATCTTCTGTTGCTTCTCCAACTCCTCTGCAGTCATTATTGTCACAGCTGGAAAAACAAATAGATAAGAATATAAAAATTGCTAGATTCAGGCATACTCTGTTGGCTGCCTGAATCTATACATATAATAAAGCTGTAGAGGGTCGAATGTCTGAACATTGAAGATATTTAAAAAAATATGTTTGGAGATATTTCGAATTGATAGCAGAACACGTTCCAACAATTTATAGATGTTTTGTCTGTTTCTGTATCTCTGTTTATTTAACCGCTCATCACGCAAAAACGGCCGCAAAAACACATCATCATAATTTTTGGTATGTAGGTAGTATGAAGTCCTGGGAGTGTCATAGGCTACTTTTTATCCCGAAATAGAGCGAGCGAAGCCGCGGGCGTCTACTAGTTATTAAAGTAATAAGTAAAGATAATTTAAATAAGGGTAACAACTCACTAGGTTTCAGAAACACGTTAGTCCTGGCGGGCGCGGGTCCACTCTCCCCCTTCAGCGCCAGGAGAGCTTTCTTGCGCTCCTCGATCTCTTTCTGGGCGTTAGCCATCATTAGCTGTAAGATATAGAAATAGTTATTAAATTACGATGATCAAAAATGATTAATAAGTTTATTAGTTAAGAATTTTTAGTTAATATACTCCTATAACTAGCAGATGCAAACATGTGATTGCTAATGTAAAGCAACTATCGAGGTGGTCAGTCCTTGGATGGGTGGCCAAGAAGTGGCATTCCATCGAAATCACATGGGATTACCAATATTAGCGACTGTCGACGAGGTCAGTCCTTGGATGGGTGAGCAAAGGAGCCTCCGACATGCTCCGAGCTACCATTTAACATTTCATGTGACCCACCCAAAATGGGAAGCCACCTTTTGGTCACCATCCAAAGACTGACCACATGAACAGTTGCTTAACATTACAGTATATCATGAATATGTAACTAATACCGTTTTCACTCACGTGTAATTCGCGTATTTTGTTTACGCGTTTCGGGTGTAATGACACCCATCTTCAGAACGTGCGTCCTGGGTACTCACATATTGATAAAAATGACTCACGAAACTTTTAATATTAAAAATTCTTACTTTGATCCTATCGGCGCTGAGTCCTGCAATCTTGGACCCGATGGAGTCCCCTGCAGGCGGCAGCGGCAACTCCATGCCATTCGCCTTCTTGTCCTTGTCACTCTCTCTATCTTTCTCCTTCTCCTTGTCATGTTTGTCGTCTCGCTTGTCGTCGCGTTTGTCGTCCCGCTTGTCGTCTCTGTCTTTGTCGTCGTGGCGGGATCTAAAGTGATGTTAGTTGTAATCAATAACAAAGAAATAAATATAGTGTATCAACTTAAGAAACATCCCAAACGTCGAAATTCGACATCACACCAAAGTCGACGACGTTGGGATACGAATTGCCAGGTTGAAGTGGAGATGGGCAGGGCACTTGGCACGTAGGGATGACTCTAGATGGACCCGAGCAATCACTGAGTGGTATCCAAGGAACAGTATCCGACCCAGAGGCACCACAGACCACCAGCCCGATGGTCGGATAACATTTCCTAACAAGTAGGTAGGAGATGGATCAGACAGGCTGGAGACCGTACTATGTGGCACATTGGAGAGGAGGCCTATACTCAGCAGTGGGTGAACACGGGCTGATATGATGAGGATGATGATCAACTTGACTTCCAATTTTTTCAGCTTCACTCATTTTCTATGTAAATAGCAGATCACATTGGTGATTTGTGACAAATACTCACTGGGAGCGCGCTTTTTAGTGGAAGTACTGTATAATTTTGAACTTTGTGTGGAATTTTGACATGTGTGATATGGGCACATCAGCAATTTGCTGCTCACCCATTAATTAAATAAATAAATAAATAAGTATTAAGTACTTAAATAAATTACTCGCCATAAATTAAACAGTTTGTTTCAGCACAGAAATGCTACACCATGAACCACAATGTCACTTTTACTTGTGGAAGAACAAACATACAACCAAACATTACAATACTCATACAATCTTTAGCATACATATGTGTTTTGAAGGTATAGATCACCATATTAAAATTTTATCCAATTATAAGATTAGGTATCACATAGGTACATATGTACTTACTAACTAACTGCAGGTTGAATTGAGGAACAGGTTGAAGAAAGAACAGATAATTTAAATTTCACATGTGTATTGTATTTTTTTAATCTGTGATGATTGTAATTTATATCTACATATATCTATAAAAGAAAGTGGTGTTAGTTTCACCATTTATAACTCAAGAACGGCTGAACGGATTTAGCTGAAAATTGGTGGGCAGGTAGCTTAGAACCAGGAGACGGATATAGGATACTTTATATCCCTTTTTTTTTTAAATTGAAATGAATAAAATCTAAAATCTGCATATTTATTGCCTTTTAAAGCAGCCCCAAGGCAGCGATCCGGCTAGTAAATTATAATAAATTGATAACCTTTCTTAAGAGACCTAATTCAAAAATACCTTTTACTATCCCTCTCTTTCTCCTTTTCTGGCTCATGTCTCCTCTTGCTGGAGGACTTGGATGAGGAGACCAGCTCCTGGGCCAGCGCTATCACTTTATCAGCTAGCTTGCTCGCCTTCTTGGAGTCAATGTGGGAGGAGATGCGGTCGATGATCTTGCGGCGCTCGTAGCTGGAAATATAGGGGGTTGTATTATTTAACAATGTGTCATTTATGTTATAATTTAACTTTTTATATGTTCTAATTTATATTTTTATCTATAATGCTATAGAAAAAAATGTTGTTTCTGGGTTAAAAAAATAAAATGATATGAAATAATTTATTTAAAATCATGTCACATTACATTCTCATAACTCTAATTAATATACAAACACACAAAAAAAGCACATTTCAAGATTAACTTCCTTAACATTTTTATAAATTATTACATTTACCTATTGATTTATTATGAAAAAATTACATTTAGTAACCTATTTAAAAATTGTGGATAAATATTTGCTGATGAAAATGGGAGTAAACTGCAAGACAATGTAGGAAAATTAATACAGTAACTAATATTATAATCTTTCTTTTGTACTATTAGATTTTGTGCTATTTGGTAACAATTTAATTTTGTGGTGGAGTTATAATCCTCAGTCATGAGGCATTAGGACTCAAAGCGAGAGAGAGATTTGCTTATGAAAATGGGAGGATATTGCAAGGCAACCTTAAATGCCAAAGTTATAATCATTTAATGATATAATTAATGATAAGTTTTATGATCAGTCCAAAATATTATGCATATTTAAGTAGGTATATGAGAACATTGCACCATTCACACTATTTTGCGCTAATTTCAAACTTATGATAAGGAAGTCGGAAGTTTACTGGTAAAAAACATTGCTAGGTATGTGAATAAAGCATGAGAGGTACTCCAATTGCCAATTTTATTTCAACTTTGATAATTCCAAAGCATATTGTTTACATTTTAGACAGTATCTTTAATTAAAAGAAAGAGTGTACTAAGAAACAAAAACAGATATTAGATAGATATTCTCACTGTTCATTGATTTAGAGAGAAAGTAACGATAGAATCTACACAAACAACTCGAAAATATAGCTTACCCATTGGACAAACAGGATGAAACAGTCGACAGCAAAGAACTATCGGATTTACCGATAGTTCGGTAAATGGCGCGGTCCAGCGACGAGCGGAGGTCCTCCACTTCCCGCCGCGAAAGTTGCAGCGCCATAACTTCAATCACAACAGAATTAAACGCAAATAACTCAAAGCGATCTCAAACAAAATTTGAGGTTATGTTTATATACCTTTCAGTTTTCAACACTGTAACGAATACATTGGTCTCCGATAATTTTTAGACGTTATTAAAGCACATGAAGTGCGATAATTAAAGTGTTATGATAAAGATTTCTGCGAATTAAAATTGCAAAATTTGATACACACACTGACGTAAACAAGAAACAATCAATGACCACAGACAAACACATTTGACATTTCTTTTTTTAAACACACATGCGTATTTTAACGTACGATTTTTTTACCGATAAACTGTGTACAATTGATATGCCTCGGTTGTACAATACTATAACCATTTCATTCGCAATTTTTTTATGTTTTGTTTGTTTGTTTGGGTTGGAGCTTGTGGTTGGAGTTGGCTAATAGCTTATTTATCGAAAAGAAAATATACCTATTAAAACTATTATCTTGACCCTGTGAATACAATTGAGTTTAAATCGAAAATCGCTTTCAACAAGCTACCAAACAAAGCAGTAAACCAAATTATAACCTCCAAAAATGTCTGACGACGACGATGTAATTCTCGTAAAGAGATCGAAGAACATCCACTATGGATCCCTCGAGGAGCAGGAGAAAGCCCGGCTGGCGGCCCTGGCGGCTGCAGCCAGGGGAGAGGTCGAGGAGACCGGAGGACAGGAGCTTGGGGACATTCAGATATCTAGTGGTAAGGTTTTGGCTATATTATCTTAGTAGTGGATAACAATGGCTTCGTTTGCGTTGTTTTGGTATATAGAGTAGCCGATATCATTCTCAAGACCATATATGTATTACCTCTATGCCTAAAATCATGGTAATCTATTGCTCCTATACAGAGTGCAAAAGTAAGATACATTAACAAACCAGCAAACTCACATTCACTTTTATACTCTTTACTAGCAGATGCCTGTGGTTGCACAGGTTTACTCACATTGCATTGGTATACAAAGTAGCCTATATTGCTCTCAGAAAAACATTTTATCACTATAGCAATAATCACAAGAATCACAAGTTATGTGTGAAAGTAAACAGCCAGAGACATTTCTTCATTTCAATTCAATAATCATTCATATCAGAGTCCATTAGTTACTAAGACTAAGTATGAAATGTACAGAAGATTGAATACTAGTTGTAATAAAAATAGAAAATTAATTAATTTTATGATGTTTCAGAGTACATGGAGCTTGAAGAGGAGATGTCTAGAGACAAGAAAGCTCTCCTGGAGGAGTTTGAGCGGAGAAGGAAAGCTCGCCAGTTGAATGTTTCTACTGATGATGATGAGGTAAGACCTTAATTATTTTGTTTTTTTTTTTCATTTAAATATAATTTTTTTTTCAGTTAAAGTTTAGCATTTTTTTACATGAGATAGACTCACGCTTGACTGCAACTCGCCTGATGTTATGCAATGTAATCTTTGATTTGGCGTACTTGCCTAGAAGAAACCGGTTTACTCTCGACTTTGAGACCGATAAATTATATAGTTCAAGGGGAATAGAGATTCGGGCAAGGTGTTCCACTGTTATTCTTAAGGTATTTTATCTTAGTTTGTAGTGTGCTTGCCAATTGCTAGAGAAAAACAAGGTTTGATCCCAAAATCTAAATAGATAAAAATAAAAGCTTTATTCACCTTATGACATCACATCATTTATCACTCTTATTATCTAATGAATTTATTTATATAACTATAAGTTTTTGCATCTAAATTACAATACCAGATAAAATATGATCTCTAAAGAGCAAAAGAAATAAAATTTATAATTATTTATTTGAATAATGGGTGAGCAGCAAATTACTGATGTGCCCATATCACACTGTGTCAAAATTGTTTTATATAGTCCACCTACAAAGTTCAAAATTATACAGTCCACTGGTGCAATGATCACAAGTTAACAAGAGATTTTTTGGTTTTCTGTAACCAGTCATCAAGGCAGTTCTTAAAGTTGTGTACAGATGTTGCACTGACCACCTCGTTTGGCAACCTGTTCCAGTTATGAACCACTCTGTTGCTGAGTATGTGTGTGTATAAAATTTTGCACCAACTTTCCTTGATTAAAGTACATGTTATTCCGCAGGTACGAAGGAGTCTCCGTCAGCTGGGTGAGCCGGTGTGCCTGTTTGGAGAAGGACCCGCCGAGAGGAGAGTCCGACTCAGAGATCTGTTGAGCTAGTGAGTTTATTTTCAGTGTTATTAGTATTTTATTGAATACCTTAATGATTGTTTGCTTTCAGGCAAATCATGGTCAACTGCAAATCTGCTTTAGTAAGCTTAAAGTATGACTTTGTAATATACTCTGTGGTATTATAATTCTTGTCAGTTCTTTAACTTCATCTGTTACATAATATGTGTAGAAATAAAGTGTGTAATGTGTTAAACATAAACCTAGCAACTATTTTAGTGAGATTAATGTGTGGCTTTTAACTAGCTGCAAATTATTACATAGTGTATGACAGACTACTGGTTTGGTCTGCAATTTCTGAAGGTTGATTGATGTGTTCCATGTTTTTTATTGCGTAGTCTTTAATAAAGATATAAATGTAAAGACAGAGTGCCATTATTTTACTAGATACATACTATACCTCTTAATTATTCTCTTCCAGTCTAGGCGAAGACGCGATAAACAAGAAGCTAGAAGAGGAAGAGGCGCGCATATCGCGTGACAGACGCCGCGAGGGCACCTGGTACCACGAGGGGCCCCTTGAGCTGCGCCACTCGCGCCTCTACATCGCTCGCTACTCACTGCCCAGGGCTAAAGAGAGGTCAGACATTTGTGTGTATAAGAAAGAATATAGGTCTTAAAATTGCTCCTTGAGTAAAACCTTCTAGTCTTACATAGTGTTTCAAAGCTATGAATAATTAATTATACATACAAACGACCAGACTCAACACAAGTAAATACAAAATTTTAAAATTCATAAACACTTGAACTCGAACCCGCAACCCCTAGATTAGAAGGCAAAGCCACTACCAACTAAGCTAACAGGCCAGTCAATCACTCTATCTTTTAAAAAAACTGCATCAAATTCCGTTGTGTACATAGTTTAAAGTACATAAACATTCATACAGACAGACGCGGAAAGCGACTTTGCTTTATACTATGTATGTAGTTATATGATAGTAACATAGTATATGTACAATTGTAATATCTAATTGACGTGTAATCTTTTGGTTACAAATACATTGTTTATCTGTATATTCTCTATCCACAGATTAGCGAAGGCCCGCGAGGAGTTGAAGCTGGCGGGCAGCGTGCGCGCGGCCGCCAAGCAGGAGTCGCAGCGCCGCGCCGGGCACATGGCTATATACTGCAGTCAGGTATATTATATTATATAGAAATAGAGAAACATTTGTTGAGACAGATTTACAGACATTTAGCAAATATACACATACATACATACAATAAATAATCTAAATATATAAAACTATATAGACTGAATGACTGACTGAAAAAATGACTACCTGACTCTGCCTGCCCAAACCACTGGACGACTTGGGCTGAAATTTGGCATGAAGGTAGATGTTATGACGTAGGCATCCGCTAAGAAAGAATTTTTGGAAATGCATGTTTTACTTCTTAATGCGAGCGAAGCCGCGAGCACCCACTAATGTTAAATAAAACTGTTTTTTTTTATTATCAATAATATGTAATCGTTTTATGAATAATTATTTCAGATCGGTGACACACGGCCCATAAGCTTCTGCAGATTCAGCGATGACAGCAAAATGCTTATCACAGCCAGCTGGTATGATATATTTAATAAAATAAAAACGGTTTATATATTTGCTAAAAAGAAAAAAACTTGAAATTAGGAATAACATGTCTTAATTATATTTTTTTGTTTACAAGAAATGGGTTTGCTCTTGACCGTAATTCGCCTGATGGTAAGCAATCATTACGGTCTAGGATGGAACGTGCTTACCCAGTAAGAACCGATTCACTCTCGCTTTGAAGATCGCAAGGTTATATTCCGCGGGGAACAGGGAGTCAGGCAGGGAGTTCCACAATTTAGCAGTTATTAACATTGTCTTAAGCCTAGACCCATCCACAAATGACACACGTTCTCGGATTTTGTTGTCTTCGGACATTGTGGTTGCCTCACGATATTTTCGTTTTGTGAGCGAGTGCAAATCCACACATAAATGGAAAACGAGTCAAACGTGTAAGATTGCATGCGAATCATGTTCAATGTTCATTTATTCGTAAAGATTATTTACACGTCAAATTCCATACATTCATATAATTACAATATTAATAAATTGGATAATTATAAATGTCAATTTGTATACAATTAATATAATATAAATATATAGTACAATGTACTTTGAACGTTTCATTTATTCATCTACTTTGTAGAACTCTTCAAATGTATAAAAAGCCTGTTCTATGAGCCAGTCTTTCAATTTGTTTGAAGACATGTACACTAGTGGCTGCTGTGACTTTGTCCGGTAGATTGTAGTATACGGTCGGAGCCATGACATGAGTTAACTTAGTCGACTTCACGAGAGTTCTTTTTACAGTTTTAAACTTGCTTCCGTTTCGCGTAGGGTACCGGTGACATGAGCCACGTGTGGTGTATTCGTCTAGGTTCGCTCTGGCATAAACTGCTACCTGAAAAATCAGTAAAGCAGGCAACGTTAGGATCCCCAGATCTCTGAAATAAGGGCGAGTGTGGGTGTCCGGGGGGACGCGCGCCAAGCAGCGCACCGCGCGCTTCTGCATGCGGAACACGCGCTCCCAGTCCGCAGCTCTAGCCCATATTTCAGCACCATATTGTAGCTGTGAGTGTACCGTGGCAAAGTAGCACGTTCGCGCTACGTCTCCAGGCACTACTCTGGCCACTCTCTCCAGCGCGAAACAGGCGCTCCCTAGCTTACCACAAACATTTTCAATGTGGGCTTCCCACGTCAGACCGCGGTCGATCTCAAACCCTAGGAACATTGTAGACTACTGTTCTTCTATTCTCTCTCCATCCACCAGGACTGTCATGGGCCTCAGTGGCCGACCTGACAAGCTGAACTGGATGAAGTGAGTCTTCCCCAGGTTGAGAGCGAGCCCGTTCATTTTGAACCATGCTGACAATTCAGAAGCCGCACAGTTGAGCTTCCTCTCCAGTTCATCAGCTGATCTTCCTACCAGAACTGCTCCAACATCATCGGCATACATGAGAACTTCAGCACTGGGAACAGCTCCAGGAAGGTCATTCATGAGAAGAGAGAACAGGATATTGGAAACAGATGAACCCTGGGCGACTCCCATATCCGACGACATGGGATCCGATCTGTGCTCTCCCCCTCCACCAACTACTACCTGCGATCTCTCCTGCATGAGGCTGGTCATCAAGGAGTGTGCTACCCCTCGTATGCCATAGTGGTACAACTTTTCTGCCAGCACCAAGTGGTCTGCCACATCGTATGCCTTAGAAAGGTCGCAGCAAAGAAGAGCGACATTCTGCTTCGTTCTGCTATCCCTGGCGGCAACAATGCGGCGGACCACCTCGCGTGCCACCATCGTAGTAGAGCGCCCCCGCCGGTAAGCGTACTGTCGATCTGACATAGCATTTGTTGCCGTTAAAAACTTAACTAGTCTAGAACTGAGGCCTTTCTCCAAAATTTTTGCGAGAGCAGGAATAATGCAAACTGGCCTGTAATTATCCACGCTATCTCGTTTGCCCTTCCCTTTATAGAGCGGTGTCACTTTGCTAGTTTTAAGCACGCAAGGAACGACGCCCTCTCTTAAGCACGAGTTGAATAAGTCCGCTAGTATTGGGGCGAGGGACATTATCGCTTCGCGTACAAGTTTCATTGACAAGTCATAGATGTCCTTCGATGCCTTCGGAGGAATGCGAGTCATTACAATACTATATACTTCGTCGGCAGTGAAGCGCAGTAATCTAAGCGAGCGGTCTGCTGGCGCACCTGCGCTGGCAAGCGTATTCTGAACGCCTGTGACGTCAGCGTGTGGCGCGCCGCACGCAGCCGCCGCTCTTACGAATCTAGTATTAATCGCATCCACTGCCGATTTCGCACAATCGTACCGTGATCCATCAGGCGACCTCAGCATTTCTGTGAAGTCGACATGCACCGACATGTTACACATAATAAAGCTAAAGAGGGTCAAAAATCTGATCGGAAAAGGTATTAGAAACAAAATTGTTTGGGTATACATTAAATCTATAACAGAACACGTTTCAGCAGTTTTTAGACATTTTGTCTGTTTATTTAAACACTCATAACGCAAAAATGGCTGAACGAATCATCATGATTTTTGGTATGTAGGTAGTATTAGGTCTTAGCAGTGTCATAGGTTTATCTCTAAATAATGCGAGTGAAGCCGCGGGCGTCCACTAGTAAATAAATAAGTAAAATTAACTGTAAAACAGATGCTTCTATCACAGAGTTACAATTGCTCAAAATGCGTTCTAACAAGTTTGACAATAGGCATATTTTTTTTTCAAATTAACATGACAAGTATATTTTTTTGTCTACTCCCAGGTCCGGTCTCAGCAAAGTGTGGTCGGTACCGGACTGTATGCCGCTACAAACTTTGAAAGCTCACACCTGCAATGTGAGCTGTGCAGTGTTCCACCCCTCCGCTGTCTTGCCAGATCACTTCCAGAGGAAGGTATGTATATAAATCGGCTTCTAAAAAACATGTTTTTTTTAATTTGACACTTTTATTACATGATTTTATTACATGTTGACTCTACGAACGTCCTGAGGATGCCTCGTGGAGAGGCGAAACAAGAATATCTTGTCGAAGGAAAACTACAAAGCTTGAAGACACAAGGTGCGGTGTTGGTAAGAGCTTGAGAGTTTTTAGGTGCGTTCCTCCATATACCACTATATACATATACCACCGCCACACCTCTCCTCCTAACCAACGTGGCCTCCGTGGATCTCAAGATCTTACCAACACCGCACCTTGTGTCTTCAAGTTTTGTAGTTTTCCTTCGGCAAGATATACTCGTCGACACGTGTTTCGCCTCCACGAGGCATCCTCAGGACGTGTCGACTCCACGAACGTCGGTCCGAAAGTGAGCTTGGCTCACAACAATCGCTCCTTACACACATTGGTTTATTTTTAATTTTTTTACTGGCAAGAGTGAATTATTGTTTTCGTTCATTTCCAATTATTAAACCAAATAGTATATTTAGTTCAAATAGTTTATACAGCGAACATGGGTAATTACAGATGGTCAGCGTCGTTTTTTTTGAAGTGTCTCCACATTCCACCTTTCGGCATGCAAAAAAATTATATTATATAACTAAACTTGCATTTACATTACATTCCGGATCATTCATACTAAGAGCACAAACACATAATTTACGATTTAATTACAAAACAACATAAAAAAATACACACAAATTATGTTTGTTACTTTTGTTCACAGATAGCGGCAGCCTCCGACCCCGAGAGCCAAGTTATGGAAGTGAGCACTGAAGGCGGTTCGGAAGCGTGCACCATGGCGTCCTGCGCGTACGACGGCTCCTTGCATCTGTGGAACTTTGTCAGGTGCGCGCACTATCACGCCAGAGTGTTGCTCTTCTATGTCTATACATATATGTAATAAAGCTGAAGAGGGTCGGAAGTCTGAACATTGAAGATATTAAAAAAATGTTTGGCCAACTATTTCTAGAAATGTTGTCTGTGTATCTGTGTCTCGCTGAGGATTATTTCGGGATAAAAAGTAGCCTATGACATTCCTAAGACCTTATACTACCCACATACCAAAAATCATGACCATTTTGATGTTTGGTATATCTTTTTGCCATTAATTTAAGCTAAACTGTGCATAAATAATATTTGTTTATTTTTTTTGTTTCCAAACACGTTATTAAACCTTTTAAAGGAAAGCAGAACCGTGCCGGGGACACGGCGACAACGGGAAGGAACGAAAAAATATGTTTAAAAAAAATGTTTTGTGAATTTTATTGAAAGTAAATGAACAAATGGCTATTTAATTTAATTAATTTATTATATTATATGTCCCAGTGAGACCCCCCTGGCGACCCTGGAGGGCCACAGTCCGTCCCGTGTGGCGCGCATCGACTTCCACCCGTCGGGCCGCTTCCTCGGCTGTACCGTTTTCGATAATTCCTGGCGCCTGTGGGACTTGGAGACTGGTATGTTTTGTTTATTACATCTCTTTATACTTCTTCTTCTTATTTATTTATTTCATTTACTTATGTACTAACAGCTTAAGCCAACACATACATTAAGCCAACGACTACAAAAATGCTTAAGCATTAGGGTATAACATATTATGCACTTTGTATTATGTTACTGTTTTATCGAATGAGAGTGGCCGACTCTGGTGGCGAGAGTTCATCAAGCCGCCCTGAGGGCCTCTGACACGGCTTAACGACTGCCGTACTAGACAAACAGCCGGGATCTACAATTTAACGTTTCATCCGATCCACGAAAGCGCACAAAATGGAATGCCACTCTCATTCGATAAGAAGAAGAAAGTATTGTAGTTTTCAAGAAAAAAAAGTGTTTTTATATATTATTATTATTAAGGTTATTCAATCAATAGCCTACTTTGTTTTAGTTATTAAGGAAAAAAACACAAAAATATATTGCTGTCAACTAGTTTTTTCTTTTATTTCAGCAAAAGAAGTGTTACATCAAGAGGGCCATGCGAAAGCAGTTTACGCGATTGCTTTTCAAGGGGACGGATCTTTGGTTGTTACTGGGTGAGTCATCTATTGAATTACCTGCTCTTTTTAGTAAGTAGATATAAGTGTTTTTCTCAATAATTAAATATTTTTACCACTGTAAAAAACTCTTAATTTGTATAATAATTTCTTATTTATTTCAAACTTAATTTAATATGTGCATGAAAATGCCAAGGAGTTGGCTTTTTGACAATTCTTTTATCGGATCTCAGTTGCACCGTTTTACGAGCGTGTACAAGTACATTCAATCCACTGCTATGAATGTTTCTTTTCTCTTAAAAATGTTTACAATTTTTTTTTCGGATCCAATAGGTAGTAGGTAATTTTTTGCCTGACTCAATATCTCGCGCTTGGGGTCCCAGCAGACTGGCACTGTGAAGTCTGGATTATCCGTGCTGTTATCTATACTGTATAATATTATAAAGCTGAAGAGTTTGTTTGTTTGTTTGTTTGAACGCGCTAATCTCAAGAACTACGACTGGTCCGAATTGAAAAATTCTTTTTGTGTTGGATAGACCATTTATCGAGGAAGGCTTTAGGCTATATAACATTACGCTTCAACTAATAGGAGCGAAGAAACAATAGAAAATGTGGAAAAAACGGGGAAAATTATTCATCTTTGAAGGCTTCCGTTGTGTGCGCTGCGAAAACGGTTCAAGATATCAAAAAAATGTGTATGAAAGAATTATTTTTCTTAAAAAGATCTAACAAAATGTCCCAAACAGTACATGTCTATCTTTTAAGGTTAACTCACTAAACCGTTTTTATGGTAATAACTATTCCACGCGGACGAAGTCGCGCGCACCAGCTAGTTTGCTATATAAAGATATTGTCATATCTAAATTGAAAATTTGTTTGCAGTGGAATGGACGCGTTCGGTCGCGTATGGGACCTCCGCACGGGGCGCTGCGTGATGTTCCTGGAGGGACACCTGGGGCCCGTGCTGGGCGCCGCCTGGCACCCGCACCAATACCGCCTCGCCACCGCCGCCGCCGACCACCAGGTACCGGGCACCGCCGTGTGGACTCGTGCGAAAGTGACAAGTAAAGAAAGGCATTCGAAATTTGAATGTCAAAAGTCACTAAAATTAATGAAATCACACCAAAAACAATTCAAAAGTCACAAAAATCAATGAAATCACACCAAAAACCATTCAAAAGTCACAAAAATAAATGAAATCTCCCAAAAACCATTCAAAAGACACAAAAATCAATAAAATCGCACCAAAAACCATTCTAAAGTCACAAAAATCAATGAATTCACCCAAAAACCATTCAAAAGTTACAAAAATAAAAAAAAGCACTAAAAACCATTCAAAAGTCATAAAAATCAATGAAATCACCCAAAAACTATACAAAAGTTAAGAAAAAACAATAAAATCGCACCGAAAACCATTCAAAAGTCACAAAAAACAATAAAATTAGAAATACTTTGTTTATTTTTCACACAGAGCTTTGAAGTCCATGCTTGTCGCCCTGTGACTAGAGGCGAATTCTTTCTTTATTCGATACAAAACAGGTGTCACCATTTACTAAAACTAACACACTTTCGGCACGCACACTACGACGCACGAGATGTTCATGTACACAGTACGCTTCAACTTCATCGGCTGTGCAATGTCGATATTTTTTATCGATTATTTACACATTTACTTCGAAGATGGAAATATATGTTTTTAGTATAACTATATTATTTAAGTACAAATTATAGTTAACTAGCTATGGCCCGCGGTGTTATCCGCTGTAAAAACGTTTTTATCCCGTGGGATAAAAACTATCCTATGTCCTTACCGGGGACTGAAACTATCTCTACACCAAATTTAATCAAAATCTGTTCAATTATCAAATCATCTTCATAATGACTGGAGCATATTCTGGCATTTTTATGAGGAAACCAGTTGTATCTACCGGTCGCAAATATCCATTTATTTTTGAACACTGGATTTTTTGGAAATCTGTAAATTAAGTATGTGTTAAATAAAAACTGTAATCCAGAAACATTTCCATACAGATACAGAAACATCATATACATTATATCGATTATCGATAATTTGCTAGGTTCCATTTACACATCACTTTACTATCGAGAAGTAGCGTCGTCAAGACAACGAATGTGTTAATGCCATTCAAAATGTCAAAAGTTTTATTTATTAATATTACGAAATTTTACTACTTACCGATGGTATTTCACGCCGGTAACACTGGAACTTGTTCTTACAATTTTTAACTTGACACCAGGACATATTTAATAGTTTATCATGCTGTAAAACCGAGTAAAACGACCGAAAACTCTCTCTCGCTCGGACTATGTTTGACAACAGACTGACAAGCGCTGTCGTAGGTTAGGTTGGCATGTTTACTGGTCCAAACGAGAACCACGTATTATTAGTCATTTCGCTTCTATGGGGGGGCGCGCGCGGGGGCGATGTGGCCCGATCGTTGTTCTGTGATTTTTCACAAATTACAATTTCGAACAGCTTCCGAGATAATTATTTCAGAACCTATACTTCAGTATGCTGTGGATATTTTTTATCAATATCTTAGAATAAAAACTCATAAGCAAAGTAACTAACAAAATCAAATACAATCCGCCAAGAACATTATCATATAGTTTTTTTTTTTTATTAAAAACCCCTCAAAGTAACAAAACAAATTTTACATCAAAAGGATCCTATTAAGTACCTACATGTTCTTATGTGAAAGTTTTACATATATATTTCTCATTCCAGGTGAAAATATGGGACATGCGCAAACGGTCCTGCGCCTACACTATCCCTGCGCACACGCATCTAAATAGCGGTAAGTGATTTTGATATTTACAAAAACTAAATACATCTATATATAAAAGAAAGTGGTGTTAGTTACACCACTTATAACTCAAGAACGGCTGAACTGATTTAGCTGAAAATTGGTGGAGAGGTAGCTCAGAACCAGGAGACGGACATAGCATACTTTTTATCCCTTTTTTTAAAATTGAATTGAATAAAATCCAAAATCTGCTTATTTATTGCCTCTAAGGCGGAACAGAGTTCGCCGGGTCGGCTAGTATGGATAAAAAATGTATGTTTTTTATTCCCAGATGTCCGTTACCAAAGAAGTCACGGCCATTTCCTGCTAACTTCATCGTATGACAAAACTGCCAAGCTGTGGTCGAACCCGGCTTGGCATCCGCTCAGGACTCTGTCCGGACATGATAATAAGGTAATTACACATCATTTAAATCTAAATATAAAAAACTCATAGGTGACTGACTGACTGACAGTGATCTATTAACACACAGCCCAAACCACTGATTGATTGATTGACATTTATGTAATTAATTACGGTTAACGTTCAGTCGCCCGTGTGTAGTTTACACACAAAATGTTATATATAGTCAAATTCAAAAATAAATTTGAGTGCAATATCCCGGAATATTTATTTATTTTATTTGTATTATAATGTATGTACTATATTAATTTAATTGAAAACTTACCCCTCGTTATGAAAATCACTTAAAAAGTACATACCTACTTACTATAAATATATTTTTTATTTATTTATTTTCAGGTGATGAGCGCAGACATTTCGTTCGACAACAAATATATAGCGACGTGTTCTTACGACAGGACATTCAAGTTGTGGGCACCGGATCTAGCTTAAACTAATGATTTAAAATACTTTAACTTAGAACTTAAGCAGTGATGGAATTTACAGCAGGTTAAGTAGGTGGAAGTTTCGGACAAAACAGTAGCAAAAACTATACAGCCTATAACTAATAATTATGTATTTACAAAAAAAGTATATAAGTATTATATCCGTTATCTAGTACCCAACACACACTAGCGTTTGCTTAGTGCGGGGCTAGATGGCGCTGTGTGCAATGTCCCGGGATATTTATTTATAACTTGAAAAATACTAAACCCGTTACTAACTATCTATCACTTTCAGGCAAATCGTGGTCAAGTGCAAACCCGATTTAATTTTGATATCCATTCCTTCAACAAATGCTATACTCTGATTGGTTTATCGCTATGGATAAACTAAAAACAAATATAGATAGAATAAGAAAATTATAGGTATTTATTAAGGTTTATGTAAATAAAATGTTTGTATGAAAATATTATCTAAGGTTTTATTTTTGTTACCCTTTCGAACATAAAATATTGAATCGGCCCTTACATGGCAGATGATAAGTTTAGAATAAATTAGCTAAGTAGATATATAAAACTAATATATAGCTAACTGACTGGCCTGCTAGCTTAGTTGGTAGTGGCTCTGCCTTCTAATCTAGGGGTGCGGGTTCGATTCCCGCATGACACAAGTAATTTTTGAACTTTAATTTTTATAATTATCTACTTGTGTTGAGTCTGGTCGTTTCTATGTATAATAAGTATGTATTAACGCAAAAAGTATATACATGAGTATTACACCCGTTATCTAGTACCCACTACATATGCGTTTGCTTAGTATGGGGCCAGATGGCGCTGTGTGAAATGTCCCGGAATAATATTTTTTTTATATTGGTAAAAGAAAACCGTGGCACGGTAGTGATAGCTGTTTTTATTCAGCCTATTATAAAGTTCCTACTAGTGTTTTTTGTGTACATTGGTTTACTGATAATTTAGACCACTAGTCTAGCCATCTTCAAAGCGATGGTGAACCAGTTCTTATTGGGTAAGCACATTGCAGCTTAGGGAATATTTATTACTTACCATCAGGCAAAGTAAGGTTATGTAGGTACAAATTATTTTTAGTAAATAAATATTTATTAAGGCTGGCTTAAGTAAATCAATTAACAACTTTAGGAACTGCACTAAATTTACATATCGGCTCTTATGTATGTATCAATAAAAAAATATTTTCTTACTTTCTATATGGGTATATATTGGATTAACAGAAAGGCACAGAACAACGATCGGGCCACATCGCCCCCGCGCGCGCCCCCCGCGACAAGCATGACTTCAAAACTCTGTGCAGAAAGGCTACTTTAATCCCGCCTGCTACTCTGACATTCCTAAACTTAAATCTAAAAGGATTTCAGAATAAAATACATTGTGTAGGCTTCCGAACAGTTTATTTTTGAAAATCATACATTTTCTATATCCTTGGTTAACTTAACATATTTTTTATACACAACTAAAAATTTACAAATTAAACTTAATAGGTACTTAGAATTTAAGCTTTGTTTACGTTAAGAAATTATGCTATTTTCATCAAAAACACTTCAATTAAAATGTGTTACATGGAAAATATACAAATGTTAATTTGATTTTGAAATTAATTTCATAATTTTTTGGATCAAATGATCCTTTTTAGTACAAAATAGTCGTAAAATAACAAAAGGCCGAATAGAGATACTTCAAGTACATATTTCTTAAAATTGAGACAAAAATATTGCTCCAAGTTTTAATCACTTGCATATTTTACTTTCATAATAACGCAAATCAAAGCGATTTTTTACAACATAAGTCTACAAAGATCCAAGGATTTCAAGCTTACATTAATCTAAATTAGCCAAGTACATTCATTTTTTCAGATACTTTTTTATACAAAAGAAAATAATTATATAAAAGTATAAATAGTTCGTGGTATATACAAGTGGGAATGAATCTCTCAGAAATTTATTTTTCTGAGTTTATTATTTATTTTCATAGTCTAAAAGTGCCATTAATAATATGGTGGAATTTCGAAATTTCTATGGCAAATATTTTTGTGATTTAAAATACATTATGATGGTTTTGAGGCATGTCTAAACAAAAACAAAGTTATATTTTTTTACAGAAAAAATCTTGAGAATAATAATTCTTATGAATAATGTTAAATGCCTCTTAAATTAATTAAACAAAACAAGATTAACAAATCTCGAATTCGTAACATTTATGGTTACATTTGTCAAGAGCAATTATTCAAATCATAACAATCGTAATTGAATACAGTACCTAATAAACAAAATACAAATAAACAATTTAAATTGTATCATAACATAAAACTTTTACTACATTTTGAAGAATTTGAGCTCATATTATAACAAATCTAGTTTTTCAGTTGATTTTAATGCATTTTTTTTTCAGTATCAGTAACATCTTCAAGAAAAATGTGTTGTTTTGTCAGCGTTAAGTACATTTATAACATGAAATTTTTACATAAATGTGTTCCAAAAATTATGAGCTCATTTTACATTTACTGAGTATAATTTGATTTTACAAATTTTCTAAGTAAGTGTACATTGTTTTAAAAGTTAATCTTACATATATTTTTTTTCAAATTTAATCCAAAATAGCTTAACAGAATGTTGAATATTACAGACATAGTAACCAATAATACAATCAAAACATATTCTCCATTATAACTTGAAGATTTTATAACAAAATAATATGTTGGTACAATTTTGTGTAGGTATTATTAGGTTCCAGAAAAAAAATATGTTTACAAAACTGTATTGTTTTAGTTACGATAACCTTTTTATTGTAAAAGCTGTGTAAACAATTCTTTAACAAAATTTCTAGTTAACAACTAAACAGTTTTATTGAGAAAAAAATGTGTTTCTCATACAAAAAATTCAGTACAAATTTTTTGTATACAAAAATTTCATTGTAACAGTTTTCAGTTTCAATGTGTAAAAACATTGGTATTGCAGTGTAAATTTCAGACTTCAGGATTCATTCGAATAGTGTAGGTGTTGTGACAGACAAGAGGGCCTATTGTGGGTTGCACACATTTCCCCGGTTTTATATATAGATGTAACAGATCCTTTCACGTAGTAAAGACAGTAATCTTGCTTATGCGATATGCGACTTTACGTCATAGGACCATTTCTATAGTAAGCTCTTCCCAAAGACAGACTCAATTGTTTCTACATACATCCATAAGTAATGAAATGGAATACTATTTACTATTTGTTTGCGGTTGGAAAGAAAGCTGTTTATTTTATATATTTATAGCATGATAATTTTGACATATATCTGATCTACATATTGTTTTAATTCAACTTTTTCAAATGATTTCTGTAGCGTTGCAGCGAATTTTGCTAATATCGTATATGTAACGAATTAACTAAATAAGTCTTTAGTCTGAAAGGATGTTATCTTCATATATTTTACGTCCATTTTAGGAGAGAGAATATGGAGTTGACATCAAAATATCTGTTTGTTTTTTGTTACTTTTTCTGTATGTTTAAGTTCTATTTGTATATACTTGTGAAATATATTTTAGATAATAACAATTATATATATATCACCAGTTGACATCTGTCAAAATTATCATGTTATAATAGAAAAAGTGCAGATGTATATAGAATCTGTTAAATATATAAACCGGGTATAAAAAACTGACATATAAAAAACAACCCCGCGGCGCGAGTGTGCGTAACTTATAAATTAAAAAAATATCACATTGCAACGTGTATATAAACAGTTGTATATAATAACTGGGCTATGGAGATTCGTTAGGTAGAAAGCGCTGTTTTATATCTTTTTATATATACTTTTGATGGCTAAATGAATTGACATTTTGGAAAGCTTTAGTACAAGTAAGACTGTATGAATATTGAATTTAGAAAATGTTCATATTCCTAGATAAATCAACAACTACAACATTTGTAAATGGCATGGTTTTGCCCCAATTTTGCTAAACTTTATAGATCCTATTTCTCATTACAAATTAGAAATAGGTACTGTGAGCATTGCTAAAATTATTTTTCGATATGATCTTAGCTTTTGAACTCTCAAAAAAATTATATAAAATTTATTGATCAACTAATTTTTATTTTATGTCCAGAAAACAGTCAAAACAATTAACCTTTACTTTTCAAACGGTAAAAAACAAAGAACAGCTCATTCTAACTCACAAACCTTTGACTATTGTACATTATGGAGGACAGAGGGTAGGGGGTGGTGTGTATTGTATATTGTGTATAATAAAATATATTTTCATTTACACTACTATTATATCTAGGTATGTGTTGTGGCGCGCGCCGCGGGCAATTATGTCAGGTTCAGTCTTATAAATAAGTATCTGTGGCTTGGGAACTACTGTTATATATACTCCTAAAGGTTAGTGTAGTATGGGGCTAGATGGCGCTGTGTGAAATATTAAAACAAGATAATAATGTTAATAATAGCAATAACTTCACTTCTAGTCAAAGAGCAAAGTGAAGAAAGCAAATAAAATTTGTCAACACGTATAAAATAGAATATTGGGCTAATTCGTGGAAGGAACCGGGCTCCTATAGTGGATATTATGTGATTAATTAATTTTGCAGGGGAAACATAATTATCAGTTGTGAGTAAATATGCACCAAATAGAATGAAATTGGATATGCCAGAAATAGTAAAAATAGCTAAATAATGTCCAGTACTTTTTTAACAATGAGGAACTCCTATTACGAATCCTGCAGGAGAGTTACATCTCTCAGTAAAAATCCTAAGAATAACTAAGTAATGTCCTGTATTTTTTTAGCAATTAGAAACTCCTATTACGAAATAATCCTGCAGGGGAGTTACAGTCCTCAGTAAAGAGAAAATACGACTCAAGAACAAGCTTTAGCAACATGGAATGATTCTGAGACCAAAAGGAAACAGCATATAACAAACCACAATGAAAACAGCTGCTACAATGTTAACCCCCAAAAATGCTATTACAAAAAAGCTGTATACTTCCCCAATATGTTGTTAACCTTAGCAACAAGATTACCAGTCACAAACCAAGTCTTTATAACAAGAACTGCTTATTATAAAGACCAGTCTAGATTCTAGATTTATACAATGGGACATCTGGCAGGATGTGACCCTAACTTTTTGTAAGGAGGGTGAAATTCAAGTTCAATATCACAGTTGTAATCTTAAAACTAGTCGGTCAAGATTTGTTTTGGCAACTTTCTTTGCTTATTGAGAGTTGAGAATTTTGGTACAACGAAAAATAATTAATTAAAGTTGATTAAGGTTTGTCATTTTGACATTTAGGCACAAATAGATATATGTGGGACACATGTATAGTACTAATTTGTTCTCTATTGAGTTTTTTTTGAGCAAGCAGAATATTTTTTGTAATCCACTAAGTATACCTATTTCACCACAGTACATAAACAGTAATAAATGGACATTGTATACTAATTCCCTATAAAATAAGATAAAGCTTCTTTTTAATGTGAGATCTCAGATCATTACTACTGATTTTGGCTTTTTTGACCCCACTTAGTGAGAAAAGGTAAAGAAGAAAGAAGATTATATACTGGTTTTCGTGACTGGTTTTAATCCCTATCTATTGTTAAACTTTCTTTAGGAGAAAGAGAGTGGAAGGAAATTCCCATGGAATCACCATAGGCTTGTATATGAAGACACCATGGGAAGATGACAAAATTATGGGTGTAATTTTACTAAGATTCTGATAGTTGGGAGAAAATTAGTAAAATTAACCTTTGCTTTTCTTTATGAAAAACAGAAGAATGAAATAAGTAATTGTCAGAAATGGACACCTGTAGGGTGTTTCTCAAATTCGGAACGTTTCCACTCGGAAACAAACGCCAATCGTAGAACTCCTTGTAACTTTATGATTTGTGGAAGACTATTAGTCTATAGAAGTTATTGGTTAAAATAAATCAGTTTTGTCGTCTTTAATTGGCGCTTCGTTTCCGAGCGGAAACGTTCCGAATTTGTGAAACACCCTGCTGATATGGATATGGATTTATAATGGATGAAACTGGAGGTGCAACACATATTTTGAGACTGCAATATGTGTGACATTATTAGTGTGTAGTTAAAGGAGGGAAAAGAGATAAATAAATAAGTATAATGGTGGAGGTAAACCACAAAGGTAAAGATTGTTACACATACTTAAGGCGCCATGGCGTAGCAGTGAATCACTGTGTTACAGTGTGCCGATGAGAAAAATGCTGGTAAAATAGGATTGGATTCTTATAAAAGACATGCTTGACTTGAATAAAATGATTCCTCATAGCTAACTTGAGTTCCTAAAATGACCAAATGAGATAATGTGGAAGACACTTAACTCGAATAAGGTTGATTAGCCAATATGACTAAAACATAACATATTACTTCTCCAGAAGCTATGAAAAGGTCTCAGATATATCCCGCAACACAAACCTATATATGGGACTTAGCGCGGGACAATGGAATACCAACTTGTACTGCTACATGCAACATTTAAACTCCTGTACATTACCTAATCTAAGTACATACTGTGTTTATTACGGCATAAAAAAAAGAATTTTTATTTGAATCTACAAATAAAACAACTCCCTGATAAAAAATGATATCGGGGACCATATAAAGTATCTCAATAATATATGGAATAAGTAAGACCTCTCACAATTATATGAGACGAGAGATGAGAGGTGTTACCATAAGAGATGTAAATAAAATGCCCTGATCAGTAGATATTTAGTGAAGGCCCTGATGTATATAGAGTAGAGGTATATAAAGCAGTCCCAAGGCACAGAGGCAGTAACATGGTGTGTGCAGCACACAGCAGGCCCCCTCGCCTCTTGGTGCGCTGAGCGCTGAGCTGGGCCCGCACGGAGTGTGCGGGAGCGGGGCTATGGACTTAAGACTAGGCTTATATACTATAATTTGCCACAAATTATTCTACATTTTTTTTATTAGGTGACTGTTTTGTCATAGGCAGTTGTTAAGTTCTATTAGTTTGTTAACTGCTTGCTTGTGTATAACCATTGTTAAGTCAGATATACTAGACTTAATTCACATAAACTTGACTTAAGTTATATCAAGTATTATTTGACAAAATATATCAGTTAAGCCAGATATAATTGACTAGCAAAATCATTGGTATTCTGAGAAAATGCAACAAATGTGATAAAATTTGTTAATGAAACATATTTTAGTAAGCTTTGAAGTAAGTTCAACTGATATAGAAACTTATACTGAGTTAAATGAAAGCTAATAGATGGAAATGAAATCACCACTTAAAAAACTCAAATTTTTGCAACTTTTAACAATTTGGTGTGTTTTTAAAACTATGTATTTGTAAATAGTTGAGCTTAACAACTATGTATTAGAAGTATATAGTGTCATTTTCTCTCAGTTTGAGAATATGTTAAATAAAATATAGAATTATTTGTGGCAAGACTTATTATTTTAATTGCATGGCTGTGCTTTAACACTTTATGTCTGTGTCATATTATCTTATATTTCTCATAAAAATATAGCATTAAAGCATCACATTTTTTTATACAAGATAGGGTCGCACTTGACTACAACTTGCATGATGTTAAACAATGTGGCAGTCTATGATATAACAGAGCAGCCTAGAAGAAATTTATCAACTCTTATTGGAATTATTAAACCC
This sequence comes from Macaria liturata, assembly GCA_964023185.1. Taxonomy (NCBI): domain Eukaryota; kingdom Metazoa; phylum Arthropoda; class Insecta; order Lepidoptera; family Geometridae; genus Macaria; species Macaria liturata. The sequence goes on along the minus strand of OZ026809.1, from coordinate 12,739,522 downwards.
AATTTGTGTAAGTGTTGAGTTAGGTGATATTTTCCACAAATGTGAGTTATTTTTTACTTGTTATGAAGAATTTAACTTATGTATGAGATATAATTCACAGCCATACAATTATTTGTATGAAAAATGGAAAAACAAAGAATGTGTAACACTTATAAGCTAGGTTAACAGTAGTTTGGAAGTTTATCTACTTGAATGCATCAATTTGGAGTAGTCACCATACTTACATAAATATTGTGAATATCAATTAATTTCGACTGATATGCTTAATATGATGCAATGACATAGTATATTAGATATATATCACTTTGGAAACTTTTGTAAGATATTTTTTAACAAAGTTCAAAAAAGGAGGTCCTCAATTTGTTTGAATATGAGTCTTTAACATATCAAAACATTTGTGGAACATTTAAATTTAGGTAAGTTTTGAACAGTTTTGTATTAGACATAGTTTGATAGTGCAATGTAAAGTTTGATATTCAATATGGTTTACAGTTTTTTTATACTTCCTAATCTGGGTATGATGTATTTTAAGCAATGTTTAATCTATTTTAGAGGTAAAGGTACCACTTCATTTAAAAATGAGTTCTCTTTAAGAACTTGCAAGTAATAATGACTTGTAGACAAATCATTTTGTATATCAAATAGTTTTACAACATTACTCAAGCTCAAATATGAACCTTTGACACCATGAATTGAATAATAAAATGATGCATTCAAACAGAAATGGACTCCATATTTTAGCATATCACATGTAGATTCCTCCACCACGCTTCTGCCCTGTAGGCTAAACATGTTAATGTGCGTTGACCAAAAAAAAGAAGAAAACTATGCAACAAAGTCCAGTGGCCTGTTGAAACCTCCTTTCCTATTCATATACTGTCTGTACTTCCGTTTCAAAACTACGTGAACCTCGCCTTCGACATTATCGTCAACTTTCTTACCTTTTGTCGTGTCGAAGCCGCAGAAGCCCATAACTTTGAGCATTTCTTGTTCCTCGGGCGACTTTCCCTCCAAATCTGCGGGAGTCACTATGGGGCGCTCGCCGAAGCTTTTCTTCGGCTTTACGAAGGAGGTTGAAGGCCCTGGTGACAGAGATCGCGAGCGGCGGCGGCGTGGTGACGGAGACCGCCTTCTTTCTGGGGATCTTCTTCGGCGTTCGAGAGATCGGGAACGAGACCGGGTTCGTGGTCTTCGTCTGTCGCGGTCTCTATCTCGATCCCTGTCTCTGCGGTCGTGTCTTCTATCGTCGCGCCGCCGCGGGCTTGGCGATCTACCCATTTTTATTCACCTGAAATTTAACACAATTTTGAAGGCATGTTTTTCTTAACTAAAAACACGAGGCTTTCTGAGCTAACATAGCTAAATAAAGCTCTCAGAGTGATAAGAAGTTAAGAGGGAAATATATTTGAAGTCAAACTTACCTCAGTTTTGTGTCTAAAATTAATTTAAAACAAAAATTAAAAATAACAACGCGCAACCTAGACCAACGCCATTTTTGAAGTGAGGGTTTTTTTTACATTTCCCTTGTCAACTATTTGTCACTGTTGAGTTGCGTTTCGTTCACATCAATTTAATTATGTTATCTACACTAAGATTTAGTTTTAATTTTAATAAAGAGGCTATACAAACATCAATTTATTGTTTTTTTTTCTTGTTAACAATTTCATTATAATGTTAATGTGATAAAAAATTCATCGTTATATATCATATTTTGAAAAGTATTAATATGTTTTCTGCGAGTTCAGAAACGCAACTAAAAAAGTGCTGCCTCACGTAAGCGGATTCCCATAAATGTGGGAAATATTTTACAAAAAGATTAATGAACACTGTACCAACTGAAGTTAGCAAGACAATAAGAACCTGAAGAGACAGCTAAAGAGACCCAGGCCTTATACTTGGTAAAAAAAACCCTTACACTTGATACTAATAAATGATGTAAATAGATAACCGTTTGGGTTTAAATTTCTGAAATGTAATTAAAACAAGCAAGTTCACATATTAATACCTCCACCATTTGAGCTGTGGTAGAAATGAATTCTAATCCAATTCTATTAATGAATTTTTATGGAAACGAAAAAATATTTTTCGGAAAATGTCTTTATGCACAAACAATACGATACGATAGATTAACTAATTACTGCCAATTTAAATGTTAGGTACGTATAATCTAACGACTGTTAAATAGCGACGAAGAAATATAAATGGCCACCTTGTATGACTTGAAAATTTTATTACGAACATCTTTGAGGATGACCCATGAAAGCATATACAGACCAAATAAAATAATAGTTTCCATCACGCCAAGTCGTAGGTACGAGAAGGAAAAATATAGAACAGAAAACATAACACATTTTATTATAGTGGAAACTCCAGCCAGAGGAGTGAAACTATTAATTACAAAGAATAAGCTAACTTCAAACGACCACTTGGAAGATCAAAATGATATCATATATCATTTTGATCTATGATATCATATTCCAACTTCTGTATGTATCAACGATTTTTATCCCTGGGATAGATTTTCCCAACATAAATTCATATAAAAACCCACAAAAAAACTTATGAGGAAAATTGTTATTTTCGTGTTACAACCCTTCTTTTTTAGCGCCATCTCTTAGGTATCATTAGAACTACATTAAAAACGATAGCAGCACCACCGTCTGCTGCGGCGTAAAAAAGAAACTAGAGCCGACATCGATCTAGCCCGGTGGCGTGTTGGAGGTTTTCTTTTTTACGAACGAAATAAAGTAATTTCCGCGTTTACGCGTTATGAATGTGGTGCTAGTGCTTTGAAAATCGCCAAGGAACACCCTGTGCATGTTATTTTATATCATGTTACTTCGTTTTAGTGCTTAGTGTGTGTTACAATAGCTGTTCCATACAAGTGCAGTGATTGTGAGAAGTGATCAGGAAAATCGACTTTGCGGCGTCTTGGAGCGACCAGCCGGTACGTATTGAGCTTATTCGGCTTCAATTATGTTGTAATTGTTTACTTTTCCAGTAAGAACGGCTGGAATCTGATGTGAAACGCGATTTTTTCACGGGTTTAGAATAGGGTGTGTCACGTTAGGCTGGTCGGGTTAATGGGGTCGCTTTTTTTTCTTTACAACTTCCCGAACGCAGTAAATGAGATTACGAGCCGAGCGGCCAATATTATTGGCTGTTTGCCGTGATACAATTATCTAGTTGCATCAAACGTAAAAGTGTTTTTATTCGATGCATAAATGTCCCGCCAGAACGGCTGGGACTCGGCGTCGCTATTTCGGAAATTCTGACTCAAAAATCGGTGTTTTCTCAGCTATTTTCAGTGTTTGGAGCACATTTCTGGGTGTGCCTCTAATCAATTACATATCAACTTCTACTCTGCTGCTATGACATCATCGTTTTGCTCGGAAGCATATAATCCTGCCGAATTTAAAATTACCAACTCTTCTATCGGTGCGATAGTTTTTGCGTATTTCTTTGTTACTTCAAATTTGGTTGGGTTATACATTGATGCTACATTGGGTACTATGTTTTAGTCTGTGGCTCCAGTACAGAATGTATTGATGGGATTTGATGGTACCTATATCTTTTGATTTCTATGGAGTAGGTAATTGGACTGGATTCTGTAGCAATGATTTGAGGTCATGACTCGCGCACGCCCACATCTTTGCTTTGTGGTTTTCTATGATGATTTAACTGCAATTTTGAAATTCTTTTTGTGTCGGCAATTACCTAGGTAATTGGTAAATATTATATTTGAGCTTGAAGAAAGAACAGACATACACACTCAATCACTCACAAACTTTTGCCTTTATATATTCAAGTAATTAGTAGGTACCTACTTAGTGTGATTATTTTGTGTAAAAGTAAATGATACTTATTAAAAAAATCACCTTAGTAAGGCCCAAAGATTTAGCCATTTTATTACTGGGCCATTCTGTAGCTATTAAATGGTTTTAAGAACTGTTATGCAAGTGAACTTGTTCATGAAAAAATGGAAGTAATTTATAAATTATAACATACCAAAAATTATAATAATACCATTGTAGAGGGGAAGCTAGAGGCACGAAGAGGAAGAGGAAGGCCGAGAAGGACATAATATATCGATCAAATCAATAGAAGGCAAGCATCATGTCGTATAAGGAGGTCAAGGAATTGGCCGAAAATCAAAGCGAGTGGCACATACTCAACAGACAAGAGCATCACTCTTAAATTTTGAAGGAATGAACATAGCAAATCATGCCTATCACAAAAACAATAAAGTTCTAAATTGGTAACATCTAAACAACCATTAAATTGACTGATAACAACACTACAACATAATTCTAATAGGCTACAAGTAGGTTAATTGTTGAACAAGATAAAAGTATTGCTTATCAGGGTATTACCTAGTTGTGTTTCTATAAAAAAATCTTCTTATTTGTCTGAACATAACTTAAAGAATATCAATTTACTATGTAAGTAATAATATGAGTATTTTTTTTATTGTAATTTTTATTGTCAAAAGGGTGACATCAAAGAATAAGCTGAACACCTGAAGATTGCTTTCTTGCGAAGATTGTTTGATTGTTTACTCCACTTACCATACCTATTCCTTAGATTGTCAATAAATAATTCTTCTTCTTCTTATCGAATGAGAGTGGCCAACTCCGGTGTCGAGAGTTTATCAAGCTGCCCCAAGGGCCTCTAACATGGCTTAACGACAGCCATACTAGACAAACAGCCGGGATCTACAATTTAATGTGTCATCCCACTCATGGTAGCATTAAAAACAAAAGAGATTATGTATGAGTACTTAAACTTACTTGAGTAGGTAAATAGGTGGACTATGAAATGTAAAACTTTTAAAAAATTTATAGAATGGATAGGCTAGTACTATCTCTAAATATATCAGCACTACAGTGTCTCTTGCCTCAATGCCTCAGGGTAAGCATGTGAATTTTTGAAAATTCAATACATGTATATAGTAAGTACATATGAATGAATAAATATGTAACATTAACATAAAATTTTATAGGCTATGAATAGTTGTACTTTATTAGGCATTTAACAAAGTACATTATAAATAGGAACTAGCAGGATAAATTAGGAAAAAAAACAAGGTATAGGCTGTAGTTTTTGTAAGCCTAATAAGAATGAATAACACTAAGTATTTAAGTACAGTTTTTACCATCATATTGTGAATATTATAATTTTTTTGTGTTTAAGTATTTAACACTATTACAAAATGTACTTATAAGAAGTAAAAACCAAGAAATATACCACATTTGTTTAATATTGATGTCCTCTTTGTCACATCACATAAATTATATTACTTATTCATGAGTGTTGTGACTCCTCTTCTGATTTATTCATTACAGGGAGTTTTTAGGTACTTCATGGTGAGTGTATCACTATGTACTTAAGTAGTTATTTCATAGAAGGTTTCATAAAATTGTTTTTTTTCCCATCTTTATTATCATCATCAGCTTAGTGAGACCCACTGCAGAGCATAAGTCTGCTCTCTCTTATATTATTCTTACTGAAATGTTTCCTTTAAACTTTATAATATCATCCAGTCACTGGTTTTCATATTACTCGCTTTTCTTCTTCTTTTTATCAAATGAGAGTGGCTGACTCTGGTGTCCAGAGTTTATCAAGCCGCCTTACGGGCCTGTGACCTGGCTTACTCACTGTCATTTGAATTCAAATCCACTATTCTACTTATTCCATACTAAGCATGGAACTTACATCAGTCTGCTGTACATTGGCAATTTGCCAACAAATCTGTCTGCCTTTGGTCTGTCTGGTATGCTTTGTCAATCCACATAGTTATATAGTAAGCTTTTATTTTCATTGCCAGTGGCGCCTTGTGGCGTTACCGGCGTTAATCCAGGATATAAAGTGTAGAAATCTAGGGTCTTCATGAAGAGTAAGATGTATTATGGTTGCTGTAGAAAGCTTTTATTTTCATTGCCAGTGGTGCCTCGGGGCGTTAGGGGCGTTAATCCAGGATGAATAGTGTGGTTAGCTAAGGTCTTCATGAAGTAACTTCCAATCCAAGTAAGCATGTTACAACCTAGGCTACAGCAATGTTGAACGTCAGTTAAGCTGCAGTCAATACTATGTATTTTTTTTTTCACAGAATAGGCCAACATATAACTACAGCCTGCCTGATCTTAAGCACCACTGTAGTCTAAGATGTTGCACGCTTGCCTAGGAGAAATCTATTTACTCTTTATTTATTTTACCTATGTAGGTACTTACCTAAAAGAAACAAATTGGATTGGTTGTTGAAATGTGAAGAAGGAACACACATTTCATACTCAGACTCTTTCACAAACTTTTGCCTTTATAATTAGTAGTGTGATATTGTAATTAACCAACATAAGTTCTAAGGTTGATTGATATTGGCATACATGATGTTATGTTGTAAATACGACATTGCCATCAACTCACATTTTTCTACATAATATTTGAGTTATTTCCTGCAATTTCAAATTTACTTATTTAATTGATAGATCAAATAAGAGCAGCAATTTGCTGATATGCCTATGTCACACTGTGTCAACATTGTTTCATATACTTCACGTAAAACTGAAAATTATAGTTACAGTAGTCAACACTAAAAGTACCTTGGTACTTAATAAATAGACTAAATTTATTTACTCATACATATTAAGTAACTAGCTGTGCGCGCGGCTTCGCCCGCGTGGAATAGTTATTTTTAGCATCATATTTATTTTTGCAAACAACCTCTGCAGCTTTATAAGTTATAGCTGTTACCCAGGACTTCAACCGTTTTCGCAGCGCAGGCAATGGAAGCCCTCAAAGATGAATAATTTTCTCCGTTTTTTCCAGATTTTCCATTGTTTCTTCGCTCGTATTAGTTGCAGCGTGATGTTATATAGCCTTTCTCAATAAATGGTCTATTCAACACAAAAATAATTTTTCAATTCACACCAGTAGTTCCTGAGATTAGCGCGTTCAAACAAACACACTCTTCAGCTTTATAATATTAGTATAGATTTGCTTGCACATATTATTAATTACATTTTATTACACACATTACATGTGCCCCGAGGTATAAGTGCGTAAGTATTATCAGACCGGGAAATAGTGAATATTCCCCATAGGTGACCAACCTGAGTAAATCCCTCACAACATGGACTCTAGCTGGCGGTCAGCCAACGTTGTGACGCGCGCGCTATTTGAGCGCTGTCGATTGAGGAGGAAAGTGTTTCAGTCCATTCATTGCTGATAAGGGAGCTAAATGAACCTAGAAATTGGGTATTTATTTACCTATGCTTAATATCTATGCTATTCTATCTTACCTTTGCTTTGAATGATAATTTGTGACATCTATCGTTTTCATATATTTGAAGGAATTTGAAGTTAAATGTGAATGACATGTTAAAGCAAGTATGCCCTGCTTCTAACCCTTCACCAATGACTTGATTTTCAAGTTATGTGTTGAATTGCACTCACCGCTTAACGGCTTAACAACAGAGGAAAATATTGTGAGGAAACCAACATGTTTGAGGACCACAATATCCGAGGACATGTGTCTTCTGTGGAAGGACCTGGGCAGCCACGAGAGATCTCCCCTTGCAGGGACCCTTAGTAATGAGGTAATACAACTCAAAGAGACCTTATGAACCTAACATTCAAGGAACATGTGACCATGTCAGAGGCCCTTAGGCTTGATAAACTTTCAACACCTCAGTTGGCCACTCTCATTTGATAAGAAGAATAAGGTGGTGTAGCATATAATTGTCTATTTAAGTATGTTCTTTTGTAAGTTTTATAGTGAGCAAGTTAGAAAATGTTATTAGGGTCAAAGTATTTTAAGTACTTACTGCATTTTATCTAACCTAGCATGAATCAGTCCCAAAATAAGCATTTCATAATGCACATCGATTATTTAGTAAACACAGTATTTGGGGCTGCCTGTTCTTACAATATGCCACTATTTGGCGCTATGCCATTGATTTGTATATCGGTAGGTATATATTTATCTATAATTTTATAGATTTTGTAGTTCAATAGGTACATGATAATGGTAGGAATTTCATTTTAAAAGCTTGCATCCACTCAATTGTTTCACTTTCAATTAGATGGATTTTATTTACTTCCTTATACATTATCTTAGTTAAGTAAGTAAATACAAACTAATTTTAGTGAGTACTTACTTACATTATTTATTTAATTAATTAATAGTTAGTTGGTCTTTTTGTTCCTCTTCCACACGTTCTTAGGTAGTAAGGAAACTCAAGGATTGTTTTCCTACAGAACAAGCCATCTTTATGCCACGTGAAGCAGCAACTCGCCTATAAATAAAAGCTAACTTTAATGTGGAAAGCTCCATAAAACCGCCGACCGTTGCGCTAACCGCTAAAGTTCAAACTTATGCCCGTTGCAAGCTACGCACGGAACTTGCGAATCTGGTTTTAGACTTGTTGTACACTTTGTCTTATAGCCAAGCTATAAACTATTAAATATGCTTCTTCTTATCCAATGAGAGTGGCCAAATCTGCTGTCGAGAGTTTATCAAGCTGCCCAAATGGCTTAACGACTGCCATACTAGACAAACAGCCGGGACCTACAATTTAACGTGCCATCCGATCCACGGAAGCGCCCAAATGGAATGCCCCTTTTTGGTCACCCATCCGCGTACTAACCGCGTCGACCTTTGCTTAACATTGGTAATCGCATGCGATTGCTTCCGCTAACTGAGCCACGGGCGCTTCATACTACATACCTATATTATAAAACTATTGTGCAATAAAGAATATTTTGATTTTAAAGCGCCCGTAGTTCAGCTAGCGGTAGTATTCGCATGCGATACCAATGTTAGGAAAATGTCGATGCGACCCATATTCGGATGGGTGACCGAAATAGTGGCATTCTATACAGGTAACATCTGAAGGATGTTCCACAAATTTGGAAAGTCACTTGAATACGGAACTTTTATGATTGAAACTCTGGAGAAATATGTAGTGTCTGTCCGCTGCGACTGCTCCTTAACCGACTTCAAACAACAAACCTGCAGGCCTACCATAACGTTTTTAAAAGCAGTGTCATTGCCGCGCCGCTGCGATTCCGCTGAAATTCAATGCTGCTAATATTCGTACCACAAGCTTATGACGTAATATCGCGTTCCAGCGGATTTCAAGCGGATTAGGGATGAGACACTGAACGAATGATTTCGCTAAAACTGCATAAAATGAAAGAGTTTGTGATAAAATATAGCACAACCTATAGTAGTTTTGCTTTCAAAATTTGTCACTGTCACTGATTCGAAAACAGTTCAATATTTTCTTTGAAACTATCGTACTTGCGTGTTGCCAGATATCGGCTTCAACCGTATTTAGCTCTTTTCAAATACATAATGTAGTAAAAAAGCACAATAACAATTATAAATAATCATGCAAGTATGCAGTATGCAAGGGGTACATGCAGTATGCAAGAGTTGGTATACATTGTTTTGTGTACATTTTATGCCGAAAAAAGTATCCTGTATTATTTTCCTAACCATTTATTTTATTTAAATTTGAGCCCGGCTTTCAGCTGGTGTACATTTTCAAACTTTTTTCCAAAGAGTTCGTGCTTATTTGTATATAGAAATGGTACGAACTGCCAGATCACTATGTCTTATTCTCTTTTTTGCTTGTGTGTGTATAAAAAATGTCATGTACGGTATAAAAAAATATTCTGGTAGCACTGAATGATTTTGTAAACAAACTACCATAACAAACTGCCTATAAATTATAACTGTTTTATATATAGAAATGCATTGGGTCCCCGATTTAGAGGTGATACATTTGGTGCTGTATGAATACTACACAGTATGATGGACAGAATACCGCATGAATGTGTTCATGCACAGTGAAAAACTTATCTAGATAAACCAAACACTTTGGATACGCTTCTTAACAAAAAGTTGATTTCTTCAAGCGGCTTTTTGTTCTCGATACAAGCTGATGGAACGTGGTGGATCACCATGACTGTGATCACGATACCAAGACGGTGACAAACCATCATCAACTTCTTACGAGCAAGCAAGGCTGCAGTCGGATATACTCCATCTATTGGAGCTGGAAGATGATCAAATTCCTCTGCAAGCAGTATAACCACTTCGTAGACGAACGTTTACTCGTGTAAATTACTTTTCTGTGTGAATACTCTAAACATACGATGTGGATACATAAACTTAAAAGTTTTTTCAATAAATTGATGTTATAAGCTTGAATTTATTTTTACTGGACGACAGTTATTATGTTGGGGAACAATAACACAGAAGTTAGCTCTAATTAATCATCCTTTTTAACTCTAAGATATCATTTAGATTGTTAGCTTATGCGTTCTATATTGTGTCTCAACTATACTAATTTATAAAATAGGTTTGTGTGGTGTAGGCATAGTGTGTCGTACATAGTCTAACTATACTGCTACTTTATACCTTTAAGCACAAGATGGGACCTATTTAAGATTTATGTTTAAATTAAACAAATAGTTATTGTACATTTTGTCTTATTAACAGTTAATTTAATACCCTATTCACAATAGTATATATAGAAGGGCACTGAGCAAGTCACTGTTCTCAAAGCTAGGGTACACCAACATTCTGCATAACGATGCCCTGCTGCGGTACTGAATCATCGTGATATTGCCACCTCATCTGCTGTGGCGGTAGTGTGATCTCGAACTGGGTCCCTGCTGTAGTTTTGGGTCGTGATAGTTGGCTCTTTAGCTTGCTGTTGGCTGATGAATAATAAATAGCTGCAGCTTGAGATTTATTTTCGTTGCTCCACATATTCACTGGTGTTCGGTATTTTCGCAAAAATTGTGCCGAACCACACACACATAACCATTGTATATCAATTAAATTCAGTTTTCTTTCATATTTTCAATAATTCAAAGGATTTAAATGGAAAAATATCTCAAATACGCAAGCAGATAGCAGCGTTTTTAGCATCTCAAAATAATGTCAAATTGACAGCTCAGCGATAATGATTCCGCTGGCAATTAGACGTTATGGTACCGATTTAGGCAAAACGCCTAGGAAATGAATGAACAAAATCGCGTGACGTCATCAAAACCTCGACGCGCCGCGACACTGATTCCACCTTATTTAAACGTCAGAAACTAGACGTTGTAGTACCGATTATCGCAGCAGCACTGCTGCAGTACTGCTATAAGACGTTGTGGTAGGCCTGCAGATGGTTTTTAGGTGTGTTCCTCCATATACCACTATATACATATACCACCGCCACACCTCTCCTCCTAACCAACGTGGCCTCCGTGGATCTCAAACCAACACCGCACCTTGTGCCTTGAAGCTTTGTTGTTCTCCTTCGGCAAGATATTCTGTTTCGCACACGTGTCGACGAGAATATCTTGCCGAAGGAGAACAACTTTCAGTTACAATGGATTTCCGCAAAGTAACGCCTGATTCAATATCTTAACTTTTACCCACGACACAAGCGTTTGCTTAGTGTGGAGCTAGATGGCGCTGTGTGCAATGTCCCGGAATATTTATTTATTTATTTTATGATTGGTCAATCACTGTCATTGGTTTAACTATGTCAGTTTAGACGACGTTGATTGGCGTTCCGTTTCCGAGTCCGTGAAACGGTTGTTACACAAAATGCTGTAGTAACATTGGCACTCCCATTCAAACTGGCGGTTAATTATAGAGCAATGCAAGCCTATTGTTGCCATTACGATCATTAGCGCTCATTTGGACCAGTTTGTTATTTGAACAACAACGGATGTATTATATAGTCTATGTACGAATTTGTATGGGATCATCGTAATGAATCATGTAGCTATGTTTGGAAATAGAATAGGTAAGTACCTACTTAAGTTTGTATAAAACCAGTAAACCTGTCTCTCTTTCTTTAAGTCGTATTTCTTCATGACTGAGGGTCGTGACTCCCCCGCAGAATTAATTCGTCAGGGGAGTTCTCTTGGGCAGATGCATCGTGGTAAGAGATACACGGAAGACACATGTCCTCGGATATTGTGGTCCTCAAACATATCGGTTTCCTCACGATGTTTTCCTTCACCGTTAAGCGAGTGCAAATCCACACATAACTTGAAATTACTTAAGTCATTATGTATTATTGGTAGGGCCGGATTCGAACCAGGGTGCGTCAGGATGAAAAACAGAAGCTAAAACCGCCGAGCCACATTGGCTGTGTACAGTAACCATGTATAACTTAATAAATCTTGTTAGTAAGTAATAGAATCGTTTCTTTGTCAAAGCTTAGAATAGAGAACATTACGAAGTCTCTGATAAAAGATAATTATTATCAGTTTCGAAATAAGTATTGAAGATAAACTCGTAAACCAAACAATGACATAATGACTCGGTGATAAGGTGATTTTGTGTTCATTATTTTGTGATTTACTTACATACTTAAAAGTTTTTTTTCTTTTTCGTGTTCTAGCCATATTTTTAACGGACTTTCTAAAATTCAATCTTGTTAAAAAAGCAAGTTCGCATGGGAGTGGCCAACACTGTTCTCGAGAGTTTATCAAGCTGCCCCAAGGGCCTATGACATGGCTGAACGATTGCCACCTACAAACAGCCGGGTACTACATTTAACGTGTCAAATTTAAATATGCTGCGTTTATGCAGTTACTTTGTTTATTCGCGTTTGTTTTTTTACAATGAATGGGATTGCACTTGATCATTAATTCGCCTGTTTTTTTATTATTATATTTATATCCGTTACCTAGTACCCATGATACAAGCGTAAGCTTAGTATGGGGCTAGATGGCGCTGTGTGATATGTCCTGATTAATTTTACCGTTGCATGTATGTGCATGGTAATAATAATAAATGACTGTAGCTCAAGCTATACAACCCAATATCGCCTATCTGTAACTACGCAACAACCTTTACCGAGACCGGTCCTTGCATTACGAGCTTTATGTCCAGAACTGGTGCTTATTCTGTGCTTTAAACCTAGCTTACGTAACCTAGGTTGGACCGGTAGGGATAGTTTAGATATAAATAAAATGTTGGGCCCTGATTTATCAACTGTAGAAAATATATCAGGTTATATCACACAGCGCCATCTAGCCTCATAACTAAGCTTACGCTTGTATCATGGGTACTAGTAAATAACGGATATAATACACGGATACTTTTCTTTTGTAATACGTATTGTTTGGTAAAGTTCTTTATTCACGTATTTTTTTTTAATTAAATTAATTTAATTTATTCTTATGTAAGTATACGAAATCCAGACTTATATACAAGTACATATGTTAATAATTTTAGGTAAACTATGTTTATAAATACATTATAACGATGACTTCACGCCATGACAAACTAGGTTCTGAAAAAGGTAAGAATTCAAGTAGGTAGTTAATTACTTAAATAAAATTAAAGATATCAAAATATTGTTTTCACTCGTTATCGACTCGCGATTTACCGCTTTTCAGTAGTCTTAGGTATAACACGCTTGCCTAGAAGATACTTATTCATATTGAAGCACTGATGCTACATACTAGGCATATAAAGGGAAGCATACGCTCCGTTCCACAAAAACCTATATTTAGACACCGGAACATCAATGTGGGTAACTGAAACACGCGATCTGGGACGCAATTTGTGGGTGAGAGTTTTTTTTTTGTTTATATAAGACATAGTTCTGTAGTAAAACAAATATGGTGTGTTTATTGTGTGTACTGTAGGTTGGTTTGGTATTGATTTGAATTTGACTATGTTGGAAGTTTTTTTATTTGTTTCAATAAATGGTGATATCTATTACTTAATTAATTTTAAGTTGACGAAATTAAGTAAATATTATGTCGGTATAATTTGTAATTACATACATAACATCAAATTGGCGCACAAACGTACTTACCTACTTAAAAAGATAAATAAAAAAACATCGCGATATGTTTGAAGACCGCAAAATTCAAGAACTTAAGTAAATAATATCATTATCATATCAGCCTGTGTCCACCCACTGCTGAGTATAGGCCTCCTCTCCTTTTGTAAATAATATTTATAATACAAACTTGTTATTATTCATAATTCCCTTTATCAATTAGTCATATCTTTTCCTCTACAAACATACAATGTCATTCATTAACTACCTATAACCATTTACCAATGTGTCAATAGAAATCTATCATCTTCATAGTCGACTCATGATTGACATATTCATAATATGTACTTACTCTGGCTCTATCGTCTATCAAATCAATCAATAGACAGATCAACGAGCCAAACCGGTAGGCGTCGTTAGCAATAAATAACTTAAGTACCTATGTTGTTCGTAACTCGTCTCTCGAACTGGATCCCGTTCGACTAATCCCTTCTAAATAAACAAAAATAATTCAGGACATATCACACAGCGCCATCTAGCCCCATACTAAGCTAACGTTTGTATCATGCGTTCTAGATAACGTCTGTAATTCATATACATTTTGTATTGTAATAAAACTGAAGAGGGTCGAACGTCTAAACATTGACGACAGTTATTTAAAAAATATTTTTGGAGATAAGTACTTTAAATCGATAAAATAAAACACGTTTCGTCAGGGTTTATATATTTGTCTGTTTTCTGTTACTCTGTTTATCTGTTTATTTAAACGCGCATCACGCAAAAACGCCTCAACGAATCATCATGATTTTTGGTATTTAGGTAATATGAAATCCTGGGAGTGACATAAGCTACTTTTAATTCCGAAATAATGCGAGCGAAGCCGCGGGCGATTACTAGTCTGACATCATCATCATCATCATCACAATCACAAATTTAAGGGCAGGGCCCTTGTCTGTGGAGCATGCGCCATCCTTCCCGATCTTCTGCCAATTCCTTGACCTCCTTATACGACATGACACCCGCCTTTTCTTTTTCTTTGTACTAGTCTGACATAAAACATAAAATCTAAAGTAGCAGTTAAACCTTCCAAAAACCTTGTCAGAGCGAGAGAGGTAGAGAAAGGGACGGATAAACCGGTCCTACAAAAATCCAGGACTTGTTTCGGTGCAATCTTAGTACAAGTAACATTCGAAATTTCAAGGTCATATAGGAATGCTCTCGTGATGCAAGTTTTGTAGACCTTTACTTAAGAAATGGTATAATATAATATTCTTTTTC
Organism: Macaria liturata; assembly: GCA_964023185.1. NCBI lineage: Eukaryota > Metazoa > Arthropoda > Insecta > Lepidoptera > Geometridae > Macaria > Macaria liturata. The sequence continues at coordinate 12,724,430 of OZ026809.1, read as the reverse complement.
GGTTATATTTTTTGTTCGGTTCTAACTTCTGAACAAAAAAGATAAGTGTTTGTAAATGTACAAGTAGGTACCTACATTATATAGTTAAATATAACTATGGCTATGTATGGGCCTCTGGCCTGGGCTTCATAGCTTTAAAACGGATAAACCGATTGCTGGTCTTATTTGATAGAAATGTCATTAACTATTATCGACAGTTATTATGTCGGTTTTCCAAACAGAAGTAGTAACTATCTGAAGTATGATTTCCTAAACCACACTTTGGTATTTTCCGAATAATGTGTAAATTGTTAGATATATTGACATTTTGAAGGCACTACTTACCAATGTTTTTCTGTATTTCCTGGCACCACTTCCGCTATTTAACTCAAATTCTTTAGTTTCAGCTTCAGCTTCTTTCGGACACTTGCGACGAATTATATTACTTCATTGTACGCACATATAGGTACATGTATATCCTTGTCGTATTCTTTACTACTGAGGGTTATGACTACACCTCAGAATCAATTCGCTGGGGGAGTTCTCTTGTGCAGATACATTGTACTGGGCGCCCAGGTCCTTCTACTTAGGACTGCCCTGTTAGCATAGTTGGTGGCTCTACCTTCTAATCTAGGGGTGCGGGTTTGATTCCCGCATAACACAAGTAATCATGAATTTTGTAATTGCTTTTGTTGATTCTGGTCGTTTTTATGTATACCTACCTAGTTAATAAGTATGTATGTATTTACGAAAGAAAGTATATATATGTATTAAGTATAATATCCGTTTTCTAGTTAGTACCCATAATACAAGCGTAAGCTAAGTATGGGGCTAGATGGCGCTGTGTAATATGTCCTGAAATATTGATTATACTCATACCTAGTATAGAATATTAAGAGTATACATTGTATTCTCTTACTGCGACTTCATAGTGTTTCTGACTAAGTAGGCTCTCAAGCTGTCTATTCTAAACCAGAAAAACGTTACACAAGCGATTACTCAATGTCTTTGTCTAGTGCTTTTTTGCTCCGAGCCACGGGTCGATGACATTTATTGACATTAAAAGATGGCTGATTTTTCAATGCCAGAGTCGGGCTGATTTATCTATGTCTTGGATAGATAGCGGAGTTGTGGGCTAGATCCTTATTAGAAGCGGTTTGTTAGTACATAGTTAATCACTTAGATTAGGTTATAAATATTTTGCTTTAACTTGAAGTTTCCCGTACGTGTTTTCAAACTAGCGAATAAATAAGTAAGAAAAAAGAACAAAGTCAAGTCAACAAGCAGAAAGTCCGCAGGTAGACACCGTTTCATGGTGGAAGTGCCGAAGTGTCGAACACAGCACTTTGCCTCTACGTTTATTGTACGGACGGCAAAGCTTTGGAACACTTTACCAGAAGCCGTGTTTCCTGCAAACTACAATCCAGGGATCTTCAAATCTAGAGTAAATAGGTATCTTCTAAGTAAGCGTGTTACATCCTAGGCTGCAGCAATGCTTAACATCAGGCAGGCTGTAGTCAAAAGTAAACCTATCCCACGTAAAAAAAGAAGACACGTAGATCAACTCTCCAATAGAAAAAAAAAAGGTACAGAGAACAAATAATAACCAATTTAGTTCCACAGGCTGCTAAGTACTTAGTTGTATAATAAGACTTGAAAACAAATAAGTGCTGTAAATAAATTATTCACTTTTTACTCATTTCTTACAATTGACACTCAGGCATTTGACCAGCAGGTCACCGCAGACGGTCAAAGGTGGAGCATGCCTGTACTGTAATAGTTACTTTAAACTAATAGTTTAAAATAACCATTACATCTCTTTATATTTTTCTCTCTTTATATCTCTATCTCATCGAGTTGTATTCCTCATGACTGAGGTTCGTCACTCTCCTGAATTGATTAATTAGGGAGTTTTCTCGGGCAGATACATCGTGGTGGGCGCCCAGGTCCTTCCACGGAAGACACATGTCCTCAAGAAAAAATATACTGTAATCGAATACAACCCAAACATAGCTTCAAACTTTATACCTAATTGAATCAAACCTAACATTGGTTGGTATCGTTTGGAAGTATTCGTCACATAAATAATATCACAAGTGGAGCGATACGATAAGATACTCAGCATTGATATACTACAAGTGATACCGAGAATAGGGGGGCTATTCTGGTGTGTGCGATAATTTATCGACGTCGATAAGAGGTCGCGTCGATAAATAATAGTGTGTTGATTTGTGAGTTTATGTTTAAAGTTAAATTAGTTGATTTTAGGCTCCAAATTAAAATGGAGAGATTTCTTTCTCTTAATTTTACTAATACGTTAATATTTTTATATTTGATGGCGTACTTACTGTACGTATTAAAATGAGATTAAAAATGTTAATCATACACATATTTTGTTTAGCGTTCGAGATAGAACAGTTCAAAAAATACGACCATTTCCATGTGAGTTTTAGGCATGCTTTACTTTTGACCACCGTATTGCTTGGGCCAATTATCGCTTTCTTCTCCTACTGCGCTTTCCAACTGCAAGAGGCAACAGTACCAAGTCATATCAAGCTAAAAGCAGTCAAGATGTTAGTCAAGAATATCGAATACAGTTCCTGAACCACAAGAATACGTCCCCAATTCGGAGAGTCGGCCGTCTCGGTATCTTATCGCTTATCAGTCGGTTATCGAGTTTAAATTGTTGCTTTCCTTTCGGCGAAACGAGTGCACGGATAATGCATTTTTCTGAAATGTTTTATAAATTCTTCGCTTTTACATACTAATTTTGCTAGGTTGTCTTCTTATTGAAGGTGCCGTGCCTTGGAAGGACCTGGGCGCCCACCACGATGTATCTGCCCAAGAAAAATCCCCTTACGAATTAATTCTGCGGGGGAGTCACGAAACTCAGTCATGAGGAAATACAACGCAAGAGAGAGAGAGAGAGTCTTCTTATTGAATTATAAGCCGCGAGCATCCACTAGTTAAATATAAACAGGCAAACTATAGTCCAGCCAGTGCAAACCTGTTTTAGTTAAGTTTTTTTTAAACTAGATGCGCTCACGCTTGATTACAACTCGCCTGATGTTAAGCGACGTTATAATCTACGATCTAGCGCGCAAAGTTTGCAAAAAATGATATTATTCCACTCCTAAATCTAGACTATACTCTTCTAGACAATATACAGCAATTTGACTCCAACCTTCCTGCGGATTATAAATTGTGACATCATGTATTTAACGAGGTCTAAGGTCGCATACCTAGTCAATTGGACCGGGTAATGTCATCTTAAATTACGACTAAGCTGTGGTGAGAGCGATGCCAAAAGCTAGGGCGATAAGTTCGCCCAATGTACATTTACTTAGTTACTTTTAAGTTTCTTTAAGTCTTATGATTGTTTGGTGTTAATTAAAGATTTCTTTCTAGATCTATCTATCATCCTTATATAGGAGTAAATTTTTAGGTCTACATTCACTAACTAGTTATACGAAATTTTGAAGTAGTGTTTCGAAGCCTAAGTAGTTCACGACACTTAAAATTCTGACGATATCCCATATTATACATACATAAGTAGTCAACTATACACAAGCCCCTTCTTTGAAAGAAAGGAGTTCTTAGAAGTCGGTTAAATAGTGCATTCCGTTGGTTACATTTCTGTAGGTCGGATTACATGTCGATAAGTAGCCCCGGACTGTTACAAGGTACTTCTTCTTCTTCTTATCGAATGAGAGTGGACAACTCTGGTGTCGAAAGTTTATCAAGCCGCCCTAGGGGCCTCTGACATGGCTTTACGACTGCCGTACTAGACAAACAGCAGGTACCTACAATTTAACGTGTCATCCGACCCACGAAAGCGCCCAAAATGGAATACCACTTTTTGGTCACCCATCCGCGTACTGACCGCGTCGACCTTTGCTTAACATTGGTGCGCATGCGATTGCCTCCGCTAGCTGAGCTACGCGCGCTTCAAGGCACTTATATACATATATATCAGAACAGCAAATAAAAAAGAAAATATGCATTCTTTTGCCGGAATCTCTATTCCCCTCGAACTATATTTATCCGTCTTCAAGTTGAAAGTGAAACGGTTTCTTCTAGACAAGCGCACTAGATCGTAGATTATAACGTCGCTTAACATCGAGCGAGTTGTAGTCAAACGTGAGCCTATCTAGTTTAAAAAAAAGTTGGCTTTTTATATGCTTAGCAATCCTATAACCAAACCATTTGAAATAATGATATACTTAGTCAAGTTCACCAGCAGATTAATTCCAATGTTACCTTCAATTGTGAAAGTGGCTATCTTGAATCCACATTAGCGATCGTTTTAGGTAACCAATTGTAGGTCCCGGCTGTTTGTCTAGTACGGCAGTCGTTAAGCCCTGTCAGAAGGCCTTAGGGCGGCTTGATAAACTCTCAAAACCAGAGTTGGCCACTTTCATTCGATAAGAAGAAGAAGGTAACCAAACTGTTTTTCATAGTAGTTAAGACGAGTCAGATGTCCTTAGGGCCCTTATTTATCAAAAAAAAAAAAACAAATTCAATTAATTTTTTTCTGGACTTTAATTGAATTATAGACAATCTATCTTGGCTTTTTATAGTTTTAGTTCTTAGGGGGGCGGTTTGAAAACTCAGACACCAGAATTGTCCACTCAGACGAACTTACTGACTTATAGGCTTAGTAATCCTTTAGTCAAACCTATTGAAATAATGATACAGTCAAGTTCACCAGCAGATTAAATCCAACGTAACCTTCAAGTGTTGAAGTGGCAATCATAAATCCACATTAGATGGTTCTCAGGTAACCTCGGTACATTATCAAACGGTGTGAGCTTGCGTCATCGCTTATACTGCTTCTGTGGATGGTGTAGTGTAACGGAGATTCCTGCAGATTTTATATGTGAAATGATCTAGGTTCTTAGTCTCCCGACCATTGCCCGCGAAACCCGTCCTTGCCGGGGCGAAGGGACATCGTGGTAGGTTTTAGTCGGTAGTGGGGTCTCATTAGCTCCGAGCCCGACATACCCCGCTCTTATAACGACCCCCCGCCGAACTATTTTCAAAGTATCATCCCATACAACGGACCAGCCCAGTGCATTATAAAGTGTTATTGTGCGGTTGCGTCACCGGCAATCAGGTCGCCCGCATCCTTTGGGGGAATTGGCGAGACCTTGTGCACATGTGCGCTTATGTCATATTGTAATAGGTACCTACTGATATCATGTATTGTGAGTGTGAAATTTTTCATATTGATGCAAGAGGACTCCCCTGATGAATTAAATCTGCAGGGGACTCACGACACTCGGTCATGAGGAAATACGACTCAAAGACAGAGAGAAATATTGGTGCAAGTGGACTCCCCTAACGAATTAAATCTGCGGGGGAGTCACGACACAAACACGACTCGAAGACAGAAAAATATTGGTGCAGACTAGGTGATAACTAGTGACGGTTTTTTACGGACCTGAAACGGAGAGGTTATCAAATCGATGCATAAATGTCCATACTTACATAAATTTGATAGCGTTGAGGTCCTGCTTACTTAGCTGGTTAGTGAATTTATAGGTATTATGTTAAGGAATAATTTGTAGTCTAAGATGGAGTCTGCTTACATTACTTACGCATAAGGAATGGTGCGCTCTGGTTTTAAAGATTACCAGATTGTAGTTTGTAGATAATAAAGTACCAGGCAAAGAGTTCAATACCTTTACATCAGATACTTGTGTAGGTATTCTGTGACATCGAGCTGGCTGTAGCCAAACTACGACTAAAATACTCTTCATCAATGCTAGTTTTTCCTCCCGCTTACCATCACATGCCCAAGTTGGTCGGTCAAAAGCCAGGGTCATCTCATCACGGTAAATGGAGCGTGAAGCGAGCACAAAACCGCCCCATTACAATACGACAGTGACTCATTTGCGTATTCATCGGACTGGCGAAGCGTGCAAGTTGGAGCGGAGCGAATTTGCCTGCGTTTGCGCATGTATGATATGTGGGTCTGTGTATGTCACTAGCAGGATTATTACCGATACTTTTTTTTTTACTTTATCGGGTTTGCTCTTGGCCATAGTTTACTTGATAGCAAGCAAAGGTTATGGCCTAAGATGGAGCGTGCTTACCTCATAAGAACCGATTCACTCTTGCTTTGAAGATCGCTGGATTATAGTGCGATTAATACACCAAAAATACTATACGACATCACGAGAATCAGGTAAAGTTAAAATTATTGTATGTTATTATTATTTACTTAATGGGTGTTTTGTTTTTTAATGCTAATTAAAGAAATGAATTTTGTGAACATGTAATATGACTATTGTAAAATAATGACATGTAGGTACAGAAAGTATAAATATATGAATATGAATCTGTCGCTCCGTCTGTATATATGTATTTACCTACATTTATGTAACACTTACAACGTGTAAAAAGTGCGGTGTCCCTTCTTATAAAAAAATGCAGCTATTTTACATCGGCTTTATGAAATGTTTTGTCTGCTTGACTCGACGGCAAAACTATCAAAAGGAGAGTACTAAACATTTTTATTATTTAGCAGCTGTATGATTTAAGTACATATTTACTTAGGTACTTATTGCTTTTTTAATATTAAAACTTTCGTGAGACATATGATCAATATGTAAACTAAAACGGTTTTCACTCACGTGTAATTCGCGTATGTTGTTTACGCGTTTCGGATGTTATGACATCCATATTCAGGACGTATGTTCTGGGACCGCGGCAGACGGGGAAGATGGATGTCATAGCATCCGAAACGCGTAAACAACATACGCGAATTACACGTGAGTGAAAACCGTTTTAGTTAACATATTACTTATTGCTTTTTTAACAAGTAACTAGGCTAAGCTTAAAGTTGGTGACTGACCACAACTAGTGATTCTGTACACTGAATATGTTACATTGTCAAAATTACCATAAATAACAAAGTAAACTGCAAATCACGAGCGTAGCATTGACCATTGTTAATACCTGTCCGATCTAGTAAGTAACGTGATGTTATTATTTGATCAGCGGTTTTAATGTTTGAACAGCATTCTACAAGCTAAATTAATTTCATATCAAGCATTGATATATATTTCTCCTTAATCGTTAAATAAAGCCCTTAAAAGTTAAATTTAGGCCCTCCTCCTCGAGTCGTATTCCTCATTATGGCGGGTCGTAACTCCCTCGCAGAAGTGTCCTGCAGAAACGAATACTAGCGGGCATTCGATAAACAAGCCTATAATAGAATCAACCTAAATATTATGGTTTAGACAAAATAGGCAGTATCTTTGCGATGGGTTGACGACGTAAGAAAAACCGCAGGAGCACTTGGATTCAATCTGCTCAGGATCGGAACGAGTGGCTTACAAGAAGAGAAGCCTATGCTCAGCACTCAGCAGTGGGTGATAACAGACTGATGATGATGATGACAATACGGCTTACCAATTCAACACAACCTATTCCATCTATCATTCAATATAACATAGTAACATCAGCAAAGTGGAGTCTGTAAATAGCCGCAAGGCCGGCGGGGTGTGCCTGTTTGGTAAATGGAGTTAGATCATCGCTAATGAACCGCTTTTATGCTTTTTGTGAGTAAAGTAGGGCTTTGCAGTACATATGTGTATAAAAATCAATAAAATAAAATTCGATAGTGATTCAAAAGGAATGTTTATAAGTATAAATAAGTGGACGCCCGCGGTGTCGCTCGCATAATTTTGAGATAAAAAGGTTAAAAATGAACAAAACTTTTTTATTTACGAACCGATCGAAATGAAAGAACACTAAATGTTAAGTTAAAAATGCACCACATATTAGTGAAAACCTTACACAAATCGGTTCAGCCGTTTTCGAGTCTATAACGTACAAACATACCGACAGACAAACATACATTTTTATTTGAAACATGTTTTTTGCTATTGCATCAATGAAGACCCCTCAACTATTTTTTTCAATTATCTTCAATGTACAGACACCGACTTGTTACAGCTTGATTATTTGTATAGATAGTGTGGAGTCGCGGGCAAAAGCTAGTTGGATATAACAACTAGTTTGGTCTGTTTGTTATAACGGAAAGCAAACCGCATATCTCGGAGTAAATTGCAAGAAATGGCGGCGATTATCAGCACCCAAAAATAATGGCGCTACGAAGTGAGGCTTTCACGGCAATCAGTGATATCTCCGTTAGAGATCGGGGCTTGTACCATTGTTTTTGAAGAGATTATTTTGAATAACTTGCTTACAACGCACTTGTAAGTAAGTTACAATATAAGCATAACTTACATTGCTTCAAGCGAAATTATGGTGTAATTCTTGTCTAATACGTAGGTAGGTATACTGAAATGAAAGATGCCTGGTACAATATTATTTAATTTGATAACTACATATTAGAGTTTTTTTTTCTGAATTTGATTCACGAACGGTCAGGACATATAATTAAACGTATTATCTAGTTTCTAATAACTGTTACCAAACTTAAACAATCACTCAAACAAGTTCATAGTACGGCCCAGAGCCCTGAATCTGGTTCCGACCGTGAATTAAATATGGCGTCCGAAACAATGGCGTCACTTTCGACACTCGAAATGCAGTGCTATAGTTGTGTTAGTTGTGTGTCCATTCTGGGAAAGTGGCAAGGATTATTCTCGTATAGATACGTAGTAGTAATCTACGGTCTCAAAAGACCTAAAAAAAAACTTTGATCAATCCGCTTCTGAGAAGTGTTTAAGGATATGTCTCTCTTTGATAAATAATAAATAATTTTGAGGCTCGAAAAAGACATAACTCTCATCTTAGTTGAGCAGCTGATTGATTACTGATACATTTTTATAAGTATTTACTTATAATTTTATTGTATTATTTTTACTTTGAGAAAGCGTTCTAGACTTTCACCTTTAGTCTTTAAAAAAATACACAATTATTTTCAGTAACATTATCAAGCGTCAACTCGCCATTCTAACGCAGGGTGGTCTAATGAAAAAATTTCTGTTAAATAAGTTCTCACTTAAAATAAATATAATAAATAATATAGTTTTTATGGAAAATTGTATGTGTGCAAGTATGAATAAATAAATAAATAAAATAAGCTGAATCTATTTGAGGTATTCTGTGAAGTCTGGTCATCGAACTCCATTGTCCCTCGCTCACGTAGATCAGTTTAGGGTGCCTAAATAGACCTATCGTTTGACTACTAAAGAGTATTGATGAGATATGATTCATGTGGCATTTTGATTTCACCCGCTGTCAGAATGTGATATGTGTAACGTGTATAATACGAGTACATGCCGTACCTTTCTGTATTTGATAACAGATTTGGTAAAAAAAACACGGGGTATTTATAGATTGATAGATAGATCATTCTTTATTGTCACACCCATATAATAAAAAACAAAAATAATAAAATTACTTACAGAAACTACTCTAGTGCCACCAGTGGCGGCCTTATTGCTAAAAGCAATCTCTTCATGGCAAATAAATATTTTGTATCATTACGTTGGTGTCAATTAATATTCTAAAGCAATCGTTAAAAAGTAAGTGTACTTAACTACATACATACGTTTTACTTGCATTACACTAAACATACCTTTAAAAAAAAACGCTTTAGCCTAGTACTAATCTCTTCCACTTTCGCTCCGCTCGGTCAACGAACAGCACAATATATCTCTGATAGATACTCAAACGTGTTGTTGTAACCGAGTACGAATGACCTCAACGCCACTATAAGGCGATAACAATCACAGCCATCAAAGTCATTGACCAATTCCGGGTGTCGAATACCAATTGGGATCAAGACGGGCGTTGGCGCGACAACGGATTGCAGTCAGTAAAAGGTTAACTATACTCTGTTCACCGAGTCGAACTAATAGGGAAATCAAGCGTTGAACGTGATTGGTTGAAGATAAGAAGCTAAAGCCGCGTACACCGTGCGACCTAATGTTAGTCCGATACTGTATAAGAGGGTTATAAGAGGGTTACATATTTGTATGGATTACATTATTTGCATGAGTGAAGCGAAACTGAAATTGTATTTTTTTTTTCTTAGAAGAACCCCAATAACAATCGGCCCTCTCTCGCTCTCAAGAACGCTAGACAACTAACTTAACATTCGACTCCAGAGTTGGCGCCACTCATTCGACAAGATGCGGATAGCTCAGTTTTGTCCACTTTTTAATGTCGTCTAGCCACTTCATTCTCTGACGTCCTGGCCTTCTTTTCCCTGGAATCTTGCCTTCAAAACTGAGCTATCCGCATCTAAAAGAAGCAGCATAAGATCGCAGAAAATTTTGCCAATTGACCTCCAAACTTCAATATAAAGATGGCACCCGATGATGATGATTCGACTAGAAGTACTTCAAAACCCAGCTTGCTAGCCTTTGTAACTGCACAATAGTCACAAAGGCGATAATATAGTCATCACCCAATTCGGACTGTCGAATACCAATTGGGATCAAGACGGGCGTTGGCGCGACAACGGATTGCAGTCTGATTGACGAGTGAAATAGGTTAACTGAGAGGTTATTTGTATGTATTATGTAACTTATTCAAATGAAGGGAGATTCAAGATTATGGTAGAAATTATTATTGATTATTTATTAGACGCGAGCTAAGAGGTTAGTAGGTAAAACCACCAATAAGAAGGCAAAACTCCAAAGTTTGGAACATCGCCGCAAGGTGGCCAGTCTGTCGGTCTTTTATCGAATTCATTCCGGAGAGTGTGCAGGGGAGCTACGTGAACTGATTCCCTCCTCCGTTAATAGGTATCTTCTAGGTAAGCCTGTTACACCCTAGGCTGCAGCAATGCTCAACATCAGGCAGGCTGTAGTCAAACGTAAACTTATCCCACGTAAAAAAAAACGAAAATAATGATCTATTATTTATTTAGCTTGTGACAGTTTTTCAGTTTAAATTATGATTTGTTCTTTTTACCGTTTCTTTTTTCTTTTTAATTTTGTATCAGCAAAATGTAAATTGTTCATCTACCTATCTACTTACTTATCTATTTGCGTTTCCAAACAAGTGTGCTAAATTACATAAGTAAGTGTATATTGTACGTATGGATGCATGTTTGTCCAAAAAATTCTTGTAAACAATAAGTGATATTGCAATTTAACACTTTTTTGTATTAAGTAAGAGTGCAAGTATCGTCAAAATGGCTTCCGCAGCTTTTGAGATATAAAAAATATATTTACTTGGGTACTACGGCCATTGAAATTGGATTATTTTTTCAGAATTTGTCTAACCCCTTGATGATTGTGTTTAATTGAAAATTGTTTTTTTATTTGCAGGTTGTTGCATGAAGCCAAGGAAAGGTTGCCAGTGAAGCTGTCCATCACGATTTACTGAGTGAGTATCTAAAAATACAAGAAATGTTTCGCGACTTAGTAAAATTAATGGCCATGTGCAAATAGGTCTCGCGTAGGTACGAAAATATCATTTCCTGTAAAAGAAAACCCACCAAACTGCCATTGAAATCCGCGCATATTATCATACATTTTTATTTTTTTTCTCTAAGAAAATGAGATTCGATCACCAACTAAACAACAACCCTCTCTGATTTAGTTATACATATTATGTAGGTAGTAACTATAAGCTTCTTTAGGCATAAGCGCAGCTACAAAAATACACAAATATATATGTAGTCTCTCTCTCTCTCTCTCTCTCTCTCTCTCTCTTGAGTCGTATTTCCTGATGACTGAGGGTCGTGACTCCCCCGCAGAATTAATTCGTTTGGGGAGTTCTCTTGTGCAGATACATCGTGGTGGGCGCCCAGGTATGGAGCGGAGCAGAGTATACCCACGGAGTATGTATGTAATATATTAGGGTAAATGAAACATATACACTAGATTGGTTCTAAATCTCAAAATTATTACTTTGTAAAGTCTAAAAATTGTAACGTGTGTCCTAGAATCGACCTTTCATGTTTCACCCCCGTAAAGCCTAGGCGAGTCTCTCGCCCTAGACGAAAAGCAATAAAAACATAATTAAACGTCTACACTACATCGATCCCGACTAGAGGGCGCCGGGGAGCAAAAATATATTTATTGTTTAGAGAGAGAGGGGATGTTTTGAAAACACTTCTTATTAGAGCCCGTAGCTCGAGTACAAAGTGTTTTTTTTGCGCAACTACCTTTATCTGTTTGTTACCTAGCACAAATGGGTGAGTCGATTTGTAGGATTTTTTCACGGAGATAGTTTACAGTGTGGATTAACACATAGGCTACATTTTATAAATGGAGCAACATTAAGAATAACACAAAGGTTACCTTTCGTAATAACGCGGGTAACACCGAGGCGCCGCTAGTGTATCTACTCTTTCTTATCATATGAAAATGGCCAACAGTCTAGTGTCAATAATATTCAAACTAACCTCAATGCCACTGACATGTTTTACCAACTGTAGTACTATGAAACGTATTGTATTGGAACGCTGATGGCGTCCATAGTAAGCAGGGTGAACTAGCAGATTTAGCAGTAAGTAAACTTAATGCTGACGTTATTGCACTTTGCGAAACGAGGTTGACTAAAAATCTTGTCTTTAGGCTCCCTGGATACGCTTGCTACCGCGCAGACAAGCGTGGTGATAACACCGGCCAGGGTGTTGCTCTTCTTGTTAGAGCTGATCTAACACATAGTTTATTGCCCATGCTTCCTACTCAAGAACTTGAAACCATAGGTGTCTCGTTAGTTATTAACAATGCCAAAATTAACTTATTCTCGCTGTACCAATCCCCCAACAAAGCAATCGCACCAAAAGATTTCGATATCCTGATGTCTTCAGGGACGCAAGTGCTGGCTATGGGTGATACTAACAGCAAGCATATCTTATGGTCACCCGGTAAAGGTAATAGTCGTGGTAAAACCCTTTTTGAACATATGGTTTCTAACGACTATGTCATTTATGCCCCTCGTGACTTAACACTCTTTCCTTACTGCGATGATCACGCACCTTCTATCCCCGATATAGTACTTTCGAAAAATGTTGACTCTCTTGTTGAAATAACCACCATACCAGCCCTAAGTTCAAACCATTTTCCAGTTTTTGCTAGATTTGACATGTCACCCCAACGTAATTCCATAGAAAAACTTAATTATGCCAAAGCTGATTGGACTAAATTTCGTAAACTACTTAACAATAACATAAACCTTTCTCTCAAAACTTACCTATCTGTAGCCGAAGTTGATAACGCTATACTCAATCTTCACCGGGTGCTCATTGAATCTAGGGATGCATGTGTACCCATTATGACCTTAAAACCTTGGTCTACCACTGCCTTACCGAGACGCATCAAACGGCTTATTCGCAAAAAGAACCGACTACAGAGATATGTTGCTGCAGAAACAAGCGCGTATGTTCGTAAAGCATTACGAATTAGCATTAACGCTGTTAAGGTAGAAATAAAATTATCTATCCAGCAGCATGATGATACCGTTTGGAATGCAAAATTGAAGCGTGTTGACAACCCAAGCGCTGACATATGGCGGCTGGTTAAGTCATTACGGACTAGTGACCAGCCCACTATACCAGCTTTAAAAAAGGTAAATGGCTCCCTAACCACAGCTCAAAATGAGCAATGTGAGGTATTAGCTAACGCCTTCCTCAATAACATGTTGCTCACCAAGGATTGGAACAGCTCCGTTACGACTAATGTCGATCAAACTCTGTCAAATTTAGATAATTACCCAAGTTATGATAGTTCTTTACTTGTTAGACCAGCTGAAATTAAAAAAGTCATTGTTTCCCTGAAACCACGTAAAGCCCCTGGACCTGATGAAATTTCTAACATTCTTTTGAAAAATATTCCTCAGAAGTGCTTAATACTAATAACAAAACTTTTTAACGCGTGCCTTACTTTAAACTACTTTCCATCTGCATGGAAACTAGCCAAAGTAATAGCAATACATAAACCAGGAAAGGATACCACAGATCCCAAGTCCTACCGGCCTATCAGCCTCTTACCTTGCCTGGGAAAGCTATTCGAGAAAATTCTCTATAGACGCCTGTCACGCGCATCTACCAACCTGCTTATTAATGAGCAATTTGGCTTCCGCCAAAGTCACTCGACAGTGCAGCAGTTAGCCAGAGTAGCGGAGTCCGTGTCACATGACCTGTATTTGAAAAAAACAACTGGAATGTTGCTATTAGATTTAGAAAAGGCGTTCGACACCGTTTGGCACAAGGCCCTTATCTTTAAGCTCTTGACACTAAATATACCCTTACCTTTAGTAAAAATCATAAGATCCTACTTACTTGACAGAAGCTTCCAAGTTCACATCAAAAATAATGTGTCAGATTTCAAACCAGTTCCCGCAGGCGTGCCTCAAGGCTCCATTTTAGGACCGTATTTATTCTTGATCTACTTGAACGACATACCCAAGCAGCCACGCACCCATTTGGCCTGTTTCGCCGACGACACGGCGTGCTATACGTCGTGCACGGACACTGACATCGTAATAAGCCGTCTCCAACTTGCTATTGAGCTCTTAATGGAGTACTTCACTAAATGGAAGCTTAAAATTAACGAAGCTAAGACTGAAGCTATCCTTTTTACGAGGAAACGTACCTTACCAACACGCAGCCTCAAAATTGGTAATTACTGCATCCCATGGAGTCGATCAGTAAAGTACCTCGGGACTTTCCTCGATAATAAACTTAATTGGTCAATAAATACTAGCAAACTTCATTTAAAAGGCATCAAAGCCATCAATGCTTTAATCCCTCTCTTAAATAGACGTTCTCGGCTGAGCAGTCGCACTAAACTCAGAATATATTACACCCTGGTCCGGCCCTGCATAACCTACGCATGTCCTGTGTGGGGCAACACTTGTAAAAGTAATATCGATAAATTGCAATTGATTCAAAACAAAGCTATTAAATATGCCTTCAGCACTCCATTCCGCACGAACTTACAAAAACTTCACCGACAAATAAGATTACCACGTATAGACGCTTATGTCTATAAACTATCTGAAAAGTTTTATTTGCACACAAATCCTATCAACGATAACCCACTTATCAATAATATTGGTAAAAGTCGAGTCAACAATATCTCATTTATCGATAAATATAATCGATATAAACTCCCGCATCACTATTTCTTATCTGACTGATGAACTGACAGAACAAAGATAAGGCTTCGTCTCCTAGCATAGGCGGAAGCGATCTGACGGCCGCGGGGCGCGGGCGCCCGACCTCTCTCGTGTTACACTCGGTATCGCGTGGGGACGGGCCTCGCGCGTCGCCGCGTCGGCCCGCTGGCGCCTATGACTGCGACCAATACACGTTTGAAACTGGTTTCGCGCTGCTTGCTGCGGACGGCCACTCGGCGAGTAATATTCATATCTACCGTCTTTTAGGCATTATTTTATTATTGTAAATAATTCTAACCGTATGTTATTAATAGCCAAGCTATAACTAAAGCTTGCTAAGTCTAAGATTAAGGTCGTTATATTGTAAACTGCATTTTTATTAAACATAATATTTCTTTAACTTAACTCCAACATGTTATAAGTTTATGCATAAGTAGTGACTTGATAAACAATAATGTAAATATAAATTGAACGTTACTAGGATTAATACTTACACTAGTAATTGTACATAGTTTAATCATTGTTATTCTAATAAAGATATTTTGAAATTGAATTGACTATGAAAGAAAGAAAGCATTTATTTTAGTATGACAAACAGGCAGAAACTTTTAAAAAACAGTTCGGAGTCAGGACTAATAAAAAGCCGCCATGTTTTATTCCTTACTCCTCTCGAGACTTCCCTAACGACGTGCTTCACTCAGTGAGACCTATTTGTTTTTATTGCCGAAGTGAGTTTACGCGAAGGGGTAGTGGCGACTGGCGACGCCTCGTGACGGGATGGGGTAGTTTTTGTAGGAGTAGGATAGGGGCAGATGGATAAAGTAGGAATGTCTTATAGGGAAAAGTAACAAATACTAACACAGTAAGTAACTACACTGTAATCTAAAAAACTACATTATAATATTCGATATATACTTCTTTACTTATGATAAAATCAAATGTGGTAAGTTTTCCAGTGTCAAATATATTGTCTTACCAAATTTACCTACTTCATTCAAATCGGTTCAGCCTTTTAATTTTAAAGATATTTTACAAACGTATACATACATGCACTCGCACACTTGCGCACTTGTAATATTAGTTTATTTGACAATTTTTAATTAAGACGCTGTCATATCTAAGTAAGTACTTAAATATTTAATTTTGACGTTATTGAACAGTTTCGTTTGTGAGAAATACAGTTTTAACGGATTTTATTATTCTCGGGTCTGAGTGAATATTTTTGAAACCCTTGCCCCTCTGTCCATTTCTACTCTGTACACAAAATGCAAAGTTTTGCGCAGTCTATAAATAATGATGGCAACTTTACAAGTTAAAGTTTGCTGACTTTTTGCCACGAAACCATTTCTATTGAAGCGTCTTTTTGCAGTAAAAACTTGTTAGGCTGAGTGCTTATTGATATAACAGTTTTTGTGTAATGTCTAGTGAAATCTGAGTTGTTTAATTGAATATCTGGGTAGTTCAATTTAATACGATATTCGCGTTTTTTTTACATAAAATGGGTTTGCACTTGACCATAATTCGCCTGAGGATGTTCGCTATGCTTATGAGATGGAGAGTGATTATTACCCAGTAAGAACCGATTCACTCTCGCTTTGAAGATCGCTATATTATAGACTGTGGAAAACAGGGAGTCAGGCAAGGAGTTCTATAATTAACGCAGTTCGCACCATACAAGTGGAATCAATTAAAAATTGCTAAAATTATGCAATTGCCGTCAAGGTCTTTCATTGGATAGGTGGCCTGAGGTAGAAGAAAATTAAAAAAAATCTAACTGTTTTCAGTGCATCGGATTTCTTGGTTTTTAAGAACCTTTATCGACACACTGTTGGCTATAGACCTCATAACACTGACGCCAAAGATATCAGTCGATTGAAATTGAAATGTTAATTAAATTTTAATTTAACTCGTGACTCATCATAATATAATGAACTAGTCTGTTTGTTAATGATCCGAACCAGACTTGAATCAATTAACAATCATTAGCTGTTAATTAAAGATTTATTCATAACTCTGATAACTGTTAGATGTCATCGACCCGGCATAGGAGAAACAGATGACATATGTTTTGGGCTTCATTCAGAAAAAAAAAACGTGTAGCATTTAAATGTAGTAAGTAGTAGTAAATAAATATGCGTACACATAACTATTTTTAATTGTGGTTACTACATAATATACGTATATACTACAATGGATACAGTTGTAGTACATATATACGTATATATATAATGTAGTAGTATGAGTGGAATGAAATCTGCCGTTGAACGTTATATTTATTCGGCGTTAATTGCTTATATGTATGTTCCGAAGTTTAAATAGACCATGCTACGTCCTATCCTATACTACTAATATTAAAAAGGCCTCTAAGGCGGTTTGAAAACTCTGAATTAACATCAGAGTCAGTACAGCCAGCTAGGTTACAGGTCCCGTGCTAGTCGACTGCGTCCCCAATTGGTCTCGTCCTGCCGGAACCCACTGCGGAAGTCGCGGCGGAAGCGCTCACCTGTGCCACGGTGTTATAAACACTACTCGATATTATTGTAAATAGTAGTTGTGGTTATTAAGTAACAGGATTTTCGAAGCTCCTCGTGGTTGGAGTGCTTAATTGTTTTGGTGAGATAAGAACAAAACATATATTTTGCATGTTAACTTAAAACAAATAAGTACTCCTCACACTGAGGGTCGCGACTCCCCCGGCAAAATTAATTCGCCAAAGGTGATATCTTGGCAACATGGTGGGCGCACAGATCCTTCCAAGAATGACACAAGTTCTCGGATTTTGTGGTCCTCAAACACGACAGTTAGATATATCATCTATCTTTAATGCACACTAAACAATCATTAAAACTAAACAAAACTAAACGAAACTAAACTACTTAAAGTTAAGTTAGTTAAGATTGAGTTTCTTCGCGATATTTTCCAAATACGTACGAAGAACAGTGTTCAAATCTCATCAATATGTATCGCAATCATTGCACGTTTACACACAATATCAATCAATATAGCTTTATTGTACACCAGAACACAAAATACAAAAACAATTTACAGTAAAATTACTTAACCTAGGTACATTGGGCATTTACAATATCTAATTACCTATACGAAATAACCAGAAAATCATCATTGACAAAAATATCTGATATCGTATAGTGTCGCAAATGTGCACACAAACATACGTATAGTGTCTATATCTACTATATAATATGTTGGCAAAGACATTGCACAGTAAAGGACGTGTCTTGCCAATAATAATAAGTAAGCCTCCTTTTCTTGATACAATATTTCCGTTTTTTACATAACTAAAAGTCTATTCTTTTTATTTTATAGTTATCCTTGTAGTTATAGCCTTGTCTAAATCCTTCCATGCTCTTCCAAATGAAGTAAACGAAAGATTAGGCCCTTGGAAAGACGGTTATCGAATGAACTTACTTATAAGCTTTAAACAATATTTTGTTGGAACTGCCACTTCGTAAAGTTAATTCTGTAGTAGATACAGATTAAAATAATTGTATTTAATTATTATTTTATTAATGTTTATTTTGTTTTTTAATGATAATTAATGAAATGAATTTTTTGAACATGTAATAATGACTATTGTAAAATAATGACATGTACAGAAAGTATGAATAAATGAATATGAATATGAAGAATGTTTGTTTCTTGTAGCTCTGTTATTATGGTTGTTTAATGTTTTTTTTTTTTAAAATTACCTTATTAGTAAGTTATCCTGATCTTTAAAATGAATACTACAATTATGTTCTTAAGTACTTAAGTCTTTATGCTTATAAAATAACAATAAAACAACTAATCGACTGAGCAACTAACACGCTACATTACTTTTAGAAATTGAATAGACTTTTTAGATCATTAGGCCAGTCCATTGGTGTTCAATGTCAACGTATTTATGTAGGATGGCGAATTGTGAATCATTACGGACAATGATGTTCAAGGCTTATTTAGATTGGGCTGCGGCCGTTTATACATATACTAGACGTAACATTCAACGGAAGCGTCCATTCATATATGTACTAAATTGTAAACTTATGTCTATACAAAGGATAACTAAAGATACTTGTATGTCGTGTGTCACTTGCTTGTCCAGTTATTAACAATCTATTTACTCTCTAATAAAATGCAAAGACTTGTGTCTTCCGTGGAAGGACCTGGGCGCCACTGCGATTTATCTGCCCAAGAGAAATCCCTAACGAAATAATTCTGCGGGGGAGTCACGACCTTCAGTCATGACGAAATACGACTCAAAAAGAGAGACTCTATGCTCTGTACACCAGAGTTGGCCACTCTTATATAAACATAAAAACTAACAATCCTCGAGAAACAGAATCAACACATTAGAGACGTGTTAGAGACAAGGTGTGACGTCATTGCACGAATGTGGGTAATGGAGGTACATTATACACTCGCACAGATAATGTAGATGCAGAAGCATAATTATTGCATTAAGTACTAGTGGGTGCTCGGCTACACTCGCATTAAGAAGTAAAACTTGCATCCCCCTATTTCACCCCTTTAAAAGTGTTATTTCCAAAAATCCTTTCTTAGCGGATCCGTGCGTCATAACATCTACCTGCAATCTGCATGCCAAATTTCAGCCCGATCCGTTTAATGGTTTGGGCTGTGCGTTAGTAGATCACTATATCAGTCAGTCAGTCAGTCACCTTTGAGTTTTATATATTTAGATTAATATTTAACATACATATAGGTAGGTAGGTAATAGTGTCTTAATCAAAGTCCAGATTTCTATAGCATTCTTCGAGCGTCACGAATGTGGTCTTACCCGCTTCTATCGGAAATGAAAAGTAGCCTGTGTTTTTTGCATGGTCTGAGCTACTTCTATAACAGATTGCATCCAAATCGATTCAGCCGTTTGAGCGTGAAGAAGGAATAAATATAGTGACACACGAAATCACGAAATTCGTCTTTACTGTAAATTCCAGTTGACTTCTGCATCTGCACTATTCTGTACGCATCCAGTTTTATAGGCTACACATGTGCACAAGACATACATAACATACGTAATGTGAGTGCAGCGGCGACAGCTGACGTGATAGTAAGTAGGACAATATGCATCCCATGTGATGGACGGAGTCTTCAGTCTATTTGAACTACAAAAATATCACATACAATCAAATTATTCATACTAAAAAATTGATCTCGTTGTTAGAAACACGTTAACTATACTGTCTGGGTTACAAAAACGATGGGTAACACAAAATATGGATAGGTATGTATTAGTATAGACCGTCTGGTTAAGTCGAATACTTTTGCCTTTATTACAAAACGTGGTTTAAATATTTGTCTAGACCAAGTCCGTTTTAGTTGTTCGAAAATTGTATGTATTCTGTCAAAATGTACCAATGTTAAATCAAAGTTCCAATTTGAAGTTGACATTTTGATTGCTTGTATGTGATGTCTGAACAACAATAACCCACGTTTTATTTCAAAGTCCTGGCCTAATATTTAAACCGCGATTTGTAATAAGACTGATTATTATACTAAGTAAATTCTTACTAAACTATTGTACTTTGGTGTAAAGAATATCTAACCGGCCTAAAAGACTCTTTCTTACTAATAACAATTGCTTTTGTAGTTTTAAGTCCCTCTCTCTTATTTCCAAGAATGCATTATTCTATTTGGTAACGAAACAATCTAAATGTCCGTATGAGTAATGCTCGAAGCCAAATGGTATTTAGTCACCGGTCATCGATAAAGTTGTATTGGTATGTCATCGGCGCCAACATTATCGAGTGCCTAATTTGGTAACATATTTGTGGCTATGTAAATTATTTGTTTGTTCTGTTTTTCGCATTGGAGATATAGTTTGATTTCTTCCTCACTAGTTACTAACCAATGGATCCGATACTTCCAAAGGGGAAATAATAGGCATTTGAATATCTACTTTACTCGTATTTCGGCAAAAATCGTAACGTTAACTTGCAAGAGTCCCGTGCAAATTTTAATAGGAACTGTTGCATATAACCACATATCTACATTCCTAGAAAATACAATAGAATTATAGAACTATGAAAGATAAGTCAGAAATATGTACAAAGAATTGCCTCAAAAACCCATAAGTTTTGTAAAATGACATAAGTTTTGTAGTCTATTTTTCAAATAAAATACATACTAAGTACTTAATTATGCAATTTTTTTATGAAATTACACACAGCTACTGAAGCCTTTTTCTTTTAAATCTGAATACACCTGAAAATGTGTGTAATTTTGCTGGGATACTTTGCCAGTTCCTTAGTACAACCACAAAATACAAATGGTGCATCAGACAAAGGACCTGTATCTACCTCTCCAAGGGTAGCGCGCAATACATTGACCCAATTTCCTCTCTCTGCCGAATGGGGTGGGTCCCGGACAAAGCCTTTGTTTACCCTCTGTCCCTGAGATATAGGTGACTTTCGTGACGTGAAGGTTTTTGCCTAGTGGTGGGTAGTTTTTGATACCTGTCTGCCTGCCGGTCTAATTCCTGTAGTGTTCTTAGAGTGGTAGCTTCATTTCTGCTAAGTAAATCTGCTAAATGCTGTTCGAGGATAGACATTCTCTACCTTCGTCTAGTGTTACTTGTGCGGGTGTGTAAAGTAGTGACCAATTACTTACCTGGTTGTACGATGTGAAAAGCCAAATCAGATTGTACTTTTACTAAAGTTGTAAGTACATAGATGTAGGAAAACCTATAGAGAAATCTTTGTACAACAGTTTTCACAATAAGCTAAGTAACTTTATTTTTTTCCTAAGTACAAAACGCCACTACAAAGTCATCTAAACTAACTGCCACGGTTTTCTTTGTGGGGCACGTTTTCAATTACCAATACAAATTGTAAGGGATCACGTCAACGTTCTACCGTAGAACTTTTTTTTGGTGAAAGCAACACTTACTTTTCATTTTTCAAGTACTTGAATCATAATTAAAAATCAACGTAAGTAAGTGTATGCGTATTCGGCCATTTTCTCATTCATTAGCGATGTCCTAAAATAAATTCCATAAAGATAAAGATAAAGAATCTTTATTGATAATGTAAAGTTGTAACATACATAGGTATAAGTACTAATATCACAGAATATGCTACACAAATTACAATATCTCGTCAAATTGAATTTATAACATTTAGTTTTTATAAAATTTTAGAAGTTACATATGTCTAGTTTTATTAATAAAATAATGAAAATTTTTGTTATTAAAATCATGTCAAACATAATAATAGGTATGTAATCATACAATATGTCAACTTAAATAAATCTTGGTACTGTCACTATAGCTGTATAGGGGCTAAAATGTCAATTTGGCATCACACTCCTTACCTAGTAGTTAATTACTTAATTTCTAAGCAAGATTAGAATCAGTTGCTAGTTGACTGTAGTCATTTTCAAAGTATTCTTTAAAACTGTATAGTGTCTGATCTAACAATAATTGTTTGACGCTATTGCAAAATTGCTGATCATTAATTCAAAGGCTGAATGTGTGCGGGGAGTTTATTGAACAGTTTCTCTCCCATCATAGGTCTTAAATAGTAGGTCCTGACCGTTTAACATAGTGCGCTAACTATTGATTAAATCAAGTCAGAAGCCCTTAGGGCTATTTGAATACTCATACTATAGCAAGAAGAAAACAAATTCCACTAATTCCACCCCTAAAATGACTTCCGCAGTTCCGTGAAAGGCATACTAATATAATTCCATGTTAGTGAGTGCTCAAGCCCTGTAACACGAGGGTGGTGTAATTTGGGGAATTAATAACATTATAGCCGCTGTGGCTTCACATTACCGACTTATTAATGGGTTGTCGGCCGAGGTACTGACGGAAAAAATAATGTAATAGAGGTAGATGTTATATTACTAATTTCTTATCAACTGAGAGTGGTCAACTCTGGTGTGGAAAGTTTATGATGCAGCCCTAAGGGCCTCTGATACGGCTTAACGACTGCCGTACTATGACAAACAGTCAGGAGCGACAATTCAACGTGTCATCTGACCCAATTGAATAGAAAAACTCTAATTCAATATGAAAAAGAAGAACGGTAATAAACATTTGCCTCATAGTTAGTACTTACTGATTTACTTATTTTACTTGCTAATCACGAAAGATATTAATCATTCTAACGCAACAAGGTAAATTGAAGCAATTTCTTCGAAATTCTCCGTGAATATTTGCCAAAAAGTAGCCATGGCAACACGCAAACAGCCCGTTCAATTAAAACGAACAAGGCGCGGCAAAAAATCACCCACAAACAGGCGTGCGTGCCTTCTGTAATACATTATCGATCTGTCGTAGCAGGACTTGTGGCGCCCACCGTGGGGCCGACTCAGTTCGACCCTATTTCTTTACCAATTAGGTTTAATATAGCTTGTGATGTATTGGAACGTGACGGGAATACATTTAGTAGTAGTTCTAGCGATATTGAGCCTTATGTCTATAGCTACGCGGTCTAATTTGGTTTGATTTATTCAGTTTGTTAGTATTGGCGCCCAACGTGTGGCTATGCGGTATTGGATTTGTCCTTTGTCCTTGCTTCAGTTCTAATTCTAATGTTTGTAGGGTTCAATTGCGTCTATTTTGTTTAATTGTCTTAGTTCGTACTTTATGCAAATAGAGATAAGGTCTTAAGTTAGCTCTGTTGTAAGGAAAACAAATTTAGACGTAAACCATGTTACTTAGATAGTTATGGATTAAGTTACTATGAGCCCTTGTCTGTTCGAATTATGGGGTAAGGTAGTAATTGTTGTGCTAAGAGATAAGACATAATACAGGAATATTAGGAACTGTTTGTTATGACTTATTGTCAAAACAAATACTCTGGATGTTGTAAGTTATTTGAAGAATTATCAATCAAATTCTTCTAATCTAAAAGTTAAGCTAAATAAAGGTACATACGTCTAATCTAAGTAGGTAAGTGTTTTACTTCGTACACTATTATTATTTCAATAGGTATGTCCATATATATATATATATATATATATATTTGTTGTTTTTCTATAACGTCACCCGTAGCAAACCCGGCGAACTCCGTTTCGCCACCTGATGGCATCGTTTTTTCTTTCTTTTTTTTATAAACCTCGAAACGAATGCAAAACCGTGGAAATCGGTTCGTGCGTTCTGGAGTTATAGCGGCAGGAAGGAAAACCCGACTTATTTTTATATATTAGATATACCGTTAATACCGTCTTAGCCTTGACTGGACAAAAGAACAAACAGTGAGCATTAACTCAACTCATCGTTTAACGGTTTTGGTTCGCTTAGAAACCTTAATTACACGCCTCAAAAGGCGACAGTCTAGCTTACTGTTCCCGCAATATGCACGTGGATAAAATCTGAGCTAAAATATTTTAAGCGGATAATTTAAAGACCAAAGACTTCGGGTAGCTCTGCGGCAAAGCAGTAAGTAATTAAAGATCAACAATAGAAGTGACTGGCTTGGTGGATTAATCGTCTACCTACGATTTCTGAAGCGTCCTGGTTCAATTCCAGGCCTAAACCAATGATTTGTTTATTAAGCTACTTGTATGCATATATATGGATAGATTAAAAAAAAAACATTAAGCGTATGATTTCTGAAGCATCCTGGTACGATTCCAGGCCTAAACCAATGATTTGTTTATTAAGTTACTTACATATATGGATAGATTAAAAAAAAGAAACAGGTAATTTGAAAAAAACGTTTCGTCGTTTCTCCACAAGGGGACTTTCCCAATGAATCAATTCTACGCAGACATGACCCTTACTGATAAGGGAAACAGACTCAACGAGGATATTACATAAGTGCTGCCACCTGTCGAATATAGCACTAGCTTTACCTACTTTTAAAGTTAATTTGTCATGATCAAACACGGCCACAAAAAGCGGATGATGAGGCAGTTTAACTCTATTTGCACTTTCTATTTAAACAGTTTTTAATTTGGTAAAGAGCGATGCCGATTTTCAATGAGTATGTTTTATAATGTTTGTATGAAACAGGCAAATTTTAAGTTCTAATGAAGACGATTAATACTGTACAGGCTCGGACATTTCTTTATGATAACTGTACTAAAACTGTTGAAATCTCTGATTAAACGTGTCTGAGTAAACCTAAACCACGGAAGCGCTTAGATATGAATGAACAACTCTCGAGACTAGAGTTGGTCACTCTCATTCGATAAGAATAAAAAGAAGTTACTTAACTTTGACAACCGTGTTCATATGTGTCCTGTAAGAAACGGGCGCACTTATAAACATGACACTCTCGGTGAAAGTTCCTTACATAAATACAAATACCGAAAGTTGTGATGACGTCACCGTGAAATGACGTAGTTTCAGGAAACCAGGTCGATGCGCGGGTGGAATAGCCGTACGTATGGGGTTTTTTGTAGGGTTTTTGCGTATACGTGACGAGATGATATGCCCTTTTTTGGCGGCTGAGGATGTGTTTCTTCGTCATAGCTTAAGTAAACCATCACACTACATACTAATATTATAAAGACGAATGTTTTTTGTGTATATGCTTGTTACTTCTTCATGCTCAAACGGTCGAACCGATTTGGATGGAATTGGGCATGGAAGTAGATTAGACTCTGGATTAACACATAGGTTTTTTATCCCAGGTTAACACGGGTAAATCGCGGCCACGGAGCGCTGCTAGTTAAGAACTTGTTGAAACATTGCTAATCGCGTCGGAAAACCTCTGCTAGCTGAGTTACAGGTTACATGCGTTACCGGTAAAGTACTATTGTTTTGATACATTTGTCTTATAAGAAAGTCACAGCTGCACAACTCAAGATCTCCGAATTCGCCCAAAATCCGTGACTCACGTATTCAATAACCATAGATCTACTCTCATGGCACGGGGCCACACATCGTCTGATTATTACAATTAGCGCTATGAGATAGCCATTGTCCAGTCTTTTAGTCTGGAGATAACAGATGCTTCAAAGTACGTAATTTCTTAAACGACATTGCTTTACACTCTTCATCTTAAAAGAAAGTCACAACAGCAAGATCTCCAAATTCGCCCCAAATCCGTGACTCACGCGTCCATATCTCTACTCACCCATGGCACGGGGCCAAACATACAAACTCCGTCTGATTATGACAATTAGCGCCATGAGAGAGCCATTGTCCAGTCTTGGGGCCGGAGGTCGAGGAACTCCGGAATGCGATGACTGGATGGAAGTATTTGTGGGTGTTATGTCAGGTTCGCTTCCTGAATGCGGTGTGTGGTTTGATTGTTGTTTGTGAGGTATGGTTTGCAACATGAGTATAAAATAAAAATAAAACATACTTAATTACAAAATTACCAACGTCTTTTCTTTCTTTCTTAGATTTGGAAGTCCCAAGACTGCAAAGCGATCACTAGCTAGGTGTAATAATGGTTTAATTATCTAATTTTTTGTTTTCCTATTTTCGGATAAGACTTGATTAGATGATGTATGAAAATATAATATAATTACATGTATCAGATGGTAGCTGTATAAATATGCAATAATATGTATGTTTGTTTTGATTTTGATTTTGATTACCATACATGTGGGACGTATTTCACACACGTCACATCTCTGCGATCAACCAAAAGGTTTATAAATAGTCATCCTTCACATACATCCTATAAACCACCACTTCCCTGCGACACCCCGTCCCGTCCCGCGTCAACACGTCACGTCACTCGCCCGACCGCGGAGCGACGACCCCGTATCGACCCATATTCTAGGAAAAGGCTTACACATATAATGACAGCGCTCCATGATATGTCTAGCTCGGCTTTGGCTTTAGAATGTACGTCAATAAAATAAAAAGGTGAAAGTTTGTCAGTGTTTATATAACACAGGTCCCGTATTCGACCCATATTATAGGAAAAGGCTTACATCGCTGTCGTTATACGTCTGGCGTGAAAGGCTTTTGAAAGATATACTTAGCTCTTTCATCACATCACCACTTTTCAACAATATTATAAAAGTGAAAGTATGTCGTGGAAGGATTTGGGCGCCCACCACAATGTATTTCTTGCTTTATAAATCATCAGGGAATCAAAACCCCCACTAGGTAATGAGAAATATAACTCGAAGAAGAGGACAGTTTGTTAGTGAGTGTGTCATATAATAGACATCAATAGCCATTGAAAGAACACTTTTTCACCAATATTATAAAGGTGAAGGTTCGTGTTGTCGTGGAAAGATATCTTTAGTCCATATTGAAAATAGTCTTCTTTTTACACCGTAGAAAAGGCATACGTAATTGTTGCCAGTTATTCTGCCGCAAAACCAAGTGTCTTTTGAGATAAATGCTGGTCAAAAACAGGAATGCAACATTGCATTGCAATTAATAATTACTGTAAACTGAGTAACCGTAATTCGGCTAATAAATCAGTAAATCAATGCTGTTTTCGCGTACAATTCTCTCTTGTGCTTCATTTAGCGCGGTTCATGAATTGCCAATACTCTATTATCATTTTTATAGCAAAAACTTATGTTTTAATCTCACACATAGTCGAGTGAAATCGATTGTGCGCTGTTTAAATCGATTTAACATAATAATGTCTGTATGAGTCGGGTAATATGTAAAAGTATGTTCTGATTAGAATGTTAGAAAAACAAGTATTCAATATTTTAATTAAGAAAATATTACTTTTTACTTAGAAAACAAGTTATCGCCGGCTGAAACATAGTCATAAAAATATAATCCTCAAAAGGCGTTCCCGTTATTTATTTTCATAACAAAACAAACACCTAATTATTCGGGAGCGCGCCGAAACGCGACCGAAATAGACAACGGTCGGCGTAGGAATGCGCTTCCGCTCGTTCCAAATTTAAAATTTTCACCAACTTTTATTTCTTTCTCTTTTTATTTTCCTTTTTGATAGCGCGAGCGGCGCTTGCGCCGGTTAATAAGACAGCAGCGGTTATGTGCCTTTATTTTGGTTCGGTTAGTGGCATGATATGGTTAGTTGTTTTAAGCAGACTTCCGAAGTTGGAGAAGATTCCTAATTTGCTTGTGTACTTGTTTTTTTGGTTTGTTTCACTCTGGAACAGGTTAATGGACTATTTTGAAAATTCTTTTCACTGTTCGATATTCAATCCGTATAGTATACACATATATGTTATACGTACATAATATGCTTTCAATTAAGATCTTAATTTTAAAAATCTTATGATGCGAAAGTTTCGAACGAGTTCCTGTGAATTTGACGCAAAGTCGATTCCTTTTATCAGAAGAATAAAATTGCCGTTCTTTCGTTTTAGTGGCTAAAATAACCTAACACATGTCCGGATCAGTTTATTTCTTATAATCTATCGCTCCCATCAAACTTCAAACAGGTTGTTGGTAAACTTGTTTTACAAAATGCTCTCTGATCGTTTATTTTGAATGTTGTTTCTTGTTATGCAAAGTGCGGACAGATAAATTACGTGTTTTTATCGATTATGTGATAAAGCGTGTTGATCGATGGATTTGATGTGATTTTATAAGTACATTGAAGAGAATTGGATTTTCTTTGAAGGTCAATGTTTGTTTTTTGTTTCTTTTGGTTAGAAAATTCTAGAGAAATTTTTATTTTGTTGTGTAATCATCATTATCGTCTAAGCTTTGAGATTACGTTCTCTTACTGGGTATAGGACTCTTGATATGCTATCGACTTTTACTGGTGCCAGGCTTTATAACTTTTACATACCTACGTTCCGTTAAATTCGTGTGCACGAATAACTGGGTGCTCACAAACTATTGCGTAGTTTTACTTCAAGTAATTGGTAAAAGTTTAAAAGAAATATTTTATCAATGCTTAATGCTTTATCAAGCATCTATAGAGATCACCCACCAATACAATGGGTGACCGAAAAGTGGCATTCCATTGTGGGCGCTTCCGTGGGTCGGATGACACGTTAAATTGTAGTTCCCGGCTGGTTGTCTAGTACGGCAGTCGTTAAGCCATGTCAGAGGCCCTTAGGGCGGCTTGATACACTCTCGACACCGGAGTTGGCCACTCTCATTCGATAAGAAGAAGACTTATGACTTCGATAAGAAGAAGTAATGTAACCACATTGAAGCACCGTTTATTTTCTTTTGGATGTCCATACTTCATCACTTTTCAGAATCTCATGGGACCGTCGCGCCAAAGATAACGGATTCTAGGTACACATTTTATGCTTGCTAAGTACAGTATTCTTCTATAGTCTACTTACCCACTCGTTAGGCTAGACGCTGCGACGGTGGAGGTAGGCTGCGCGGGCGCAGGGTCATTGACCGCGCGCCGATGACTCATCGAACAGCGCCCTTCGGTCGTACCATTGTAACATCTTGCGGAGTGGGCGAGCAATCTACCGGTTTCGTACTTTGATAGGCTCATGAGTTGCTGAATTTATGTACTTGGTGGTGCTTAGCTTATGGACTGGTAAAGATTTTGCTTGCTATCTTTGTATGAATGTTTACCTTTTTGTATTAGTTTATCCGAGTTTATTGCAAATTTCTAATTTATTATTTTTATGGATTGTAAAAATGTTGATGCCTACTTTGAAATGTGATTTCCTCCTAATTGTATTAACTAAGTTTTGTGAATGTAACATAACATAGCACAACATGATTGGTAGGTAATAAATCATTTCATTTCATTCTTATGGTGTTTTTAACACTTAAGTAATATACTTAGGACTAAGATATAAATATATTTTTGGATTTATCTGAAACTATGCTTAAGTTTTATCGATATGTTTCTCTCTGTATCCATTAAGATATGTTTCATCTTACGAAACAGTGCAAGATTTATCAAAATTGGTTCTGTGATTTTTTAATAGGTATAATTCAATATTTATGTACTTACATATGTAGGTGCTAAAGCAAATCGGTGTTATTTTTCTCAATTCCTTCATGTAGATTCGCATTCCTCACGGAGCGTATGTTTTGACAGTTCGCGTAAAACAACAACGGGAACCCTCGTCTCGGTTCTTTCGTCACGTCGCCGCTGTGAAATGTTTATGGAGCCAATCTGGGAATTTAGCCGAGATTTTCGGAAGATTAGATGGTTGAAAACAGATTTGGAAAGAGAAAGATATGTTGTCTGGTCGATTTATGTTCGTTAATCTCAATGAGAGTTATGCTTCTCAATGCATTGTCAGGGGCAATGTACTTAATGTTTGATACAGGTGATGTTTCTTCGCGAAATTTTTACTTACTTCCATAAACAATAGATTCTTACATGCCATATTTATATTTCTAGTCGATATATGCGACGAGTTTCGAAGCTTTAGCGGTAGTTCGCCAAGCGAAAAGTTGTTAGTTTTGTTTAACATTTCAAACAAGATACCTATAATGCTGTATTGATTGTATTAATTGGTGGAAGTTCCTAAGACCCGCACGAAGCGGTACGCTTCTACCTTTATTGTTCGTCCCGTAAGGTTGTGGAACTCCCTGCCTGGCTCCCTGTTCCCCACGCACTATAATCCAGCGATCTTCAAAGCGAGAGTGAATCAGTTCTTATCGGGTAAGCACGCTCCATCTTAGGGCATAGCCTTTGCTTGCTATCAGGTAAACTATGGCCAAGTGCAAACCCATTAAAGTTAAAAAAAAAATTGAAATTGCCTAGTGTTCATTTAAAACCTAAAGACTTGCGACGAGCTTTACTCATTCGCGCAAAATATGTTAG
Organism: Macaria liturata; assembly: GCA_964023185.1. Taxonomy (NCBI): domain Eukaryota; kingdom Metazoa; phylum Arthropoda; class Insecta; order Lepidoptera; family Geometridae; genus Macaria; species Macaria liturata. The sequence goes on along the minus strand of OZ026809.1, from coordinate 12,693,762 downwards.
CACATGTTTCTAGGCACACAACAGACCAGTCACCCGTCTCCCAAAATAGATGACAACACAACAAGATACCAAAATAACCCTGTCATAACACATGTGTCTGTGAGACCAGGAAACTAATGGCAAGGAAGTTTGCCGACCTAACACAACCCTTCTTCTTGACAGACTTCAGAGTTGGCTACTCTCATTCGATTAGAATGAGAGTGGCCATCTCTGATGTTGAGAGTTTTTCAATCTCTAAAGGACTCTGACATAGCTCAATGGCTTCCGTACTATGACAAACAGCTGGGACCTATTATTTAACGTGTCATCCGACCCATTTTTGGTCATCTATCGAAAGGCTGATCGCGTCGACGGGGTCTACATGTGTCTGTGAGACCAGGAAACTAATAGCAAGGAAGTTTACCGACCTAACACAACCTTACTTCTTCTTGAGAGTGACCAACTCTGATGTCAAGGGTTTATAAAACCCTAAGGGCCTTATTACAAAACGTGGTTTAACTATTAGTCCGGAACTTAGAATATACCAAGTCCGTTTTCGTTGTTCGAAATTTGACTGTCTGATGTCATAATAATCAAACTGTCAAAATGTTACCAATGATAATCAGCGTTCAAATTTGAAGTTGACATTTTGATTGTTTGTATGTGATGTTTGAACAAGAACCGACTTCTTATATTCTATGTTCTAGACTTATATTTAAACCACGTTTTGTAATAAGACCCTAAGGGCCTCTGACATGGCTTTACGACTTTACGCCATACTATGATAAATAGCTAAAACCTGCTATTTAACGTATCATCTGATTCACGCAAGCGTCTAAATAGAACGTCTCTTTTGAACATCCATCGTTTAACGATAGAGGAACCGTCATGTTTGAGGACCACAAAATCCGAGAACATAATGTCTTCCTGGGAAGGATCTGGGCGCCCACCACGATGCACTTGCGAGAACTTTTAATTCTGCAGTAAGGTACGTAAGTAAGCAAGACTCACGACCGTCTACATTCTATGAAAAAATTATTTAAACAAATCTTTACATATCTATACTATACATATAATAAAGCTGAAGAGGGTCAAAAATATATACGAATATATATAAAAAAAAATAGGGTATGCTTAAAACGACCATAAAACACGTTTCAGCAGTTTTTATAATTTTTGTCTGTTTCTCTGCTTGTCTGTTTATTTACACGCTCATCACGCAAAAACGGCAGATCGGATCATTATGATTTTTGGTATGTAGGTAGTATGAGGCCTTAAAAGTGTAATAGGCTACTTTTTATCCTGTAATAATACGAGGGAAGCCGCGGGCGTCCACTAGTTATTAATAAAATGTTTATCTGAGGAAATATTTCTTTGTCGAGGTGTCAGGTTTCTAAGTAAAACGGTTAGTTAAAAAGTAAACAGGAGTAGGTACGTTTTCGTTCCGTGTTTGATCTACAACTTTCTCAATTTCCAAATACATCTAACCAGTTTTTATTACGTGTCTGTACTTTGAGTAGTTCTTACTTAGGTAAGAACTACTAAAGTACCATTCGATTAGTCGAATGGTACTTTAAGGGTATATTACGAATGGCATGATATCTTCATAGAAACAGCTAAAAATAATATTTACTATTCAATGCTGTGCTAATTATTGTTGTTGGTCTGCATTAATAAATGTTTCTTTCTTACTAAAATCTGCTAGTAAGTCTATTCTAAAAACTACCGACACCAGGGTTAACCACTTTCATTTGAACGTACATTACTCTAAGTGTTTTGTATTTTTTAGTTTATTTTTATTATTATTTAGTGTTTCATTGCCTACTGGTATTCTAAGGCTGGTTAAGCGATATTTTTTTGACGAATATAGCGTTATTATTATGTATTGAAAGATATCAAATCAAAATACTTTATTGTACTCTCGCCAATTATAAAACACACAAGTTAAAGGAAACTTAGTGCATAAAATTTGGACATAGTGCGGCCTTATCACTTAGAGTAATCTCTTCCTGGCAATCTAGTTTAGACAACATCAACAAAAACAAAACAATAGATCTAATCATTTTTGTGCAAGCAATCTAAACAAAATATACGTACAAACTCTACAATCTACCAATTCACTCAAAGATCTCAGTAAATAAATAAATTGTCTCGTCTGTCTATTTTAATACAACTAATATAGGCCAGTTAGAGAAGACTGCTTGTAATTTGTGTTTCTTCAATTGGTGGGTCGGTCGGATGGGTTTACAAATTATGATATACTGTAGGAATAGTGGGAAGATATGTTGTTAGTAATTTCTATTTAATTTAGATATGTCTTGAGTTAAAGTGCTCCCTTAACGAATTAATTCTGCGGGGAAGCCACGACCCTCAGTCATGGGAAAATGAGAGATAGAGAGAGAAAGAGAGAGAGACGTGAAAGTGCAATCTTCCGCGCGTAATTTCCATTCCAAACTGTTTTATAAGTAAGACTCAAAACTCAAAAACTAAGAAAGTTTAATGATGCAAATTGTAATTATCTAAACATAGGTATCTTCTAGTACGAGTATGTTATCCGAATCTGGCCTTCGAAATCAGACTACTATTTGGCGTTGCTACTATTTGGTCACCCGTCCAAGGACCGACCTCGTCGGTAGTTACGATACGATTTACCTTAAGTAATCACTTCCGGCTACCTGAGCTACAGGGCGATAACAATACCTTACAAAAGTGTATTTTACCTAAGAAAGAAAGAATACATTTAATTTAACACACAGGACACAAGGAAAACATATTCTGCCTGTTTTTCAACTTTTTTAAAACATAAAAAAGTTGAAAAACAGGCAGAATACATAGGTAGATGATATAAGTTTACATTGATGTATCCCGTGCGTCAAAAAAGGTATTAGTCCAGTCAATAAAGCCCAAAACCCCGTAGTTACTCGGCCAAACTTTGTGTATTTGTTCAGAAGGGTAAAATAAGTGACCGTGTGACCGATCCGATCGATACCGAGTCGAGCCGTCATGACTCGACGCATGGAAGGGGCCCCATAGAGCAAAATAGTGTTGCCACACGTAAAATCCAAGATGTTATCTCAATAAGTGGGTCAAGCTCCGACTGGAACCTAAATATACGTTTTTTACCCTTCGGGGGAAAAACGTTGCTATTAATAAACAATGTTCCGTAAGTTGCAAAAGTGTGCAAATTTAATACATGCTAGAAAACCAAAGAAAGATCATAATTCCAAATTTGCAGCGAGTAACTAATTTTTTCACTCGTGTTATTAACCATAATCAGTTTTTTAATAATAAACAATGTTCCGTATGTTGCAAAAGTGTGCAAATTTGATACATGTTAGAAAACGGTAACAAAAACTTAATTCCAAATTTGCACAAAGTAACTAATTTTTTTGGCAATGTTATTGATATAAAACTCTTTTCACCCCTTTTCAACCCTTTCCGTACACCCTACAAGGGTGCAAACTCACACGGTCACTTATTTTACCCTTCTGAACAAATTCACAAAGTTTGGCCGAGTAACTAATTTGTTGGGGGTTTTGGGCTTTATTGACTGGACTATATACATACCTCAGCATTCATGCTGCAGATTACTCTACAGTGTTCTATACTCTATTTACATTAAGCACTCTATTTGCATTAAATAATTAGAAAAAGATATGTAATTCATATGTACTTAAGTAATAAAATATGCATTGATATTTCTCATGCGCAAAAAATAAATATAGGTCTTCCATCACCGCTCCCTCTGTGACTTTTAATCATGTTTCGATGCAATAGCAATTCATATTGTGAATCAGAGCTGCAAATCGCTCTGAATAGCTCTTGCCTAGCGAGCTATAGGTATTCTAGATTACAGCCACCTTGGCTGAATGTGGGACATATACGGCTTCCTAATGTCACTGTGTACAGGGTTAGTGGTAACTAAACTGTAGAATTTTGAGGGAGGTTTTAGAAAATCATAACCCTTGTGTGAATTTGCGAAAAAATCAGCTGTTCTGACATAATATTTAATAAACATTATTATAACAATATTTAATTGACATATTTAATTAAGTAAGTAGAAGTACATAAACATAATTTGTAAAATGATTGGATACCAAGTAATCAAGTAGGTACTATTATATTTATTAGTAGGAAGTTTGATTCCAATTGATTATTTTCCAATCCAAAAGTATTATCCATTGAGTACCTACAACTACTTATAATGATCGCACCCTGACGAAATGTATGGCGTATGTATTTTCATTAATATCCTGAAGTCGTACAACAAAACTATGGCTTTTAACGCACCAAAGCCACCTTTAGAAGGTTACCCGTTAGTTACTACTAACCCTGTATACAGTATAGTTGCTAACGCTATGAAGCAGGGGTCACGGCCGCTATCTGACCGACAGGCTGGATTAGCGATTTGGCTGTAACATGGCTTTGTACGGTCGATTGGTCTACAATTTAACAGTTTTATTGCCCTACAATGTTTGGTGAATGTGCAGTTCAATTGTACACCATTTTATAATGTAGGTACTAAAGGTGCTCATCCGTTAAAGCCTTGTTAATCCTAAAAAGTAGCTTATATGATTATTTAGACCCCTAATCTTCCTCCAAATCTCATCCAAATTGTTTCTGCCACTTTTGTGTTACGATGACAACTCATCAGGGGGCGCTGCTGTATACATTATATCTTCTAAATAACTAGTCCGATTTTGATGCAGTTTTCTTTGATAGGCTTAGATTTGTTCAGTAAAGAGACAGACGACTTGAAGTCGGTTTTATATTTTTCAAAAATAATGATTATTTTGAAGTTGGTTAAAAATCTCTATGATTGTCACTTCATTGTGTCGTAAAAGATCATCAAAAAATACCCAACAAACACCCTTTCACTTTTATTTAAGTATCATGATATGATATACAATAATTTATTAATTAGTAATAATGTAATCCGATGCAAAAGCCCTGAGAACAAAGATTGTAATCGCAAAGAAACAACACAAACATGTCGAAAACAATTGTTTTGTATATCTTTCTGTAAGTAAGTAAAGATCTCACGAAATATTTCGCAAAAGTCTTGGTTTAGCAATTAGGTTGCAGATTAGGAAAAGTGCCAATTGATAACATGAAACATCTTTAAACGTGGCGACAAAATTTTTAATATCAGCTCAAAATCTCATTAAGTATGTGTGTTCTATCTCATTAAGTACCTTTTCTTAATATCGAAAACAATTCTGTTGTATATTGTTCAGTAATTATGGACGTGAGACTCTCACGAAACATTTCGCAAGGGGCAAGTTTAGTAATATAATTGCAGATTAGGCAGGTGCAAATTGATAACTTGAAACATCTCTAAGCGTGGCGACTAAGCTTTTAATATCAGTTCCAAAATCTTACTAAGTACGAGTACGTAACTATGCTCTTTTTATGTCTGGTCGCTCGCTCTAAACGATAAAGTCGCCTAATGTATTTTTAGGGTTCCGTACCTAAAAGGTAAAACGGGACCCTATTACTAAGCCTCCGCTGTCTATCTCTCTGTCTCCAGGCTGTATCTCATAAAACATGATAGCTAGAAAGCTGTTTTTTTTATTTAAAGTGTCAAGACACGGACAATATCGGGAACCTTGTTTTTAACGCCCAATGTATTTCGGTCAAGTAAGTACTTACTGTAACCGTGTCACACCCTAGGCTGTAGCAATGCTTAACATCAGGCAGGCTGTAATCAAACGCAAACCTATCCCACTTAAAAAAAACCATTTGTATTGAATTTCCTCTGTTGTAAGTACTTTTTTTATTTTATCGCAATCACTCATTCATTTTTTTTTAACTCATTTACTCAATTAACCCTGTTAGAACAAAATTAAATGATACTGAAAGGATAAAAGATAAAGATAAAAAGATAAAAAATCTTTATTGATATTGTAAAGTTGCAACACACACACTATTTAAATAGAATATGCTACACAAATTACAATATCTCGTCAAATTGGATTTAATACATTTTATCTCAATAAATTGAAGTTTTAAATGACTAAAAAAATTACAAAGTCAAGATTTATTATTAAGTATAATGTGTCAATATAATTATAGTATCTGGGTAAAAAGTCTAGATCGAAGTTAGACATTTGCCCCATGCCTAATCTTTGCAAACCACGTACCTACCTACATTGCGAAAATAATCGTGATACGTCAAATACGATGGGTATTATGTTTGTACGAACTTTCGCATATTTGCAATGAACTTTTGACCTTGTGCTTTTGCGATATGTACGATGAATCACTATCTATCGTCTAAAAATACATCATCATCATCCACAGTAGGTTTCGTCCCAATGCTGGGTATAGACCTCTCTTATAATATACATAGTTATTGATGTTTTTCAACACTCTTACATATATAAAACTCAATCAAAGCACAGCCCAAACCACTGGACGGATTGGGCTGAAATTTGGAATGAAGGTACATAGATGTTATGACGTGGGCATCCGCTAAGAAAGGATTTTTCGGGAATGCCACTTTTAAAGGGGTGAAATAGGGGATGCAAGTTTTACTTCTTAAAGCGAACGAAGCCGCGAGCACCCACTAGTTATACATAAGCCTTTATTTAACTTGCAATTTAAATAAGTATGAAAGTAGCCAACTCTGGTGTCGAGTTTTCCAATCGCCCTAAAGGCTACTAAAGCTCTGACAGACGCCTGTAAGGCAGTTGCTTGATACTTCAGCATTCAAACGAAATGTAACTTACTTCATCATAATCATCATCATCATCTACAGCCTGTTTCTTCCCATTGCTGAGTATAGGCATTTATCTTAATATGACACCACTAACAAGACATAGTATAAAGCAAAGTCGCTGTCTGCAATATGTATGTATGCTTAGATCTTTAAAACTACACAACGGATTTTGATGCAGGTTTTTTTAGATGTGTTTTAAGAGGAGCGTTCGATTGTATAATAACGCATGCAAAAATATATTATATCCTGTGCTACAACATCAAACTTATTAGTCACCATCAAATGTACAAAATATATTAAAACAACATGTATGTACGTAGGCGATGGTTCTTTATGATACATAATTACACAGAACTAAACACGTTCACCATAATAAAGTATATGTTTTGTCATAGACAATATAATTTAGACATTTCTATCACACTCTTTGCATTCAGAATGCGATTTGTTTTTATTTATGAAATGTATTCTAGTTACTTTTAGTGAAAATGTAAGACAGTTTATATTAGATTTCAAGTAAGTACTTGAAAAAGCCCCACGAACACTACATTAGGTATCAAAATTGGTCAACTAGTGCTAAATAAAAGCAGTTAGTTAAATTTTTCAAATTACCACTTGTATTAAACTGGATGTAACTTTTTTACGAAAATTATTGATTTTCCGGCAATCATTGCTACTACCACAAAATAATATACTTAATGCATAATTCTAATTATAGAAAGATCACACATTAATATGTTAATGGTTATATGTGCAGTTTTTTTTCCAAATTGAGGACTCTACTGGATAAAATATCGTTGGTTTAACACAAAAACTCTGAATAGGGACAGAGTGAGGGCAAAAAACTTAAGCTCTGGTTTTTGGTTGGTTATAATTATCTTGGACTGTTGGTGTTTTGTAAGGGGTTTTATACTAGGTTATATGTATCTTTTCTACGTAAATATACTTGTGGTACCCGCGGCTTTGCCTGTTGTATCGGGTTACATAGTATCTACCAATTCTACCATAACCATTAACCACTATGGCACCATATCAAAAATTTCTATCATCCGTTACTCCGTTGCGGTAAGTAACGGAGGAACAAACGATCAAACATACGCACGCTTTCATCTATAAAAAAAAAAATTTAAACAAAAAAAAATGTAATCTATAGCTATAGGTATAGGTAAGTATAATTCCACCTGTTGCATAAATAAACTCATTAAGTAAATTCAAATGTATTTTATTTATAGTACAGTGCGGCGAAAAATGTCTTTCTTAAAATATTTGAAAAAAAAAAACATATCTCTTACATATATCTTAACGAAAATCTTGCCGAAGGAGAACTACAAAACTTGAAGACACAAGGTGCGGTGTTGGTAAGATTTTGAGAGCCACGGAGGCCACGTTGGTTAGGAGGTGAGGTGTGGCGGTGGTATATGTATATAGTGGTATATGGAGGAACACACATAAAAACCATCAAGTCTGTTGTTTGAAGTCGGTTAAGGAGCAGTCGCAGCGGAAAAATACTACATATTTCTCCAGAGTTTCATATCTCCTACAGCTCAATCTGTGACTATATAACATAGCAATGCTAGCATTTACATTCAATCTACAAGTGTTATAATACGTAATACTAACCTTCCCTATGTTAATGTTATGTTAGCCGCGGGGTCAACGACCCGTGCCCAGTGCCCACTAGGGCGTCTCGCTCAATTGTTTCACCTACTTGTGATTGTTACGTGATTTATAGCGCTCGGGCGGTGTATGGTGGGACTGATAAAATTCTTATGACATTACTAGTGGGTGCTCGCGGCTTCGCTCGCATTAAGAAGTAAAACTTGCATCCCCTATTTCACCCCTTTAAAAGTGGCATTTCCAAAAATCCTTTCTTAGCGGATGCCTACGTCATAACATCTACCTTCATTCCAAATTTCGCCCCAATTCGTCCAGTGGTTTGGGCTGTGCGTTGATAGATCAACTTCTGATCCTGATTCTGATTCTGATGATGATTCTGGTCCGGCTAGGTAAAGTTTCTTTTTATTTATAGATAAACTCAAATGTGACCTTAACGCCTAGAAAAGAAACTTTTATTTTTATAGCAATTAACGTTTAGATTAGAATATGTGGCTTAATCAACTTAAACTTCGTAAACCATATTTTATTCCAGACATAGGTTATATACATTTTTAGATAGTTCAATAGTTAGACATACAAAAGATTTGCAACAGGTAAAAAGATACAATAACACGAAACATAGTGAAAAAAACCACAGACAGAAATTATTCTCTGTCGAATACTGGCATAACTGACTGGGCCTGACTGCGTTGATCATGTATTAATGTTTGATATTAGTAATTCTAGTACCTCTTTTGAATAAGACATCCCCCTGTATATTTATTATCTTCGACCTATATACTTTTAATTTTTTTAAGTTCTTATGCTAACTATGCCCCTCTCCATCTTTCCAGGAGCGAGCGAGCGAGAGGCAGCGATGGCCGACACGGACACGGAGATCCTCTCCAACGGGAACGCAACCCTTACTGAGGAGGAGGAGGAGAGGCTGAAGCAGCGACCCGCTGATATTGATGCTGTGAGTGGTTTTTTTAATAATAAATCTGGCTTCCCGGTCGTATCTGTGCTAATCCGTCATAAACACTAGCCTATGCTATGTGTTAGTCTAAAGATTTGGACAGAACAGAACAGAACGGACAAACGCACTCGTAAACATTCGCTTTATTGACGTCATTAATTACTCGGATAAACACGGCTCGTGACTCATGACAAGCACCATGATACCCTGAGTTTTGAATTTCAAATCTATTATGTTATGTGAACCTGTGAGCTAATCACTGCGTAATATGAGCGCTTAGCTAAGTCTGTGCAATGAAAACCCCTCAGTGTTGAAAATCTACTTAGCGGCTTTATATCTGACTAGTGGGTGCTCGCGGCTTCGCTCGCATTGAGAAGCAAAACTTGCATCACCTATTTCATCCCTTTAAAAGTGGCATTTCCAAAAATCCTTTCTTAGCGGATGCCTACGTCATAACAGCTACCTTTATTCCAAATTTCAGCCCAATCCGTCCAGTGGTTTGGGCTGTGTGTGTGGCGTAGATCACTATATCAGTCAGTCAGTCCTTTGAGTTTTATATACCTATATAGATAAATGTAGGGATACTAAACTTATACGGGCAGCATAAGAAGTATAATTTACGCATGTCTCTACCGAATTCCTACTAGTATCGAACAAATATAATAAAAGGTGTCGATAGAATGAAGTCGTTTTGAAATTGTATCCAATTTACTAATAAAACAACCATTCTTTGCAGGATGTCCGCGAGATGGAGCGGCGGAAGCGCGTGGAGGCGCTCATGTCCTCGAAGCTGTTCCGCGAGGAGCTGGAGCGCGTGCTCGACCAGCAGATGCACGAGGGGGGGGACGCGCCCCTGCTGCAGCGCATCCGCGAGATGGTGGGCGGCCGGCTGCACAGTGGCACCCTCAGGGTGAGTGCCATACCCTAGTAGTAACTGTATGCTGAACATGAATGCAGAAATGAGTGAAATATATCATAACAAGAAAGGTCATCAAATATCTGGTCACGACCGCAAGACTTGAGGAGTACGACTTAAGGAGGAGGAACTGTATGCTACTCGCTGGATGTTTCTAGCGTTGGTGCTATTGTTAGACGTCTAGAAGATAATGTACATGGTCAGCGCTAGCGGATGTCTGCACATTGGCACTTTCAGGGTATTTATCAAGTTAGTCGGTGGTTACTTGGCTATACTGGTCGCAACAGTTGCAAAGGATCACAGGATTTGGATTGTTTAACGATTTTCCGCGAGGATCTGAAGCGTAATTTAGCACGTTTGATCAATGATAACGATAGACAGTGCTTCTATGATTGCCATGTTTATCTCCTTGTGAATATTCTGTCGTGAGAAAACCTCTAATTATGTATATTGGTGTTTTCTATTTCCAGGGCCCATCCTGCGTGCTGCCGATCAACGACATCCGCGGCATCGAGGGCGTCGGCTACGAGAAGGGCGAGAAGATCCTGCGCTGCAAGCTGGCTGCTGTCTACAGGCTCGTCGACCTCTTCGGGTGGACTCAGAGTAAGGAATTAGTTGAGAAGGGAAAGAGTTTTCTGATTTTTAAGATCATACAGAAAATCTGCCAATATTCATATTTATTTTCGTAAAGCTTATTTACAAGTCCAATAAAAAAAAAAACATTTTATTACTACGAGGCTTTCATATCTCAAATCAGAATCTATTACAGTTTGTCAGTCAGCTCTACCAACTAAGTTATTTACGGGAAACATATTTATTTTTCACCAAAATTAGGAATCTGCTGTTGCGATCAATCCTTGGATGAGTGAGGATTGCATAAAAGTTGTATACTAGATGGCAATTGGACTTTTGGAAAAGTATTGTGTTGGCCACATAAATAATATATATATATATATATATATAGAATATAATAGGAGTAGAGTTATCTTAACAAATTACTTATGAAAAGATATGAGAGAAGAATTTACAATTGACTAATTCTATAAATTTCTTCTAGCTGGAGTAAACGGGCAGATCACCGCACGCCTCAACACCGCCGTGGAACAAGTGCTGACTACTCCTCGCGGTCTACTCCCGCATGAGGTGACCGCGTCTTCTCTGGTGAAGGTTGACATGCAGGGCGCTGTCGTCGACCAGGGGACCACTAACTTCCCTGTCAACGTTGAAGGTAGGTCATTTTAGGATGGTCTATTTGTCAAAAGACTTCAGAAAGATCACTAAGAAATAACTGATCGACAGTCACTTTCCTGTCAAAGTTCGAGACGAGATAATCTGATAACAGTCTACTCGTGATTTACTTATTACATTACAGAAAGTCGTTAGCCTAGAAGACTATAAAATCGTCAACATATGTTTTAGTGTTTTAGTAGTCTTTGGTAGTTTCCACTCGTTATTATATGCTCACAATATAAACCTGGTTGAAGCCTGCCCAAGTTATCTAGAAGCTAGGCAGAATACATAGCTTAATTTCTTTTCTTTTCTTCCAGGCTTCTCCCTCCACGCGGCCGTGCACGCGGCGCGGCCCGACATCCGCTGCGTGCTGCACGTGCGCTCCGCCCCCGCGCTGGCGGTGTCGTGCATGCAGCACGGCCTGCTGCCGCTGTGCCAGGAGGCAGCCGCGCTCGGGGAGTATACCATGCATCAGGTGCCGCTCGGTGAGTTGGGCTTTTGTAGTCATAGTCATTTATTTATATCAGATATTTGATACACGTCACAGAAAAACAAATAAATTGAATCCATTAAGTAAAATTAATAGTACAATAAAATACAATAAATATTGCAATAATATATCTCTATATTGTCTTTTAGCTAAGATTTATGGTCTTTTTGAAAATTTGACGTAGTCTACTTCCGCATTGTCATGAGGCAGTGACTTGACGGGTACTTCTTCCACTATAGCGACGGAAATTCATTTTTATTTTAAAAATGACAGCGTATTATATTTTATAACAGCAAAAAAATAATTTGACAAATAAATGGTACATTTGGCTAATATGTAATGTAAAGACCACTTCTGGTCTAATATTTGTTATATAGGCCAGAGTCTGTGATAGACATTTGTTTTTTACGTTTAATTACAATGCTGTACCGTTACATACGTGCAGTACAGAGTCTATTTTAAAATATCTAATTTTAAAACCTTTCAGGACCAAACACCTAACAGAACAGGATTTTGTTTTAGGTCATTTAATACAAAAACGCATATCCATTCATTTCGCCTAGGATTAATGAAGTTTTCGTATAGAACAACTGTTTATATTTCATGAGTTATTTGATATAATATGTAGCTACTATAACATCCTTCCACTAACTTTCCAGGTATCCTTGACAACGAGGAGAAAGACAAGCTGGTCCGCGCTCTCGGGCCCCACAACAAGGTGCTGATCCTGTCCAACGCCGGCGCCCTCTGCTGCGGAGCCACCTTGGAGGAGGCCTTCCACCGAGCTCGTCTGCTCACCGCCGCTGCTGATGTCCAGCTCAGACTGGCCTCTGTTCCACTGGAACATCTCTCGCTGATACCTGAGGAGACTAGGAGACAGGTGAGGTGTAATAGAACATCATAGTAGACTGTAGTAGACCATGTGATGGGTTATTTTTGTATACTAGAAAAGACCAGGAAAAAGATAGTTGTAAGACTAATTATAGACTCTGTGATGGGTGGATGCTGGTCTTTTGAGATCCTAGAAAAGACCACGAATAGTATTGTATCTAGTCTATAAGTATAAGCAATGATGTGGAGCCACCTTGGAGGAGGCCTTCCACCGAGCTCGTCTGCTCACCGCCGCTGCTGATGTCCAGCTCAGACTCAACATCTCTCGCTGATACCCGAGGAGATTAGGAGACAGGTGAGTCTTGGTCTAATAGAAAATTCGAGTAGACTGTAGTAGACCATGTGATAGGTGGAAACTGGTCTTTTAGTATACTTATTAGAGAAGACCAGGAAACGTATCACTGCTGATCTATTGGTAAAATGGTTGATAGAAAGAGAAAAAACTGGACTATTTCAAGGCTAGAGCAAGTTTGCTTACTGTCTAATTCAAATTCACATTTACCTTCCGAGGGCTCTTAAAGATTTGCAAGTATTGCAGGTTTACACATCATTGTAAACCAGTTTGTAATGTAATAAATAAAATGTAATAATATTTTTAGTGTTGTTATTACAAATCTGTGTAATCGAATTACCTGTTATGTTTCGAAACATTACTATCTCAATACATATTAATTCCAGATGTACGAGGCCGCCAACAAGGCCCCCGCCGACGCCAACAAGTGGCGCGTGGGAGGAGAGGAGTTCGAGGCACTCATGCGCATGCTCGACAACGCAGGGTTCCGCACCGGGTACATCTACAGACACCCGCTCATCAAGGTAAGGGTGTGGGCCAATCACAGCACAGATCTTGCTTGTCAATACAATATGTAATAACCAATCAAAGCTCAGATCCTGAATCGCGCAAACAAAATGTTACTGCAAAGTATAGTTCGAAGTCTGAGCTTGAGCCTAAATCCCGTAAGCAAGATTCTCAGTGTCATTATCATAATACTGTCTCAAAACAATATACTGAAGACAGTTAAGTCTGTTCGTCTAAATGTACTCACTGTGTTTTAAGATGCATCGTTATGCTGACTTGGGTGCAAATGAATAATTTTGCATCAAATCGTGTACTTTGAATCCCTCGATACGCTTGGATTTCAATCTAGCTACGTTCGAAATTATCATCTATGATAATTCGATCTGCATACCAAAAAGCGCGTTAATTAATAACTAAGCAACGTAAATAAATATATTTAAAGTGTTTCGTTGAGTAAAGTTGCATTTTATTTATTATTAACTCGTGTAATTGCAGAACGACGTGCCGCGTCCCAAGAACGACGTGGAAGTGCCCCCCGCGGTCTCCTCGCTCGGGTACCTGCTCGAGGAAGAAGAGCTCTACCGGCAAGGGTATGTATATTTAATAATGTATGATGTGCAGTTGCGGTGCGCCCGGATTCAATCTGCGCAGGACCGGGACGAGTGGCGTACTAAAAGAGAGGCCTATGCTCAGCAGTGGGCGATAATGGGCTGATAGAGCATCCCAACTACGCTCAAATAACTGATTTGTCTGCCAATTGTTAGCAATATCAGAAAGTAATTGATAACTTCTTTTTAAGAAGTCTGTTAATAAACTTTTTAGGTACATACATACTGCATGAGAGATAAATTAGAAGTTCAACATTCTGACACCAAATCTTTTGTCAGAGTATTCAAACCAACCTAAGGCTTCTGACTTGACTTAAAGACTTTACAATTTAACGTGTCATCCCACCTTGTTAGATTTCAATGAATGTTGATAAGGTTATGATTAACATTTACATTCCAGGCTCTGGAAAAAAGGCCAAGGCAAGGTGGGCGAGCGCACTCGCTGGCTGAACTCGCCCAACGTGTACCAGAAGGTGGAGGTGCTGGAGACCGGCACCAACGACCCCAAGAAGATCACCAAGGTAGAATATCTGAGGGTCGAGGCCGAGTAGGGGGGTTGTAAGGGGGGTAAGGGTGTTGTAGGGGGGATTAGCGTCTATCAGTCATAATGTAGGGAGTGTTATCCGTCAATGTCAGTGACACATCTTTCTAAATAAGGATATAAATCACAAACGAGCCAAAAAAGATCACCCAGGCAGATTATCTGAAGGTCGAAGCAGACGTTATCGGGGGGGATTAGTGGTGTTTTAGATGGATTTAGAATGTTGCAGTGGGGCTCAGGATATTGAAGGGGGGATGGGATTAGCGTCAATCAGTCATAATGTAGGGAGTGTTATCCGTCAATGTCAGTGACACATCTTTCTAAATAAGGATATAAATCACAAACGAGCCAAAAAAGATCACCCAGGCAGATTATCTGAAGGTCGAAGCAGACGTTATCGGGGGGGATTATTGGTGTTTTAGATGGATTTAGAATGTTGCAGTGGGGCTCAGGATATTGAAGGGGGGATTAGCGTCAAGGCCATTGTATAGTGAGCGTTATCCATTTAAGTCAGATACACCTCTCTTTAAATATATTCACCAAGATATTCGTATAGGGAATCTTAGACGGGAACTTATGCATCATATTTTGTAAGTTCTTAAACGTACGAGGGAAGTTTATGACGATTAATATGGAGGGTGGGGAATTCATAAGAGGGGAGAAATTGGTATCTGAAATATAAACAAAGTTATGTATGATGCTTAAACGCGATTGTAGCATTGGTTTGGGATATCCAACTTTGGGGAGAATTCAAAGTAGGGAGTGCGTAAGGAGAGGTAGATCGTAAGTACATAAGTAGAGAAGATACAAACAAGCGTTCACAATAACGAACAAATTACGCGCTTTAATATTGTCGCATATACATATAAAGATTACACGCGCGTGTTGTTTTTATTTATTTTACTGTCAGCTGTTTAGAAATACGTCAATGTCAATTCTGACACAATCGTCTTACTCTTTCTTTTGATATTGATGTCCTTTTCTTACTTGTTAGATTTCAAGAGAGATGCATATAATTCCGGAATTCGTTTTCTTTTTCTGGCTCCGGTATACTGCAGTGTGAGCAAGCGAGACAACAAATTCTGCTCGCTTCTTGACTGAACTTTAGTAGGTGTGTCAGAATTGATATGTTGTATTCATGAAAAAATGTAGGGTGACCACAAACACTAATACTTGTACAAAACTAATCACAATTTTTTTCTATAAATTTTACTTTTTTTTATTATTTGTCGCTTTTTTACTGTGACTTTATTAAATTTTATTTTTACAATTTACTCCCACATTCCATTTAGGATTTTATTTTTTAATATTTTATTTTATTTGGGTTATGGGTGGTTATTTCACTAAGCTTTTTATTTTATTTTTCAATCTTGAATAGTTATTGCCATTAAATATATACATAATAGTCTAATAAATAACAAATGTTAACCACTTTTCGAAATATGTACTTTATCGTGATATTAATTCAATTTAATATTAAAATAAGATTTACTGGTTCATACTTTCGCTCAAAGAAGTGGTCTTAGCATAAATTATGGAAGCAATGCTGTCTATTAATTCCGCGATCTCTCAGCTAATCATAGCTCAGTATTATCTCGTGACCTGTGATTAGCTGATTGACTGCAGCCAATAAGACTATTCCTTTCATTACTATGTTAAAGATATTTAAGCTCAATAGATTGCTGTGCTTTTTTCTAACTTATATAGATCTTTTATTTACTGGTCTTTTTTTATTTAACATGTAGGTATATTTGTTTTATTAAAATATTTACTCGATTTATTATTTTATACTATTTTACACTAATTTTCTTTTACCAAATTAATCATCGAAATTAAATAGCATTTACGCAATTGTAAAACTCTTCATAACTCGTATTAGATGTAGGCATAGATATTATATTCAGATATAAATTAATATAAAAATCAAATATATTATGTATATTTAGAAAGTAATCGCTTCCCGCTATTGTGTGTATGATTTGGGTTAGGATTTTAGGATATTCCCAATTTCTTTGCGAATCTTGTTTTTGTACAAAATTGTAATTGTAAAAAGCCAAATGATTGTAAACCAAAGAGAGTCTTGTCGTGTCCGAAAAAATCTTTTGAATTTATTAAACATTTTTGACACAAAGTTCTTGAGAGGCTACATTTTTAACACTTGTTTTTTTATCGACACAATAAATATTGTAACTTTTCTTTCTAAAACATTTTCGCAACTGAAATTGGGATTTAATAAAAATGCTTGATTATAATGTGCTTCAGGAACAAAAACATGTTTTTATTCAATAAAGTATATAAAATAAATATAAAAAAATTGTTATTGATGACGCTTCTCCATACTAATGAAATGCTTTTGACGGATTTTTAATGGACAAGCGTGTTGCTTACTATCGGGCTGTAACTTGCTTGAACAAGTTTAGTTTTGCTAAAACTATTCTTACAATAAAATGTAAGGCACCACAATTTATGCCAAACTTAATACTTACAATATATAAATGGTCCCAAAAAATTATTAAAGTTAATAAAAAAAAAAACCTAAAAACAAATCTTTCATACTAAATAAAATAAGCTTACATAAATACATAAAATAAGCTTACATAAAATAAATGAAAACATTTTGTGGGCTTTAAAAATAATAATTATCTACTAAATTGTACCTAATCTCATGTTTTTAACTAATTATTGAATATATAGATTTAACTATTAGGGTTCTGCCTTAATTCTACTAAAGTTTTTCCCCACGTACTCAAAATATAAATAGATTAATCTACTAAATAAGCCACATAATTGTATCTAACCTAATGTTTTGACACTAAATTCTCTCGAAATGTGTAACTATTTTAGTGTTCTACCCTAATTCCCAAAAATTTACCCAAGTTTTCCCTAAAACTTGCTAGCTATTTCTCCGTGTGTGTGTGTTAGTGTGTAACTAATTATAATAATAATATTTTGCAGTGGGTGGACGCTAACAACGATGAGGTAATTTCACCAACGAATACTCTCTTCTCTTTCTTTCGTAACATTCTGTTTCTCTCTCACACATTCTTGTTGGGTCTATTTTGGTGTTGATTTTAGGGTTTTTTTATGATGGACTAGTGGATGCCCGCAATTACGATCGCATTGTTTCAAGATGAAACGTAGCCTATGCCACTCTGAGGACTATATACTATAACTATACTAAAAATCACGATGATCCGTCGCTCTGTTGTGGCGTGTAAGCGAAACAAACAGACCGACAAACCAGTAAACACACTTTCGTTGTTATATAAAGGTATGCTTTTTTAGGTTCACGACTGATGTTAAGCAATATTGCAATCAATATAGCGCGCTAGCCTAGAAGAAATTGGTCTAAGATCGAACTACTTGCATGATAGTATGACTTATTGGATAAGTAAATTCAATTTTAGATTACTTCGTCAAAAAACGTAAATGATATTTCTCAGGCAGCCTATATTGTTTTTTTTATAAATATTTTGAACTAAGTTAATAATGAACTAAACTTTGATAGGTTTTCATCTAAAAGTATTATGTAGGAAGTATTTTGTATGGCTTTCAATATTTTGGTGAAATCTACTTGGGTTTTATTATTCTGGTGTCCATATTTCTCTAATTACGTAGGACATTATTAACATTACAATTAATTTTTCAGTCGCTTAGTAACACACGCTTTGAATTTATGGAATAGTTTGAATTAAAAAAAAACATGTCAAAAGCATTTCATTAAACAACCCTGGTTATAAGAATAAAATTATTTTTTGAATGATAATAATTTTATTCGAATTAAAAACATCGAGTTTGTACAGTGTAGAGAAGTAAAAAAGAAAATGGTCAAGAAATGTTGCCACATTTTAAATCCTGTCTCCCTGCACAACCTATTTTCTTCCCGTTTACATCCTAAATTCCGTTTTTTATATTATTTTATTCAGTTGTTGCATGAGAACTATCCAGAACACATAAAAAAACACAATTTAACGTAAACACTGAAAAAAACAATACAAATATAAAAGTGCCTTTTGAATGTAAAAATAATTGAAAATAGCTTTGCATGGGGAATGACAATTGCAATTTTTTGTGATATTTTATGTCAAAGTAAAACAAAACTGTACTGTACATGCTCGATGGACCAGGAAGAAGCGTTTTTTTTTCTTTTCTTTTTAATCTTTCACCTGTTTTTTTTCTCTGCACTTGGCCACTTACCCTTTCCTTACTAACCCAACTCGCCCGAAAATCGGGAGATTTTCCGGCGTCTGGCAACATTTTTACTAATTTCTTTTTTTCTCTCTTTTTCCTTTACAAACTCGGTGGCTCGTCGGAACGTCTGCGAAACTCAACGATACATGGTCGCTACATGAAACAAATAAAAAAACTACATTGGATCTTGTCTTGGTGTGAAATAAATCTATGAAAAACAATTATCATGGTCATATTGAAACCTTATACCATAAACCAATATCCAAAACATCAAACCATACAAATTATTACAAATCATGGTTACACTTTCGAATTAATTGACGTAATTTTATCAAATATTGAAATATCTGTACATGGAATCAAATGTTGAAAAAAAAAACACTGTATAACACATTCACCATGATATTGGTTCTCGGCACATTACCAACATATAAAAAATACTTTATTTTGAACTTTGACTATGACCATGAAAAAAAAACTAAATCAAACACTTTGACCCCATGATGTTGGACCAAAAATCGCATCTCAACCTGGACACCGTGCTATGGGAAATTGGACCGTATTTCCAACGCAAGTGGGTGCAAGATGGCTCGCCAGGTCACTCGAGCACTCCAGTGAAGATCGACACACTCCAATTCGTGCCCAAGAACACCAATCCTAAGGAGTTTAAGAAACTGCAGCAACTGGTATGTTTTATAAAATATTTTTACTAGCTTTTGCCCGAGGTTCCGCTCGCGTTATCTAAATATATAAAACTCAAAGGTGACTGACTGACTGATATAGTGATCTATCAACGCACAACCCAAACCACTGGACGGATTGGGCTGAAATTTAGAATGAAGGTAGATGTTATGACGTAGGCATCCGCTAAGAGAGGATTTTTGGAAATGCCACTTTTAAAGGGGTGAAATAAGGGATGCAAGTTTTACTTCTTAATGCGAGCGAAGCCGCGAGCACCCACTAGTTATACATATAAACCTTCCACTTGAATCACTCTATCTATTAAAAAAAACTGCATCTAAATCCGTTGCGTAGTTTTAAAGATCTAAGCATACATACAACATAGGCACAGACGTGGTAAGCGACTTTGCTCTATACTATGTAGTGATTGGAAAAACTATGCCTGAGTCGAATTTGAAAAAGTTAAAATGGAAATGCGACTTGAATTTTTATAGTGCCTGTTATGTATTTAAAATTTATAACCAAACCTCAACAGCAAATACCTCAAAATACAGGAAATCCTAAAGTGGGGAATTAGGTCACATTAATTGTGAACAGTGTGTAAGATCAAGTGGCACCTTCGGCTGATTAGACTGAGAAGTTTGGTTGGGAGAAGCTTGAAAGGGGTGTGAATTTTTTAATCTAGGGACAAGGCAGTGCCCCCGCCAAGTCGAGCGCTAAGGTTCGTTACTGCGATTTCTTTATTATTATAGTTAATGTTGTGTGACTTGGCCGTTTACTTGTACCCACTAACCTTTAAAGTATGTTCACGGCCAGTCATATAACATTAACTATATTAATAAAGAAATCGTCGTAACGAACCTTAGACTTGGCACGACCTTGTCTAGATTTCATTACTTTTTAGAGATAAACAAGCAGCTCCATCGAGACTTGGCTAGTTTTTTACATAATGTTTTTGGTGGGATTTGATTTTTGCCTTGGTAGGAGTCTACCGTGGCCTACCTGTTCAAGGTAAACATGGCCAGGAAGACGCAGGTTCGATTCCTGGTCTTGATTAGTTCCAGCCTGTTTCTTAGATTTTTCATAATTTTAAGCATTATGTGCCAAATAAATACATTTAATTAAATGTAACAGATCAAAGACAACCGTAGAGCCGACAAGATCAGCGCCGGTCCTCAGTCACACATACTGGAGGGAGTCACATGGGACGAGGCCAGCAAGTTGGCAGAGGACGCCGTCAACACACACACTGGCGACCATGTTGTAAGTATACACACACACACACACACACTAACTCGCTCAAAATCTGACCTTGAATCACTTGCATCGCTCGTGATTTATTTTGGAATCTTCCTGGTTCAGGACTCAAATTCAAATTCGTTTATTAGCCAAAAAGAGATTACAATATAACCTTAAACATAATCATACAGTGTTAAACTCAACTCAATTGCACTGGATGCAAATAAAACATGAGTGAGATTATTTCAAAGCTAAAAAAATACGCGTAACAAATTGATTAGAATTGTGCGATTGATATGCTATTAATGATTACTTTTATAATAAATATTTAATGCTGTGTCACGACTGCTCCTTGCCGGCATAAGACAACAACAAAACACACGTGTAACAAACAAGTTTGTTAGTTGTGCAATGGATTACCGCAAGTAGCGCTTGATTCAATATCTGAAATGCTGTTTTCTGGCAACCAGATCCAGAACTACTTTATCAAGAATCATATTACTGTGTATCATAGAGTAATATAATATACCAGGAATAGAGAGACATCTAGTGCAATTTTAATGCCAATCAAATTGAAGCGCCCTCTGGAAATCTGCACTAAAAACAATACATACACTGTACATTATACATACCTACGTTTTCATATTATTGCCTAAAATATTTATATGTAATAATATATAATACCTACCTACACCTTGCTCCTTACATATAAATGATAAATGTTAGAATTTAAAATAAAATGCAGAATGTTATTTTACTATTTTGTAATATTTATGTCTGTTGTATTAATTTTGCACCGACATTTTGATTGTATCGTCACCATCACATTATAGTATTTTCTCGGCTAACATTGGACACCAACTGTATAAGATACTGTAGCACACTAATTGTTGATATGAATATGAAGAAATCAAAAAATAAAACAAAAAAATTCGCACAAGCTCTTGAATTTATCAACTGTAGTTATCAAAATTATTTTTTTCAAACGTCAGTTTGTGTCGTTGCCTTAATTTTGTATGTTTTTTTTTACTAAAATGACATCTTCTATTTCGTTTTCGGTCAAGAAATATAGATTAGCAGCACTATATTTCTATATTTGCATTTTGTTCCAAGTTTCACCCCCTGCTATGTATCTGATTTACTGATTTATTATTTATTTAATAATTAAATAATGCTTTTAAATGCTTACAAAACGATTATTACAAGGTTTAGATTTAAACAGCTGTTTAAGAATACATCATAATAACCATTTCAGTATTTCTTTCAATTGTTAGTAAGATATTAAATGTAAATGGGGAGTTCGTCAAGATAACTGTGTATATGCAACTGTTGGCAGCACTTTCTCTTACGTATTTATTTTTAATCTTCTTCATCATAATCGCAGGTGCTAATGGGCGCCGCTTCGAAGGGCATCATCCAGCGCGGCTACCAGCACAACGCCACCATGTACAGTGCCCCGTACGCGCGCAACCCCTTCGATCACGTCACAGACAACGAGATCGAGGCGTACCGCCGCGCTGTGGAGAGGAAGGGACGGAGCGAGTGTGAGTACATACATACATAGATAGTTTGAGTTTTGAAATTAACTATTAACCATAAATTTATAAAACATTTGATATAATAGTGTAAACAATAATCCTATTATACAAAATCATGCAAAAAAATAACATTTAAAAGGATTCCACTTTCCTATTATAAACTATTATACTACTATAACTTATCACATGTAAACTTTTTAATGAACCAAATGATTTATTAAGACTTTCGTGTCTAAAACTGTATTAAACTAATGCACTTATTACTTGTAAAAGCAGTACACTTTTAGGCCTTTATGTATTAAGCTATATTTAATTACCACCTTGGGGGTAGAATAACAAAATTGTCCACTAACTTGGTTACTTGGTAACTAACGTTTTTTTCGTAATTTTAGAAATTTTCGAATACTTTATTTTACAGTGTGTTAGTATACGTAGGAATGCTAAAATATAGTCCTATATGTATTTTCAGACGACACCGACCTCTCCGAGTCGGAGGCGATCAGCGGCGCTCAGATCACGTCGCCCGTCTCGCACACCGAGACCGAGGAGGAATCGAGAGATGGTACGTAGCGTAAACAATCCTCATTAGCCGGATCTACACCGGATGATCCAAAATGGATCGGCGATCCAGCGATCCGCGATCCAAGATCGTGATGCGTGGAGCGTGGATCGTTCTAGGGAATCGCAACTCCTCATGACTGAGGGTCGTGAGTCCTACGTAGAATTCAAATTCAAATTGTTTATTTATTTACAAAAGACTTAATACGTACATTCTTTAGGTACAGTTTACAGGTGCAGTGAATTATCTGGTACGCGAGGAAACCCTGAAAACTTGCACTAGGTACCGAAATGGTCCTGTAAAGCGAGGTTTCAGAAATAACCACAGCATCACAATTTTTGATTTCACTTACAAAACAAAACATAAAGAACATAATATAATATATATAATATATATAAGTATTTTTGTGTGCGTGTGTGTGTGTGTGTGTGTGTGTGTGTGAGTGTGTGTGTGTGTGTTGAGGTGTATTGGGCTTACAAGATGTGTAGTCAGTGACATATTAAGTAAATCAAATTAATTTGTGTTCCATAAGGGACTCGGTTGTGTCATAGTTAAGTGTGAGTAGGTAATTTGTTAGTGTTTGATTACAGCTATAATTTGTCAGGTTAACCATTTCAATTACTTTGCTTAGTTTGTTGTAAATAATTGGCCCAAGCATACAAACAGCCGTTTTACCAAAAACTGTGCGGTAATTTTCCGTTTTGAAAATGTTGTCTGGTCTTCTTCTGTCATGAACCTTTTGCCGTACTTCTCGGGGGACTAGCCGATGTTGTAACTTAACAATTGACCTTATAAATAATTGTCGGACGTTAAGCACACCACAGTTCTTATACAGACTTTCTGTATTGTATAGTCTGGGTTTAAAGGTCATTACTTTCAGTAATGCTCTTTGGGCCACTTCTAGTTGTTTCGTGTGGGTCTTTGCTGCAGAGCCCCAAGCCGGTATGCAGTATGTTATTATTGACTGTGCAAGTGCGTAATAAATTTTGACTAAAGATTTGTTATTCAATACATGCCTTAAAGTTTTAAATGTAAATATCAATTTTTTTACTCGACCTGACAGTTTCTTTATGTGTTCAAACCATGTTAGGTTTTCATCCAATATAACACCAAGATATTTTATATCCTTGGTAGATTTGAGATTGATACAGGTACATTGATTATCTATGTTACATGTTGCCATGTGTATCTTTAGCCCAAGTTCCTGTTTAGGTTGTGTTGCACTATTTATGGTGAATTTTATATATTTAGTTTTTGCAATGTTTAAATTAATTAATTTGTTAGGGGAGTTATAAATATATTAATAATATAATAATCCAAGGAGTCGCAACTCATCATGACTGAGGGTTGTGAGTCCTTCGTAGAATTAATTTGTTAAAGTTGTTTGAGCAAATACGTCTCCTATGGAATTATTTATTTTCTTGGATAGATGAAGATTTGTATTGTGGTTGGTGCATTACTAACTTGCCTTAGTACATCCTTTATCGAAAGATGTAGTCGGATTTTGTGGTCCTCAAACATCTCGGTTTGTTCACGACATTTTCCTTCACGGCTATGCGAATACGTAGGTAACAAAAAAAAGAAGTCAAAGGTTTTTTTAACACGCAATTGGCTTACGTTACGTGACTATAGCCTGCCTGATGTTAAGCACCACTATAGTCTAAGATGTAGCACGCTTGCCTAGATGAAACCTATTTACTAAATAGGTGTAGCGCTTCGACCGAACCGGGGTGCGTTCGAACCGACGACGCTTCCCCACCAAATAATAATAAAACATCTTTTAGACTGGCACGATAGCATTTTAGGAAATGTGTATGCCTATTGCCTACTAATCTAGCGGTGTCGGGTTCGATCCCCGCACAGCACACGTAATTATCAATTTACAATAATTCGAGATTTTATGAAGGAACCGATTGACTCTCACTTTGAAGATCGCAAGATTATAGTCCTCTTTCTTTTTAAAAACTTGTTTTTAAATTGTTTACCAGTTACATTTCGTCTTAAGTTTCTTTAGCGACATTTTAAATAAGTACTAATAATTTTCCTTTACCAAATGTTACTATTTTTGCATTTGCAGAGCACCGCGTGCTTAGAATCGAAACGACTCAAGCGCCCGTGCGAAGCCAACCGGAAGTCGTTCTCAGTGATGGTAAGCGACTTGTTTACTACCATTCAACATACAGAGTTACTGCTGGCTAACGCATTATTTTATATGTATATACAAAAGGAAAGTATTATATCCGTTATCTAGTACCTATGATACAAGCGTTCGCTTAGTGCGGGGCTAGATGGCGCTGTTTGATATAACTCGGAATATTTTTATTTTTTTATAAGGTACCTTTACGTACGTCAAAAGCAACAACTTTCGATTTATTATTTTTGAAATTCTAAAAAACACGGTTTTTTATACTTTTTGTCAGTATGTCAGAGCCATGTCATAATATTGATAAACTCTCGACACCAGAGTTGGCCACTATCATTCGATAAGAAGTCAGTGGGTGAAAAAAGTTTTTGCATGTAGCAGGTTTTTTTAAGAGGACTTTCTTTAACATATTTCGTAAAAGTCGTAGAACTAAAGCTGTCGATTTTAATGTATTATAACTAAACTATATGTAAATGGTTATGTGTTAGTTGGCAGTAACGCTGTATATATTCCATACCAGTACATATAATGTTACATTATCTAACAACACAAAAAAAAAAAAAACATTTTAATTTCGTGTTAATTTTTTCTTTTTTTTTTCTTTTTACGTGATTACCAATCCTGTTGAATACTTTTTGGCCTGAAAATTTTAGCATGGTATTTTGGAATGCCTGACAATTTTGGTTTTGGACTTTCAAAATTGGTAGTGTTTTTGAGGATGGTTTTTTTTTAAGTTGATATGTTATTTTGTTTTGAGTATAAATCGTTTTGTGTACAAACTTAATCCTCTTTTAGTATGAGAAATTATTATTCAGCAATGAATATAATATGACGTAAGATTATATTGAAACTAAAGAAACGTCACAAACGATTTATACTTATCCAAATTTCCGAAACAGTTCGTTTAATATTTTTAATTTTGTAAATATATTTTTTGTTTTTTTGGTAAATACTGTAAAAACATAAAAAATACGTACGTGTATGTTAAGTGTTTGTCTTTTTTATATCTTTTATATCTTAATTTTTGTAATTCATTCATTTATTTCCGTTATCTAGTACCCATGATACAGGCTTAAGCTTCGTATGGGGCATGTGATGGCTGTGTATAGTTAAAAATTTATTTTATTTATTTAAAAAGAAAAATTACACGAAAATATCAAACGAACTGCTCTATGTTTTTCTTTTCCTTTCTTTCCTCCTATGTTTGTGCATGCATACAGTTTGATCGTTCATTTCTAGTTGATACGACCGATTTCTTGAACGCCGAGCGAGCGCACGCAGACAGGACGAAAGGTGAGTAATCTGTTTGTCTGTCTTTATGTTTGTCCGTCTGTCTGTTATAGTACAGTGTTGTATGGAAACAGAATGTGTTACAATCTACCAGTTTTACAGAAACAAATTTATTATATTTACCAGTAAGTAGCAAAAATTGTAGAAATGGCAACTAATTTCTTAAACTTTAGCGTCTAAAGCTTTTTCAGTCTCGAAATAAGAATCATAAGAAAAATAACAATAGAGTGAAACTCTAATGTGGAAGCGGAACAAAGGGAAAGAGATTAAAACACAAATTCTCTCTCAATTGATATGATAAATATTTAGAACCGTTTTTTTAATTTTTTTACAATTAATGTCTGTAAAAAATAAACAAATATCATAAAAAAAATTAAAACTAGTGGTGCCGCCTTGCGCGGGGCAGGGCCCAAGCTACCGGTGGTAGAGGCTACAGAGACAGGAACCTCCGTGTGAATACGCGCCGAATAACTGATTCATTTATTAATAATGTTATGTGACATAGAAATCTAAATTTATTTCTTCTAATGGCTAAATATCTTTAACACATTCTGTTTCAATAAAATCCTGTTCAGGTGTCAGTTATGGTACTAAATTACTTTTAATGTTGCATATTGCACTCTGCATACTTTTGCTCCTTGCATGTGCAATTTACTCACAACTTATTTTCCAATTTATTTTGGTTTTTTGTATATTTTCTATACATTTCTTTCATTATACATTCCGTTCGTTAACATTATATATTTACTATTTACCTAATTCATTTTCTATGTTATGTATATCTCTTACTCTTATGTTACTATTTTCTTAATTAAGTATACCTCTTATTTTACTAACAACTTAAGTCCGTTCGCTGAATTGTGTGATTTCTGTAATAATATATTTAGTACAGTCATATTAAAATACATGAGATACAAAATTATTATCTATCTCTATTATTGTTACAAATAAAAAATAAATGTAGCTCCCGGCTGTTTGTCTGTACGGCAGTCGTTAAGCCATGTCAGAGGCCCTTGATAACCTCTCAACACCAGAGTTGGCCACTCTCATTCCATAGCAAGAACTGTTAGAAATTCTTCCTTCCGCAAACGGACTTGAAACATATTTTCTCCCTCTAACATTCTGTGTCCCTCTAACCCCCTACTTCCCCCCACACCACAAAGACACTCGCGCTCCGACCTCGTCGGAGGACGACGTGTTCGTGGCTCGCGCCGTGCAGTCTGGCGTGCGCACTGTCATTACTGCGCGCGCGCACCACCCCGCGCTGGGGAGAGGTGAGCTTGTAGGGACGCTGTGGGTAGTTGGGGAGATTGTGGGTAGGAGTTAGGGACATTGCTGGTTTAGGAGATGAGTGAAAGGAATTATTAAGATTGTTGCCTGTAATTTTATCAGCCACAGCTTTAAGAAGTAAAACTTGCATTCCCTATTTCAACCCTTTAAAAGTGGCATTTCCAAAAATCCTTTCTTAGCGGATGCCTACGTCCTAACATCTACCTTCATTCCGAATTTCATCCCAATCCGTCCAGTGGTTTGGACTGTGCGTTGATAGATCACTATATCAGTCAGTCAGTCAGTCACCTATGAGTTTTATAGATATAGATGACTAAATTTGATATATTCTCTCTATCTGTAACACTTCTCTAAAATGCGTTATCTTTCTAACGCCCTACTTCCCTACACAGAACGGTGCTGGGGTGAGGTTGTTTGTAGATATTAGGGATGTTGCCGGTAAAAGTTAGAGAGTCGTATAGAAAACACCAGATGAGATGGATGGATGGGAATCTCAGAAAATAGAAAACAATGTGTTTAAGTTGTATTGTATGTTAGCATGTATCCAAATCTGGCGAAAAGAATGAGATTACGGCGCGGGAGCATTGTTGGTAGATGGGTTAACGGATGAATGGAAGATGGCTGGTAGAAATATTACAGGTCTACTGATTGTAAATGGGAACTAAGAGTTTATGACTTCGTTATAAAATCGTTAGAAAAAAATCTGTGTCTAAAAGATTTTCGAAGCTTTATGTGTTGTGAGTGTCGGTGGCGGTACCAATTCTTAACTCTTTTTCTTATCTGCCATATATCTTCAAGATCCCAACCTGATCGCATTAAGAGAATTAATTGAATAATTCCAGTAAGGAAGTTTGATTGTAGACATGCTAGGGAGTTTAAAACGGCTTGCTTATAATCGTCTGTTCAGAATCAAATCAAATCTTAAAAGCTTTACGTGTATTGTAAGCGTCACGGTGGCGGTACCAATTCTAAACTCTTCTTCTTACCTTCTATATAACTTCAAGATCCCAACCTGCTCTCCGATGACGAGGTGTTCTTAGACTCGGCCGCGTCGACCGTTACCTCGAGTGTGACCTCGCCCTTCCCGGTGACCTCGCCCTTGATGTCACCTGAGCCCCCGCGGCCGATCGTGGTCAGGGCTCAGCATACTGCTGTCGCTCAGACTGTTAGAGGTGAGGGGTATATTAGGAAGGTGTAGGGAAAGTTTGGGGAAATGTAGGGTGGATTTAGGGTAAATGTGGGGAGAAGCCTACTCGCTTTTGCACCCTAGTGCAAAAGCGAGTGAAAGCTTTTTATTATTTATAGGTTTTGGGAATGGAGGAAGGAAAAGTAGGTTAAAGATTTGGGAAAACGTGTTTTTAATGGGTAGATATCGCGGTTTTTGGCGGTGATTCGTCTGGTCTTTGTCTTTGATCGTACTGGCTGTGATTAATTTAATTTTGTTCATGAGTTCATTAGGAATTTGATTTTGAGTATGTTTGTGTGAATGTGGATAGTTGTGAGCTTAATCTGTTTGAACAGATTTATAGCTCTGTGTCTGTATTAATTAGATTGATTGGGGAACCATGGTTTCGTATGGTATATTTATTTTATTTTTTTCCGTCAGTGATTGTCGATTTTGTGATGTCTTCTAATGTGGTGTTTTTAGGTCGTGCTATAAACGTGGTTTCGTAATAATTTCGTAAAAGTCTTGTATTAGATGCTCATTCGGTAGAAATTAACAAAATATACGCTAATCTCGTATAAAATAGAAAAACGAACGGTGTCCTTGTCTGTTTCCTATCTGTAATTACATACTTTTAATATATATTTACAAATTATATATTTACTTATTTGTTTGTTTCTTTTGTGTTTTGTCTTGCACAATAATATGGCCATACAGATTACAGATCTATAAATTGAACTAAAATGTTAATGTATTTATAGTTAAGATAATATAATACAACAATTTGTATTGTATCTGAATTGCCATATTATAAAAACCGCTAACTATGCACGCTCTGCCCTGCTTACAGGTACTAATGGTAAAAAGGAAGCTAACCCTCTCACGGAAGCGCTCACATCTAACAAACGCTCCTCGCACGACTTCACCCGTAGTCCTAACTTTGATAACATTGTCAAAATGTACGAAGACCCTAACAAAAATGATAAAACAGACAAAACCTGTGATAAGAACAAAAATGTACATCCAAAGTGCAAAATCAGTCTCAATTCTAGACTAAACGATAACGATATGCCTCTAGCTAGCAGTAGGTCCAGTCTTTACTCCATTCCGTCTATAGAATGGGATGGGAAAGCCAAAAGCGAGTTTGTTTGGCGCACTCGGTCCTTGCCCAGGCAAAGAACTACAAGCGAGAACAGTTCTCGAAATATCTACAGAACAAGATCTCACGGTGGATTCATCAATGCCTATATAAAAGATCCAGAACCAACCCACTACCATCTACCCAGATGTAAATCTTGCGGTGCCTCTAACAACTCTTACGCATGGGAACTGACTAAAGCGGAGCGAGAAAGGAAAATGAAATTACACGCTTCAATGTACTTCTCATTGGATAATATCCCACTGAAGTGTATTGAAGAGACCAAAGCCGTCAAAGTAAAAGAGGCCGTAGTGCCCGTGCTTAAAGCGGAAAAAGTACAAGTGTCTGAGTTTGTAGAAAGTCAGGAGTTCAATGAAGATAATTATTTGGGTGAGATAGGGAATAGCTTCTCGACTGAAAATCAGACGGTCATTGAAAAGACACTGACAGAATCTAACGCGAATGATACACTCACGGAAAATACAATAAAATGTGCGATATACAGAGCAGAATGTGTCAATATAGACCCAGTAGGAGACCATCAAGACAACGTCGAAGGCGAATACCACAGCTTCTCGGAAGACTTTGAAGACGCTTACGTGAGTCCCGTAAAAGATCTGGTCGAGAAAGATATTAGAGATTACTCGGTGCCTATAGATTTTTACTGCGATGATTACGTCAGACGCAATGAGGCAAGCCCGCAGCAATCGCCTCACAGAACAAGAGACGCATCCAAAACTGTGCTTGAGCCGATATTGGAGGAATCTAAAAGCTCTTATGGTGACAGCTCAAATAACTTATCCAGTGATAGTAAACGAGATTCAGATGTACAGGATGGTTCAGAAAATGCTGTGAATGATTTGATCAATGACATGATAGTGGCTGACCTAAAAACATGTCTTGAGATACAAGCACTTAATGAAGATGTCATGAAGACAGACGCACAGATTAATGTGATATCAGAGGTACCAGGAGATCAAACTGCAAATGATTCAAAGCATTCAAAACCGGATGATGATAATAGAAAGAGATCCCTGTACAGTGTGACAAGTTCCACGAATGAATTATTAACTTTAGACTCGACTGCAGAATTTGAAAAACACGAAGCCATATCTGAAGTTCTGATGGAGTTGTTGAATAAAATTGATTATGAGAGTGTTAAGGAAAAGTTTTTCTTTCACGGTGAAAAAGTAGAAAATATAGAACATGCTGCTAAGGACATAGATAACTGCTCACAAAATCATGATATTGAGGCTTATCTTGTAAAGAAAAGTACAGTGAACGATGATATTGTAATTGAAAACAAAGATATGATTTTATCGGAGATGATTCAATTAAAAATTATTGAACATCTGAGTAGTTATTCTATTCCAACTACTGATGAAAATACAGATTCTGAACCCATTTCAGAAAATGATGTTAAAAAGACACATGATGTAGACTCTAAAGAAAATTTACAATCCAAAGATACTTTAGAACCACGAGATAGTAAAGAGAGTATCACATCTTCCGATGAAGGTATTAGTGAAACGTTTTCCATCACAAAGCTAGTTCAAGATTTTGATATCGACATGCATTTGAACGAAACTATTTTGACTGAAGCCAGTGACAGCGGTATGACCGAACCGTTTAAAATAGCTGAAAGCCTTGTCTACTACATATTTGACAGAGTATTATTCATATCCAATAACAGAAACAAAAAGAAAACCGCGAAAAAGGTTGTGACATTTGTAGATACAGAAGATATTTTATACACTGCTCAAAGTATATGGTTGAATTATGAAGACAATGTCATTGCTTATATTGACCACGCGGAAGAAAGAAATAACGATTTAGACACAGAAGAGCCATCAGACGACGGTTTGTGCGATCAGAACACAGATTTAACTTACAGACCTATCGTAACTATATGTCAGGCTTCCAACTCAGAAAATGAAATGAGAAGTCAATCTGATTCTGATCATAACACTTCTATCTTAGGCATGCGAGACAGCGCAGTCTCTGAAGTCAGCACTGACTTCGATACAGATAAAAACTATCGAGATGAAATTGAACTACATCACGACGAGATCGATATTAATCAAGGCACTAAATATGACATCGATACTAATGCTAACGTAGAACCAAATAACGATTTAGACTCACTGAATGGAATATTTGAAGTTCTAGAAGATAATGATATTGTACAAATAATCGAAGAATCTGTCGAAAATGTTTCTCAAAATCTCTCCGTACAAAACGGCAGTCTCTTCGACGTGTCAGGCTATATACACGAGAGAATAGAAGACGATTTCAATATTAATAATAATGTGGGACTAGATATAAACAATAATGTTAACAATGCGATGCCAAGTTTAGCTGATGTCTCTACAGAGGATGAAGATTTTCAGGAGTTATCCGAAACGAGCATTGAAATAGCAGAAGATATAATTGTAAGGTTATTTAACGATATATCGTGCGTAGATGACAATGGGGGAACAACCGACACACATGTATTAAATGAAACATTCACTGAAGAGACAGACACAAATTCAGTATTGGACGAAACTTTTATAGAACACGATACAAAATCGAACGAAACGTATGCTCTGTACGAAGATTTGAACGCTACTATAATAGAAGACGAGTTAGAAGAACAATCAGAAACAAAAACGCACACAACTATAGATGAGAGTACAATCAATGACGATAGAATGAACATTGCCTTCGTTCACACATCGTCATCTCCACAGAAAGGATGTAGAATATTCGAGACTTGCACAGAATCGCCAATAAAAAGCCCCAACAGCAGTTTCGTTGGCCAAGAGTTGACAGTTCTCTACGAAACAGATGATGCGATTTTAGGATCGCCATTCGTGAAACGCGCTCCCATTACATCAATGTCACAGACTGAAAATACGGGAGGCATCAAATACTGGATATCGTTCGACGATGCCTTTGCAGACAATACTAGTCCAAGATACAGAGAATCTGTAACTCAAAGAGTTTGGAAACGAGCTAGAAGCATAGACGAAGGTGTGCCGAGTTTTTACAGCGTCGATTTCCAAAATTTTGATGAAAACCGCTTTAGAAACAAGTCCGTTTTGATCGAAACGAAAATCCACGAAGAGGACAGTCAAATTAAAATAGACAAGGAATATGTTCCAACAGAATATAAAAATGACAATATATCAAGAGAAGGGGAATGTGTCGCGCACAGTTCAGCGAATTTGCAAAGCATAACATCACCAGTGACATCAGAATTGTACAAAACCTGCGATTCTTTTCACGAATTGGACAATTCACAAAAGAAATGCATATATGAAGTGCAGAAAAGACAGAGACTTTATAACACGTGGCCGCCTTTCGAAGATACGATATTTTATAGAATAATATCGAAGTTTAGGATGTCGGAGAGTTTTGATCCAAGCGATTTGGAGTCTGCTAAGATTAATTCTCTATGATATTGTATGGAAAAAGATTCGATTCCTAGAGGAATTATCGAATAGATTCATACGAAGTACCATTGTGGTATCTGATCCTTTGAAGGAATTACAGAAAGTAAATTTATATTATGTTTTTTTTATGTCTCAACACTTTTCTGTCAACTTATAATAGAAGAAAATCAAAGATTTTTATACCTGTGTGCATTGAGCTAGGATTATACAGACACAATCTCAAACTAAAAAGCGCAGGAAAATGTCCGAACGCAAAATCGTCAGCGAGCGCAAACAAAAGACTGCTCGTCTCTTTCGCTCTTACATATTTTAAGAACGCGCAAAAGAGATAGGTAATCCAAAAGTCTGCTCAACGAGTAGCGTGGGCAGAGTTTTGGCTCGGTCATTTTTCGAGCGTTTGTGATGACTCTGTATAATCCTAGCTCAATGCCTGTGTGTATAAAAACTAGTCTAGCATTGTGACTGTCTTATTCCTTGCAATTTGTCTGTTTGGGGTGTTCGTACATTATTAATTAAAACCAGTTTAAATAACTACTGCAGATGTCAAATTACAAACTACATTTGGACAATTTGTTATGTGTATTCAATATACCTGCCCTCTTAGACATGAGGCTTTTTTAGTGAGCGTACTGACACATACTAATGGAATAAAAAGACCAATGTATGGGATTGACATCGCCCCGCTCCGCGGGGGGAATTGTTACGTCACTCCCATACATTGGTCTTTCTATTTCATAAGTATGCGTCAGTACGCTCACTAAAATACGCCTCTTGTCTAAAGGAGCTGGTTATTCGTAACGACGATCGATAAATACATGTTTTGAATGAAGAAAAATAACAGTCTTGCTCATATTTTGATATACAAACTAATGCAAACTAATACCACTAATTCTAAAAAATATATCTCGTATTAAGGTAAGTGGATTAATAAATAAATAAAAAAAAACAACTAAACTTCATGCATTAAGCTCTTTAATATATTTTGTAAACTTGCTATTTTATGTTTTGGTGTGTTGTTTTGTTTTTTTTTTCTATTCTATTCTAAGTTTCTCTTTGTTATTGTGACAATATGATTTTGTTTTGCTAAAAAAAACTCTTGCACTGTTTGCATGTTTGTCTATGTGTATGTGAATGTAAGGATGTAAAATATGGAAAACAAATAACTGTTATATGTTATATAATATATTACATAACACTTTATATACTTTTCGTTGTGAAATAGACAATTCATAATGTATTTGTTTTCTATATTTTTCAAATGCATTTAAAGTGGTGGCAATTCTAACATACTTATGTTTATTCTTATAATGCTATATAATCAATGAAAAGAGATTGAGATACAAAACATTGCAAATTAAGTTTTATAAATGGCGGTCAAAATCATTCTATCCCTTTCGCACGAATAGGAGGATGGAATTACTTTAGCTCAGCTAGCGGAGGCAATCGCATGCGATTACCGATGTTAAGCGAAGATCGACGCGGTCAGTACGCGGATGGGTGACTGAAAAGTGGCATACCATTTTGGGCGCTTCCATGGGTCGGATGTCACGTTAAATTGCAGGTCGCGGCTTTTTGTCTAGTACGGCAGTCGTTAAGCCGTGTCAGAGACCCTTAGGGCGGTTTGATAAACTTTCGACACCTGGGTTGGCCACTCTCATTCGATAAGATGAAACCTTTAGCCGTAATTTATTAACCTCTTCTTTAATGTACTGGGCTCTAAAAATATGTCAAATTAAGTATAATTAAAGAAGGAATATACCAGAATTGCCATCATCTAAAATAATAAATAAACGAATATATTTTTAACAGCATCTTTTTGTTGTGCCCATTAAAGTGATATTTCTTTTTGTACATACTGTGTTTCATTTTTATATAAGTTAATATTGATTCATTTGTATATGTAAAGGGAAGCGGGTAACTAAAGTCCAACCGCGATACACGTGGAATTTCAGTCATTGACCTGTGTATGTCTATCTCTGTCGCTAAGTATTGCCGTATCGCTCGTACATGCGGTGATGACTGAGACAACAATATTTTTGCGCAAGAGAAACAGAGACAGGCATATATATTATATAAATCAACGTCCGAAATTGTATGTTGTCTGCGATCATGCTCATGGACTTTTTTATGTGTTATTTACTTTTTTATATAAGTACCTGTTATCATGTGTATATTTTGATTTTTTTTTTGGTTGCGGAAGTCATAAAAAATTGTATTGCCATATGAATTAATATTTGAAAAGGTTTTACTCATACTTAACTTCAAAATTATCAAAAAAAAAAAATTGGTGCTTTTATCTAGTAGTCTATTGATAATATAATATCATACTTTTTTAGTGTATGTAATATCTTACACATTAAAATTGATTTGAAATTTATTAATTAGTAAAAAACGAATATACATTGATTGTATTCAAACATGATATAGTGGGTGAAATGATATATTTTCTATTCGATATGGCAATACAATAGACTTATTAATATAATTTGCAACTGACAACACCGCTTCTTGTGCTCTCACTTCGCATGGCAAGCCGTTGGGTGGTTTCGAGAGAAACGCTTCATAGTCATTACTAGAAGTAAGTATTAAGATAATTTTCAACATTTTTACATAAAACTAAACATAATAATTCTAACTAATTAATAGAGGTAATAGGTATCTTCTAGGTAAGCGTGTTACACGCTAGGCTGCAGCAATGCTTAACATCAGGCAGGCTGTAGTCAAACGTAAACCTATCCCACGTAAAAAAAACTACCAAAAACCAAAAAACACTTAAATATCTTTTGAAAAGCCTAAAGATGGTTAAAGTGCTCTTAGCTCTTATAAATCATACTATTTACAGGTACAAACATGAAAACTAAAAACTTTTTATACGGGACCTTGTTAAATTACTACAAAGAATAGGTACTATTACCTAACCTACCCTTTAAAGTATTACTATGCCAAAAATCATAAAGATTTTACGCTCCGATATAAAAATACATATACCTATATATGTAGGTACTTACATAAAAAACACATATCCCTAATTACCAATGACTGGTTTTTCAAGTTTGTGTGAATTCGTACTCAATTAACGGTGAAGGAAAACATTGTGAGGAAACCGACATGTTTGCAGACCACAATATCCGAGGACATGTGTCTTCCGTGGAACGACCTGGGCGCCCACCACGATGTATCTGCTCAAGAAAACTCACCCCTA
This sequence comes from Macaria liturata, assembly GCA_964023185.1. Lineage (NCBI taxonomy): Eukaryota > Metazoa > Arthropoda > Insecta > Lepidoptera > Geometridae > Macaria > Macaria liturata. Next base: position 12,657,142 of record OZ026809.1, on the reverse strand, counting down.
GAATTGATTTGAATAAGAATAATTTATTTACCGTTACATTCAAAATGAAAATTATGTACTGTCATAAATTCAATACATATAATATTGACATAATAATCTCACAACATTTCAATTTGTAATCGTCTGGCCCTGTATTAGTCGAGTTGGATCGCTTGCGTTTTGGGAATTAGTAAAGCGAGGACGAGTATCTACTTAAATACCTAGTTAATATGCATAAATGATTGATATTAGGGATATTAAAGTTGATATTATTTCCGCAGGTGAGCACACCGTCAACGGCGACCACTCGGATGCGCATCAGAGTACTTTCTCGCATAGCAGTAAAGAGGTAATTATATTCATTAGTACCCACTTTTTTACATGGAATGGACTTGCACTTGACCATAATTCATCCGATGGTAAACCATGCCAGAGGCCTTTATTAACTTGAGCGGCTTGATTAACTCTCGACACCAGAGTTGGCCACTCTCATTCGATAAGAAGGCCCGATGGTAAGCGGTATGGCTTAGGATGGAGCGTGGTTATCTATCACGAACTTTTTCTCGGTTTGAAGATCATTATTTAGGGGATAAGTACCTACATAAATCAAGGATATCCATTTAGCGTTACGTAATGCGCGTTTAAATACATACATACGAAAAAAAGGGTTCTGTTATCTACTAATGTAAACCCAACGTTTTTTTTTCGTACGATTATGTACCTGAGCCTAACCAATACTGTGCTTCCGGCGACTTGATTTAAATACCTGTCAAGCATAAAAAAAACTTTAAAAACTTACTAACTTTTTTCCCATTGTTTTCCAGGGCTCCCCATCCAAGGAGGTGTCGACAGAGGACTCTCCCAAGAAGGACAAGAAGAAGAAGAAGGGGCTCAGGACGCCTTCCTTCTTGAAGAAGAAGAAGGAGAAAAAGAAGTCCAGCACGCCTCAGCCCGCCTAGGTGTGAGTATTTATAAACCGACTTCTTTCTATATCAAAGTCGCATTTATTGATTTACTAGCGGTGCCCCGCGGTGTTTAAACCAAATCAAAAGTTTTTTATTAAACTTAAATCTACCTTTTTACAAAATGTGTAGCTTAATGTCCAAGATAATCAAACTTACAACTAAAATAATTTAAGTGCTACAATTTAATTATGAATTGGTGCCTCTGAACTAAGCTAGGCTTGTATCTCAGGGGCACCACTTCCCCATGTGTGTTGACATTAATTAACCTACTACAAGTGCTAGTAACTGATTAAAATATGGTTTTATAGTGTTACCCACGCTCATCAATTCCCATATCTCAACTTACGCAGATATTCAATTACAACTATACTCAGGTATTTACTCGTAGTAAGAAGGAGTACTGATAAAATATGCAAAATCGACAAAAGGCGAAAATCTTATAAATTGACTTTGAAAATTGACATGTGACATATGAGAATGTTTGTTTTATAATAAAGTAGTTTCACGTGACTTCACGACAAAGTTCAAAATTGTAAAATAACTCCTTTTATTGGTAACACTAGAAATTGAAGAGCATATCGTGCGTTTGCGCGGCGCCACTGGCGATGTTTTAAAGTTTCTTTTAAAATAAGTGTCAATGACATAAAATTACATTCAAATCCCAGTAGTTTCTATACCTGTACTTTCATCACAATCGCTCAAACGTATTCAAAACGTCCACTCGTATCCGTCTGAAAGATTGTGATAAAAATACAGCTTTGCCCTCTACCAAATATCAAATTCAAAATTTTGATTGAAAATGATTTTGATTGATTGAAATATAAGTAAAAGTAAAAAAGCCTTTATTCAGCTACACATTCATAAAATGTCACAAAAATTGATACATTCAGACGATTGTTTACGGAAATGACAAAAATGTTTGTTTCAATGTCAAGTGATGCAATACTTTTAGGTAAATATAAGTAGTAAGTCCTAATTTAACGTTTTTTCTTTTCCAGGTAAAACCCACAACCCCCCACTGCCATCTCGCTTTCAAAATACTTGTAATGTTATTGTTTTTTTAAATAAATATTAAGATTAAACTCCGGAAGTGCGTAAGCGGAACTACGTAACTAAATGTCAGCTTGCGTAGATTATCTCCTTATAGATACCACATAAAGGTTTTTTTATGATAAAATAAAAAACTATTTGAAAAATGTTATAGGTTATTATTTTATGGAAATATCAATTATGCTAGCAAAGTGGATCTTGACAGACTTTTAATATTTAAATTACGAGATTTTGTCATTTATTCATCCAAATTTTCAACTAAAAATTAAAGTAGGTAATTTGAAAGTTGGTTCATCAAAAAAAACACATTTTTGAATTTGTTTCAGCAGATTCTGTATCTGGAAACGTATCTAAAAGACAAACATGAAAATGTTGCTCTTTCAAAAGGTCCTGGGCTTGTCCATTCCAGTAAAAAATATACATTATCTTAGATTGAATACATTTTAAAATTGAAGATAGTACTTATGTGGTATCTATGGGAGGTATTCTATGGCTTAACTCGTACACAGAGTGTAGTTTGTGGGGTGTATATAATTGTGTGGATAAAGAACATGATGTATGTTTGACGCGGACGCCATCTTGCTTTTTTATTTTTAACCCAATAAAATTAAATGTACCCAATGACATTCTTATAAGATTGTGATGAAATTGTATTGTAATTTGACGTAAATAAAAAAACAATATGGCGTCCGCCACGCCGCTCAAGAATAGCGCTGCTCTTACATTTTGCTATAACAATGGGCTTTTCTATTTAAAATGTCTACTTTTGGATCAAAAACCGATTTTTTGGTCGTTAAATTAAGTGGTGAGCGTAGGAAAGCTTGTTTTTTATTGAGTTATACCCACCTATTGGCGTTTTTAAGTTTGGTGCACTTGATGTAGTGTTATCTCTTTCCCTCTTATAGAAACTATATCTGTCAGATGAAATACTACATTTAACTCGCTCTTTTGGATCATAGATGGCGCGATTTAAAAATGCTCACGCGGAGAGCAAAATATTATGAGTGCGGGCTCTTAGGTAAGAGCAAAAATTATGCTATATTATAGATTTTTTAATCCAGCGAGATATTTTATTATTTATTTTGACTTTAATAAAATGGCGATTGGTATTTTTTTGACTTGTAACTTGCCAACCAACTTATGTCGAAACAAATATTTTTTATTAATTTTACGTTTGTAATTTTAAGTTTTTTTTCTCTGAATGTTAGGTACGATTTGGAACCAATTTCGGCAGCTTACTAAATTACTGTTGTAAGTACAAAGTATGTTTTCGTTTATCAACTTTTTTTTCAGTAAGAATGAATACTCAATGTGACTAAATTCGTTTGAAAAGTACAATATGTTTCGTTCAAAAATCGTACTTAGCAATACTTTGGTGCATTCTTTACTTATAAAAGTGGCATGTAATGCTTAATGTGAGGGCTTTACGGCCCTGATGCCATTCGTGCTTTTCAATTACTATTAATTAAAAATAGTTTACTTTTGGTCACACAAAAATAACTCAATTTTTTATTTATCTTACTTTCTTTCCTGTAAAAGGCTTTTTTAATAAAAGTAGATTGTGTTTTTATTTATTATGCCTAGACAAATTTTAGTATTATAATTTTGAAAGCAGTCATGACCATAAAAATTTAAAAATTGATAATTGACAGCTGTCAAAATTATCTTGCTATTAAAGAGATGGTATAATATAATGAAAGATTTTCATTCGGGAACATAGTAAAAAAAATGACCTATAAATTCATAAATTTGTTCGTGATTATTTGTGAATTACATTGAGATAACTTCATAAGAAAAGATATTTTTGTGTGATCAAATTTTTTAGCTATTATTAAAATATAAAAACAAAATATTATAAACGTTAGCACTTATTGTAAATGTAAGATTGGCTAGCCTACTATTACGTAGAAAGTTTTTAAATTATTCTTTTGTACCGACTTCTGGCGTTTTTTCTACTGTTTGTTGTGGCCATTTTTGATAAATACTAATTAAAAATATACATCAAGTCTTTTATATTACGCGTATTTGTTAAATCACTAGATAAGACTTTGAAACATCAAAATTGTATTAATAAATGCCGCAAATTAATTTATCAGGGGATCGTTATGATTTATCCGCCATTTTGTCAATATACATATATCATCATAAAATGGCTTCAATTTTAGTCATTTATAAACAGATATTTTACATTGTATTTAAATAAATGGCCAAGTAAACAGTAAGCATGTTTAAATTTTAGTTCGATACGGGGTCCGTAATTTGTAATTAATTATTTTTGCTATTCCTTGGGCTCCGTATACATCAATTTGACATTACCTAGTTCGGTCTAGTGTTGTTAAAATGACAAGTTGATTCGATTAATTGCGTGTGTTACTCAAAATATATTTAAAAAATGTTAATGCTCTGTTCACAGATTATAATTAATTTTGACAGCTGTCATCTTAAAATTATAATGACTGTCAATGAAAGATCAGCCCTTATTATATACGTTTACGCGGTTGTTATATCAATTTAAAAGAATATTTGCGTAAAAATCGATTTATTTTAACATTATTTGCATGTTTTGACATTTTTATTTTGAATAACACACCCAAGCGGGGTTTAAAATCAAATAATCGGATTCTAATCGATTTAATATGACGATTGGTACAATCCCCGTTATGTATTTTTATGCATTATGAATTATGACGTATATCGCAATCTTATGTATTTTTATGAATAAATCTATTATTAGTTTTTATTGAGTTTTTGATTTTATTTTCCTCTTTTTTTTAAAGGAAATTATTAAACTTACTTAATATGATTGTTTGGCCCAAGATTAAAATGCATGACATCTCTTAAAACACAACACCAAATACGTGAGAAAAATACTAACGGATAAGGAAATTAATTGCCATACCATGGTCATATCAACATGAAATGGTTAGTTATTTTTTATCTATTATTTGTATTACTTAAATGGCTTCTGCCTCATCTACGTACGTTTTGCGTTAAAATTAACGTTAAAATGTGGACTTGACAGAAATGACAGGTCACAATTATGTTGCTAATCGAGACAATCATGATCTTTGTAAGTTTAATGATTTCCTAAGTTATAACCTGTCACAAATTCAATAAAATAGATAGTTTCTATTATTGTAGCAATTCTAGCGTTAAGTTAGAGCTTATTGAGACGTTATGTTATGGTTTTGTAACGTGATTTTTTTAAATATATGCTATTTCGAAGATTATTATGGATATCGTGTTTTATTTTTCACTTCTTTTTATCGAATGAGAGTGGCCAACTCTGGTGTCGAGAGTTTATTCAGCTGCCCTAAGGGCCTATGACATGGCTTAAAAAAATTATATATTTTTCTATTCACTAATATGGATAAATGCTTTATTAAAACCCCAAGCATACCTAAAACAATATAAAAGAAAACATCAATAATTAATATCAGCATCTTAATTGGCGGCCTTATCGCTAAGAGCGATATCTATAAAAACTCATAGATAAAACTAGCAAAACCCCGCGATGTTACCTCTTAAAAGTAGGGCTTATATAAATCTAGAGTCTAATATAGATATGTACCTTCATATAGAATTTCATCCAAACTAATTCAGCTGTTTACACATTTAAACTTGCTTTTATAATACTAATGGGATTTAAATCTTTTATTTGTCTGTGATAAAATCCGAATAAAAAGTAGATGCTAAATTCTGAATAAAACCTCAAGTTTTTTTTTTCATCTGGCAGAAGTTTGATAACTTTCACCCGCTAGATGACAACTTCAAACTAATCCTTAAATTTCTCATACAATTTCAGAAGATAAAAAAGAATGGACAGATAAAATTATTGTAAATATGTCTTTTTATTGAATTGTCCATGTAAATAAGACATGGGCACTGTTAAAGAAATCTGTTGGAGTACCAAGGTAGGTTTTATCTTCTTATTTTACACTTCTTAGGTACCTACCAGGCAATTGACTACGAGGTCAGATTGAAGCGAGAGTATGGTCCATAGTCATATATATTTGCTAGCTTTTGCCCCGTTTATTACTATACATAGACATTCCTCTTGAATCACTCTATGTTTAAAACAAATAGCATTAAAATCCGTTGTGTAGTTTTTAAGATCTAAGCATACATTCACACATAGGGACAAACGCGAAAAGCAAATTTGCTTTACTCGTATACTATGCATTATGTAGTTTGTATTTAAATAATGTAAACAGTTTCTTATCAAACATGTTTTCCCCAGTTTCGAAAACAGCAAAAATTGGCGAACAAATCAAAAAGCAGAGACGACCCTCTCAAGTCAAAAGATTTAGAGCAGAACCAAGAATTAGAGGACACAGAACCCAAGAACCAAATCGCAGAACCGAGCAAAATACCTAGAAGGATCAGAATGTCAAAAGTTTTGAAGCATAAGTTAAAAGCTGAAGTGGAGAAACCGCCACAAGAAAACGCGTCCAAAACAGAACTGAAGCGCGGAAGCGAATTGTCCCAAGTATCTGTAATACTCACAGCACGACAAGGCTCCAATCAGGAAATCCATTGTTCCAAAGACTGCATAAGTTCGAAATGCGCCATCTGTTGCCAGAAACCAGAACCAAAGGAAGAAAAGAAGTGCTGTGCCAAAAAGCCTCAAGAACCAAAACTGGAGAAGTGTTGCGCTAAAGGCAAATGCAAAGACAAAGATAAAGACAAAAAAGCGGAGAGTTGTTGCGATAGAAAACGGAAGCCTGTCAAATGTAAGCGAGCTAAACCTAACTGCTCAGTGTCGGCCATTAACCAAAGCGTTAAGGCTAATTGTTGCGCTTGCTGCGGAGTTTTACTCGATTATTTCAATGAGGTTATACGTCTTTTGAGTTGCAAATGTGATACGAGAGTCAATGAGGTATTTTGTGAACTGTGCGATGTAGCGGCCTGCCTTTGCAGTGATTGCTTGACGTTACTCAAGAAGTTGGTCTGCTGCCTCGGCTCCGCTTGTAGTGTCAAACAGAAGAAGAATCGGTGGATGTGAACTTTTGGCCCAGAAATTGTTGTCATTAAAGTGCGATTTTTAAATGTAATTTTTATTAATCAACGCCTTCAAATGTAGGAGTTTATATAATTAGACCTATATGATTGTAATTTATTGTCAGAATTTAATAAAATTTTAGTACCACTTAATAGGATTGCGAGTTCACTTTTGTGAGTGTGTTTGGGTTTATCTATGGATGTATCAAAATTGAGTGATATCGATATGATTAGTTTGGTATTAGATTAAAAATGTTGAAATTTAGGGAACATTTAAAGTTTTATCAAGATCGGTTCAGTTGTTTTTGAGACATGGATATATCAACGTAAGGCCGAGTCCGAGCGAGCATGTATGGCCACTGATAGACGGCTAATAAAAAAATCAAATAATGGAACTAATTTAATCTAATGTGTAATTGAGAAATTATTATTAATGCGCATTTAATAACACTGACCACCTTTACCTAAGAGTAGGTATGTGTACGAAATAAAACTAAAAAGTATAAAATAAAATTTATTTCAAAAAAATCATTAATCGACTTCATGTGTCACTAAAAAGTTAATAAATAATTTATTTTCATTTTCGCGACTTCAAAATTCAGAGTCGGGAGTAAAGAATATCAAATTATTGAAACTTACAATCCTACATGTAGTCTTATTGAAATCAGTATAATATTTGGAGTCGGTGCCAGTCGCGACTTTGCTTTGGCAAGCGTCGATTTCGTTTAACCAGTGACTGGCACCGACAACAAATATGACTGATTTCAATAAGAATACTTATAGGATTGTAAGTTTCAATAATTTGATAGATTCTAATTCATAATAAAACAACATGGTTCAAATTCACATTTTTATTTTACAAAAATCAACAACCACATTTAAAAAATATTCATATATTCTTATATATACTTACACCATGTCAATCTAACTTTTAATTTATAACAATTACATAATAAATCATCGTCAACTAATTAAATAAACATAATGTGATACCAATTAAGCAATACTGCACAATCTATACATATAATAAAGCTGAAGAGGGTCAAAAGACTGAACTTTGAGATTTAAAAAAAAACTGGTCGGAGACACTTTGAATTGGTAACAGAATAAGTTTAAACTATTAATAGAACTTTTTTTTAGTGCTAATAAATTATTTTTCATCCCACCATCTCGGAAAGAGTATTTTTGCTCTTCAATATCTGAGTGCAAAAGCCGTTTTTATTCTCTAGAGGATAAAGTAAATTGAATTTAGAACATCGTGTATTACAAGTTTTTGAATTAAAAAAATCATTAAACCTATTTACTGCTACCTCTATGGTGCCGAATATATCATACAACTTTTTTTAAATTTGTTAAAAACTCAGACTCGGAACCTTCTTGGTGTTCTTTTTTTCAATTTGCTCTGTACGCGGTTCTTTACGCGGCATATTTTCACGTCATTGTTAAACCTTATATTAAAAACAAGAAACTTGAAAACCAGTGAAAAAACTAAAATGAGTGATTCTAGCGACGAGGAAGTTTGTTTGACGCCAACAGAATTGACTGAAACTGTTAATAATGCGCAAATGAGCTTACTCCCTCAACAATCACGCGTTTTGCATTTAGTCATTTCCTCGCTGAGGTGGAATGAAAAGTTACGTGTTGCACTCGAGTGCAAAGATTTTTCACCTCGTGCTCTTTTGATTCCCTCGCTAACGCTCAGGATTCTAATTTTGAATCACTCGCTGCGCTCGTGATTCAATTTTAGAATCCTTCGCTTGCTCGGTCATCAAAATTGAGCACGCGGTTAAAAAGCAACTTTGCACTCTTGTATAACAAATAACTATATCTTTTATTTTTAGGTAATTTTTATATAAGCTTTTGGCGTTCTAAAACCACCCTTGACAGGTTATACGTTACTTACTAAAAACATTGTATTAAGACTTAATAAAAGCTTTTAAAAATAATAAGTACATAATTTATTCGCTTAACGTTGAAGGAAAACATCGTGACGAAATCGATATGTTTGAGGAGCACAATATCTGAGGACATGTGTCTTCCGTGGAAGGACCTGGGCACCCACCACGATGTATCTGCATAAGAGAACTCACCCAACGAATTAATTCTGCGGGGGAGTCACGACCCTCAGTCATGAGGAAATACGATTCAAGAGAGAGAATATGGTCCAATAACGTTAATAAATGTTAATGTACAATATACATAGTTTAAAATCATGACAACAAATTTATTATGCTAAAAGTATTTTCATACTTTATTAAAAACTCTAAAGTAATTAATTAATTATTGGCAAAACTGGTAAAATCTACCCGTTATCAACAAAGGAGGTAATATTAAAACTTAATTAACATTCTATAAACTTCATTAAAAACTTTGCTAGATTAGGTACGTACTTACAAATTATTTCGAAAGACAAACTTTTCAAGATTTTCCCAAATTAACACCTGATTATCTATCTATATTATCAAACAATTTAATGTAATAAAACAAACAGGGCCTTATTATAAACCGTGGTTTAACTATTAGTCCAGAACTTTGAAAATACCAAGTCCGTTCTTGTTGTTCGAAATATGTTTTCTTCTGTCATAATAATCAAACTGTCAAAATGTTACCTATGATCAAGGATTTTTTATTTCATCCCTCTCTTTCCTATTTCCATGCCTATGATAATCAACGTTCCTTTTAACTTTAGAACCGGCACAATACAAAGTTATGGCCATAAAAGTGGAACAAAAACGTTCCAATTTGAAGTTGACATTTCGATTGTTTGTATGTGATATTCGAACAACAAGAACAGACTCTTTATTAACCGACTTCCAAATAACGGAGTTTATCTAGTCTTCTGAAAGTTTTTTTTAAAGTTCTGTACTAATTTTTAAACCACGCTTCAAAATAAGACCGTTAGTATTTGCACACTACCGCTAACTGGGCATGGGTAGTCCCTGACAGACTCCTATAGGCACACCTAAACCATAATCCTGAGGCCCATGAATAGTCCTGATATGTATTCTCAAATAACTCGTTCTCGTGAAAAACTTGTAACAAATATGACATTGGTACTTTTTCAAGCCTTGATGCGTTTCCAAATGTCTTTTTAACTTGCCCCGCGTTATGAAGCCTTTTCCACATTCTTGGCAAATAAACGGTTTCTCCTTCGTGTGGGTGAAACTGTGCAGTTTTAGGTAGTAGGGTAGTTTGAAAGACTTTGAGCAAACCTGTAACAAGAGATTGGTGAAATTAGGATAAAATACAAATTTCTACTAAAAATACTTTTGTATGTAAAGCGCTATGTAGGTGCCTGCGATACAGGTATTCCTAGTGCAGGACCTACCGGTACCTTAATACAATGTAATATAAAAAAAAAACTGTTTATTTATTTCATCATCATCATCATCAGCCTGTTATCGCCCACTGCTGGTCATAGGCCTCTCTTCTTGTACGCCACTCGTCCCGGTCCTGCGCAGATTGAATCCAGGTATATTTATTTATTTGTATCAAACTATGTGTCTGCCAAATTTCATGACGCTAGGTGCAACGCAACGTTCCAAGCAGACGTTTTTTTTATCTCTTCACTATAATCGTCTAAGACAATTTTGTTGAAACTATAGATGATGCTTTGTCTTAAAATAACTCGACAACCACTTGACCGATTTGTCTCATATTTTCACTCAAGGTAGATATTAGACTTAGGTATAATCCTGTGAAATTTCATGACACTAGGTGCAACGCAATGTACCGTGCACACGTGTTTTATCTCCTCACTATCATCGTCAAGGTAAGCAAGATCGATTTTGTTGAAACTACAGATGTTGCTTTACCTTGTAATAACTCGGCAATCACGTGACGGATTCGTGTCATATTTCCACACAAGGTAGAGGCTAAATATAGGTATATGTCTATGACATTTCATGACGCAAGGTGCAACGCAACGTACCGTGCAGACGTGTTTCTTCTCTTAACTATCATCGTCCAAGTCGATTTTGTTGAAACTACAGATATTGCTTTATCTTGTAATAACTCGACAACCACATGACCGATTCGTCTCATATTTACACACAAGGTAGATATTAGACTTAGTTATAATCCTGTGAAATTTCATGACGCAAGGTGCAACGCAACGTACCGTGCAGACGTGTTTCTTCTCTTAACTATCATCGTCCAAGTCGATTTTGTTGAAACTACAGATATTGCTTTATCTTGTAATAACTCGACAACCACATGACCGATTCGTCTCATATTTACACACAAGGTAGATATTAGACTTAGTTATAATCCTGTGAAATTTCATGACGCAAGGTGCAACGCAACGTACCGTGCAGACGTGTTTCTTCTCTTAACTATCATCGTCCAAGTCGATTTTGTTGAAACTACAGATATTGCTATATCTTGTAATAACTCGACAACCACTTGACCGATTCGTCTCATATTTACACACAAGGTAGATATTAAACTTAGGTATAATCCTGTGAAATTTCATGAAGCTAGGTGCAACGCAACGTACCGTGCACACGTGTTTCTTCTCCTCGCTATCTTCGTCCAAGTCAGCCAGATCCATCTTGTTCGCGTGCAGTTTGAGGTGTTGCTCCAAGAAGTAGAAGTGCTGGAAGATCTCGCCGCAGATGTTGCAGATTCGAGACCTGGCGAGGTGAAAATTAATATAATTATAAACTAAAATATATAAAAAGAAATCAGGTCACGAAAAAGACAAAGAAACTTTTGCTCGTGGCTTCGCACGCGTTATTATATGTACACGTAAACCATCTTCTTGTATATGTCGTTATTCTTCTCCTTTTCGAATGAAAGTGGCCGACTCTGGTTTTCAAAGTTTATACGTGCTTCTGAAGTCTAATTGTATGTACATATGTGTGTATAATATTCTACCCCAACTCTCTCTGAGAGTTTATCAAGTCGCCATAGAGACCTCTGATATGTGTGTATATATGTAGTTTGTATGTGTAATGTACCTCTCGTCAGCGGGCGGCGTGTCTGTCTGTGCGGGCGCCGGCTGGTTGTTCTTGGGTATGCGGCGCGCGTTCTGCAGCACCATAGCGAGCACCGCGCCGCGGTTTTCCTCTTGGATACTGGAACAGATACATAAAGATATTTATTTGACAAAACACTGGTACTACTTAACATAACTTATTACTAGACTTTCGCATTAAGAAGTAAAACTTGCATCTCCTATCTCACCCCTTTAAAAGAGGCATATCCAAAAATCCTTTCTTAGCGAATGCCTACGTCATAACATCTACCTTCATTCCAAATTTCAGCCCAATCCGTCCAGTGGTTTGGGCTGTGCGTTGATAGATCACTATATCTTTGAGTTTTATATATATAGATTAGTGTATACAATGTTAATGTGTGTTTCTTGTGAACCCCGAACTAGGCCTGGGCCTGTGTCTCGGTGGTTCGAGACTGAGAGAAACCAAAATGGGATTCTAAATAAGTGATTCGCGGATTTCCATTGTAAAAACAGTGTGAAGAGTGACAGTTTTATTAATCCAAACTTCAGCAGATTTTTTCGGTTTTCCGTTCAGATCACCAAACATGTTAAAGCGAAATTACATTAGTTTACGGGTGTCATTACACCCGAAACCTGTAAACAACATACGCGATAATACCTACACATGAGAAAAAACCGTAATACAATTTTAATATTTTATCATGTTTTTTTTATTCATTGTTTATACAGGGTTTTTTTGTCGTTCCACCATTGATCCCTCAACATGAGTCAAGTACATTTTCTGACTGAACATTTTGCTTAAGCGTAATGAGATTTTATGTTCGGTTTATTAGAAACGTCACGTGCAAAATTTGTACTTGTATATGAAAACTGATTGTAAATATTGTGAATGAAATATTTTAGTAAGAAATGTAATAAAAAGATATATTTAATTTTAATTTTAATGTGACATAAATGTTAACAATGTTTGACATGTTAATATTATGAAAAAATGACTTCAAGTTAAATATGTGTGATACGTATATATAAGTAAAAAGTACAAAACATTAAAAATTATCACCAAATCATTCCCCGATAAACAACATAAAGTACCCATTGTTTAACCCTAAAAAAATGGTTATACATAAAAAGACTATAAATGTTATAATAATAAGAACCATTTTTTTTTTTTCAATAATAATATGATGATTATGATATAATTAAATGTGAATATATAGAGTTTGTACAGGGTTACTCACAGGCCCTCCTTGATGTGCGAGCGCAGGTGCATCTGCACGTGGTAGCGGGTGTGGAACATGTGCGCGCACACCGGGCACTCGTAGCGCAGCGTGTACTGAGACGTGGTGTGCGCCGCCATGTGACGCTGGAGAGACAAACAAAGGAAATACTATAAAGATATCGTAAAGTTGCAACACACATATAATATTTAAATATAAACATAGAATAGCCGCCATGTGCCTCTGGAGAGACAAACATAGGAATTACTTTAAAGATATCGTAAAGTTGCAACACACACATATAATATTTCAATATAATCATAGAATAGCCGCCATGTGCCTCTGGAGGGACAAACAGGAATTACTGTAAATATATCGTAAAGTTGCAACACACACATATGTATAATATTTAAATATAATCCTAGAATATGCTACATCATTATCATCAGCCTAATGAGACCCACTGCAGGGTATTATGCCTCCTCCACTGAGGAGTATTGCTCGCTTGCCCGCGAAACCCGTTCTTGCCGAGGTGAAGGGACATCGTGGTATGTTTTAGTCGGAGTGGAGTCTCATTAGCTCCGAGCCCGACATACCCCGCGTGGTAAGGCAAGCGTGTTACACCCTAGGCTGCCTGATTCAGCAATGCTTGACGCATTGCTGGATCAGGCAGGCTGTAGTCAAACATAAACCTATAGCAAGTAAAAACAAAAGAATAAGGCACGTTTTTTTTTGCTATGACTATGGGTTTGCACTTGAGCGTAATTGTGCCATGGTACGACTTACCCTAAGCCTACTAGCGCAGTGGAAGCGTTTGCTGCAAATCTCGCAAGTCAACGTCGGCTCGTCGCCCGTCGACTCTTGGCTCTTGCACTTTTTCCTGTGTGTCATCTGAGTACAAATCAAATCATTTATTGAACAAAATTTAAATGTACAGTATCCTAGAACATAGAAGAGTGAAGTAAGTATAAATTACATTTATAAGATATTGGATCAGGCGTCACTTTGCAGAAATCCATTGTAAATGAAACTCTGGTGATGTATACAGTGTTTTTCCGCTGCGACTGCTCCTTAACCGACTCCAAACAACACACTATACATATACCACCGCCACACCTCTCCTCCTATCCAAAGTGGCCTTTGTGGCTCTCAAGATCTTACCAACACCGCACCTTGGGACTTTAAGTTTTGTAGTACAATTAAAGCGTGTTAGGATGACTTATGACTGTGACTTACGTGCCCTAGAGAACTTCCTTAATGAATAAATTGTGCGGGGGAGGTACGACCCTCAGTCATGAGGAATACTCACCATAGGTCCTTTTTTAGGGAAGTTCTTCTTACAGAACTGACACTGGTACATGTTGGGGATGCTGTGGCTGTCTTTATGTGAAAGGGCAGATATTTAAAACTATTAATAGTGACATACACACACTCATAACCTCAATTTACTTACGTGCGTGTGTGAGTGACTGCCTACATTGCTTGTTGTCATACCACTTGAATTTGTACACAAAATTGAGGGTAGTTAAATATATGTATAAAAAAAAACATTCTTTGTGTAACCTAGCTGCTCCTAAGACGTAATTAAAATTAAATTAGAAACATACTGGGAGATGACTCTGGCCTCGTAACACAGCCTAACGGCTACCACGAGGTCAGAGGATTCGAAGCATTTCGTGACAAAGTTTTTTTGACAAATAAATAATTTTGTATTTTTGTACTTACCATAGGTCTTTTTTTTGGGGAAGTCCTTCTTACAGAACTGACACTGGTACATGTTGGGAACACTGTGGCTGTCTTTATGTGCTAATAGAAGGGCAGATATTTAAAATAACACACCCACATACACACATACATACACACACATACACACAAGCACACACACACATACACACACATACACACACACGCGCACACACACACGCACACACACACACACGCACACTTAGTTCACTTACCATAGGTCCTTTTTTAGGGAAGTTCTTCTTACAGAACTGACACTGGTACATGTTGGGAACACTGTGGCTGTCTTTATGTGCTAATAGAAGGGCAGATATTTAAAGTAACACACAGACATACACACATATACACATACACACACACACGCACACACACACCCACACACACTCAGTTCACTTACCATAGGTCCTTTTTTTGGGAAGTTCTTCTTACAGAACTGACACTGGTACATGTTGGGAACACTGTGGCTGTCTTTGTGCGCTAACAGAAGGGCAGAGTTGTCAAACTCTTCCAGGCAGTAGTAACATTTCATGCGTTCGTTCTCTTTGTGCGATTTTAAGTGGACCTGAAGGGTGACTTGGTGGAGAAATCTGAAATATTGGAAAAATTATATTTACTGTATCAAGTTTTTGTCACTTAAGTAAAGAGTTACGGGTCACAAACATACCTACTGAAAATACAATCAAAATGCTGCTTTAGTATGTCAAGTCAAGACAACAATTTTTGTTCCGCTGCTTTAAATAAATTTATACGAATGAATAAAATATAATCCATATCATTATAATGTGTTGTTATAAAATATTACAGGCTGGTAACTAACACATAACATTTTAAAAGTGATTTTACTACGTCAAAATCAACAACGTTTATTTTAAGACATTTTGTATGGGTCAGCTTATTTTTTTTCGCGAATTTCCAAAAATCGTAAATCAAAGTTGTGCTTGGAACGCACTTAAGCCACCCTTAAAGGATTATGTGTAAGTTCTCAGTAACCCAGTATATTTATAACTAGCGTTTGCACGCGGCTACGCACGCGCTATTACACATTATTATTTATTGCTTCCTCTTGAATAACTCTATCTATTAAGAAAACTGCATGAAAATCCGTTGTGTAGTTTTGAAGATCTAAGCATACTTACTTATTTTTTACGTGGGATAGGTTTACGTTTGACTACAGCCTGCCCGATGTTAATCATTGCTGCAGCCTAGGGTGCAGACATAGGGATATTACACCTTAATGTATAAAACTCAAAGGTGACTGACTGATATGCTTTCAGTCCGTAACTTTGTTAACCTAGTCGATTTCCGCAGGGAAATCGACTAGGTTAAAGAGAGAGAAAAAGTTATATTTCTTCGACCTGCGACGCGGGAAGCGACTTTGCTTTATAATATACTAGTGGGTGCTCGCGGCTTCGCTCGCATTAAGAAGTAAAACTTGCTTGCCCTATTTCACCCCTTTAAAAGTGGCATTTCCAAAAATCCTTTCTTAGCGGATGCCTACGTCATAACATCTACCTGCATGCCAAATTTCAGCCCGATCCGTCCAGTGGTTTGGGCTGTGCGTTGATAGATCACTATATCAGTCAGTCAGACACCTTTGAGTTTTATGTATATATAATAGATAGTAATATTCCCTTCTTACTTCTTATTACAAAACTGACAAGTATGCGTCCAGGGTCCGTGTTTCCGTTTATTCTTGAAGAACTCTCGCTTGGATTTCTTCGCCGCTATCTTGGCTTTAGCTTTATCCAGCATTTGATCCAGACTGGAAAACAAACTATAGGTATAATAAAAAAAAGCCTTTATTTGTGCTTGATATTTGGTAAGTTCACACAATTCAAACAATTAAAATAAATAAATAAATATTCAGGGTCATTGCACACAGCGCCATCTAGCCCCACACTAAGCAAACGCTTGTGTCGTGGGTACTAGATAACGGATATAACACAATATTACATGTATACTTTTCTTTTGTAAATATGTACAAACATACTTATTATACATGCACAGAAACGACCAAGCGTTTGCTTAGTATTTGTACTATGTACATGTAAAAGAAAAGTATATAAGTATTATACAATACAAGTATGTATAATACTTATATACTAATAGTAAGTATGGGGCTAGATAGCGCTGTGTGATATGTCCTGAAATATAAAAAATAATTAGGAAACAGATATAAACTTACCCCTTATTTTCTTCTTCCGATTCCGGTTTGATATCTTTACCTGGAAATCAATATTTTTGACTACGCATTATAAAGGCACACATTTGTCTGTGGAAGTCTATGGACATTAAATACATATGTATGTACATACATATATATGAGAAAGAGAGAATTCAAAAAACTAATTATTGTTTTCTTTGTCAGGACTTTTCCTATCCGGTCACACTCCACCCGTCCCACTGTTACCGGTTGGGAACAATTTTATATGTATTAGTCAACCATAAAAAAGAGTGTGGCTCAGCGGTTCAAGTGTCTGCTTTTCATCCAGACGCACCCTGGTTCGAATCCGGCATACCAATGACTTGTAATTCATTTTCAATTTATGTGTAGATTTGCACTCGCTTAGCGGTGAGGGAAAACATCGTGAGGTAACCGACAAGTTTGAGGACCACAATATCCGAGGACATGTGTCTTCCGTGGAAGGACCTGGGCGCCCACCACGATGTATCTACACAAGAGAACTTCCCTAACGAATTAATTCTGCGGGCGAGTCACGACCCTCAGTCATGAGGACATACGACTCATATATAATTGTAGCATAGTTAAAAAGATGTATATACAATTGCACTCAAACCAAGTAAATAAGTAATGTTATGTAATATATAACTAAGGCAGGCGCATTGGACTTAGTCTGTAAGGTTTGTACTTACGTACGTAGTGAATAAATAAATTAATTAATAATTACCTTCCCAAGTCTCGTCGTGCGTGAGAACGTGTCGATGCATCTTGCTCGCCGTGATGAAGGCTCGCCCGCAGATGTAGCACGCGTAGGGTTTCTCCCCTGAAATGCACAACACATACATATTTACTACTAGTGGGCGGCCGCGGCTTTGCTCGCATTATTTCGAGATAAAAAGTAGGCTATGCCACTCCCAGGACCTTATACTACCTACTGTTACCGACATACTAAATACCATAACTTATTTATCAATACCCTGCAGTGAGTCTCATTAGGATGATGATGATTCTTACTAACTAGAATTAATATTTAGTTCATCCTCTTTGCATCAAATGACTACCTCGTTGGTGGCTGTCAGTTTGACTTGTACTTTCAAACTGACAGGTGAAAAAAGTGGAAAGTGGAAAGTGGACCGAAAAAGATTTTGGCGGGAATTCGCTAGGTTCTAAGTTGTGGTATTACGGAAAACGTGGCTCGATTGGATGCGCTTGCTGGAGCCCGGCCAGAACTGTTGTACTGCAAATTAAAGCATTTATTATAAAAAGTGTTTCGTTTATCATTAACTACGTAAAGTTTCCGTACGAGTATCTTCATACAAGTATCAATAGTTGCTCGTGTCCCTGCGAGGCATCGCAAGGGAGTCTCGGCAACACTACATACCAAAGATCATAAGGCGCGCCCACGTCGCCGAGGGGAAGTATTCCTCGTTTGATGTGTTTGTATGTGTGATAGTTTGTATGTTCCAGGATAACTCACTAACGAATGGACTGATTGAGATGAAACTTGGTATGCATAGAGTTTGGAATTTGGATGTAGCATCACAGGGACCAGTTTAATCCCGGGTTAAGACACTTTAATCCAGGATAATCGCTACTAATCGCGCCCACGTCTCCAACGGCATATAATCGTCGTCTAATGTGTGTGTGTGATAGTTTGAATGTTCGAGGTTAACTCTTATATAGTTGGACGGATTGAGCTCAAATTTGGTAGCGCAAAAGTTTGGACTATATAAAATTACATGCGCGGGGCGCACCGACGTTAGAAGGGGAAGTACTCTAAGTCTGATGTTTGTGTGTATGTGTGTTTGTGATAGTTTGTATGTTCCAGGTTAACTCACTAACGGGTGGACCGATTGCAATGAAAATTGGTGTGAATGGAGTTCAGACTAGGTAGCATTACATAGGATAGTTTAATCCCGGATTAACACGCTTTGATCCCGGATAATAGCTACTCTTATAAACCAACTTACCGTTGTTTTATCCAGAATTAGTACACTTCTATCTCATCAACACACTTTAATCCCGGATTAAGACACTTTAATCCAGTATTAACGCACTTGAAGCTCGGATTTACGCCACTAATAAGTCACTTAAATCACCAATCTTGTTTTATCCCCCTATTAGACACTTCTTTCCCTAATAACCACAGTTTAATCCAGTATTAACGTCACTAAAAGCCGCTGCCAGGGTATAACCTCACCAGTATGCGTCCTCATGTGCACGTGCAGGTAGGTCTTGGTGCTGAGCTGCTTGTGGCACACGGGGCACGCGCACCTGCCCCCGGGGGCGGGCGCGGGGGGCGAAGGGGGGCGCGCACACGTCGCTGGGGGGAAGTAGTCCTCGTCCGACGTTGGGTCACTACAAATACAAATATATCTATATAATATATATAAAACTCAAAAAGGACTGACTGATATAGTGATCTATCAACGCACAGCCCAAACTACTGGACGGATCGGGCTGAAATTTCAAATGAAGGTAGATGTTATGACGTAGGCATCCGCTAAGAAAGGACTTTTTGGAAATGCCACTTTTAAAGGGGTGAAATAGGGGGATGCAAGTTTTACTTCTTAATGCGAGCGAAGCCGCGACCCACTAGTTTAAAATAAAATTAATGTAAATAGGTTGAGAATAAGTTTGGCTTACTCTTTAATTTGGTCCGTAGCTTCTTTTGGAGTTTCATCTTCTGCCAATTCTTCTTTGTTTTCTTTATCTTTTCTCCGATCTTTGGTGGATTTCTTTTTCACCTCTTTTGGTTTGACTTCTTTATCTACAGGTTTATTTATATTAATAAAGTAGCTATTTTAAACTTAAGCGTTAGTACAATATAATCTATATTAAAATACCTATGTGGATAAGAGACAAATGTAAAGAACTTACATAATGAAAGGTTACAATTACTATCAGATTTATAATAAAATAAACTTTATTATATAGTAAATAGGGCAATTTTTCTCGCTAGAGGGCGTGACACGCTAACATCTGCTCCATGCAAAAAAATCTTTAAAAATAAACAAGTGAATTAAGTCAGCCTACAACAGTGTTATTTTATACGTATAGTGTTGAAGTACATGTGGTTGTGTTATCCAGAAGAAATAGTGAAGATTTTCGAAGATTTGTGCAAAAAACTATATGGTTTTTTTGTTGAGTGTCAAAGTGTTTCTGTGTGTAATTACAATAATTTTGGAGTTATAATATAGTGTTTAATCCCGTTAAAACGGAACAGTGCTTAAATAATCAGTTGCAAAAGAAAACAATCGATATTTGCGTATTTATTTGTAAAAATATTCTAAGTAAAATTGTAAACAAAAATCTACCTGCAAATTCAATTTATTTTTTATTTGTCGATTTTAATCCCGTAATAACGGAACAGTGCCAAAACAATTGTAATGATAACGAACAATTAGATATTTACTCCCAAAATCTGTCGAACATCTACCAAAATTTGATAAAATGTCAAAGTGTTTACGAGTGTAATTACAATAATTCTGGACTTATAATACAGTGTTTACTCCCGTTAAAACGGAACAGTGCTCAAATAATTAATTGCAAATAGAAACAATCTATATTTCCGTATAAATTTGTAAAAATATTAATTTCAAATTGTAAACAAAAAATCTACCTGCAAGTTCAAATTATTCTTTTTTGTGACTCAAGCTGTGTAACGGCCAGAAGAATCAGTGAAGTTGACAAAGACATCTGTTAATATTACTGTCACTGAACACCTAGAAGTAAAATCAAACTGATTGCAGTTTTCGTTCTTTCATTAACATGTCCCGCTAGCCTAGCGGTTACGAACGCAGCTCAATACACCGTACGCCGGATCGAACCCCACGCCGGCCCATATCTTTTTGTATGATAATTTAAACATACTGATAAGTTGCACCAATATAATCGTGTAAATTAGTACCATAGAGATCTACAGAGGGCGTTGGCAGTTGTGATATGTACTCATAATAATATTGAAGCAAATCATTATCATGGCTGAAAATTTAAACTTGGCCGATATGTTTAACACACTACGTACGCAAATGAGAGAAGATGCTACTACACTCCGACAACAAATCAAAGAAGATACGAATGTAAGTTTGAAACAAGTTGAAGAAAACCTAACACAGAAAATTGAAGATAAATTCCGTCATGTTGAGTCGAAAATAGATCACATCGAAAAAATACAACAGGAACAAGAGAAACGACTGGATGAATTTGACAGGAGATTACGGCAGAGAAACCTAATCTTCTTTGGAATCTCAGAAGAAGAGGAAAACTACGCAGGTCTAGAAGAAATAATACTACAAATTCTTAACTACAAAATGGAGGTGGAATGCCAGAGAAGTGACCTAGAATTTGTGGGAAGAATGGGGAAAAAAAATACAAAACCAAGGCCCGTGAGAATAACTTTCACGACTTTTGGCAAGAAAATACAAATTTTCCAACGGAAGTCTAGCTTGGAAGGCAGTGGCTCCTATATAAAAGAAGATTACCCTCAAAAAGTTATTGAAAAAAGGAAAGCACTCATACCGCAACTTATAGAACATAGAAACAAAGGAAACCACGCAATACTCAAATACGATCAACTTATAGTTAAAGAAAAAACAACAAACAAAAGACCTCTGTCGCTTAGTCCATCCGAAAAAACAGATGATCAAATCATAAAAAAACGCAATAACAAACCTGTAAAAATGACGATAACTTCGAAAAATCTACCTACAATGGCCCACTCAAGCACTACACAACATATTAAAACCAATAAGACTCATGGGTCAAACTCGTCGATCACAACCTTTTTAAAAAAGGGAACGCCGATTGAGAAACAACATCCAATATTAAATCAAAAAGAATAGCAATTACCTTCGGCCTCCAAAAACAACAATGCCACAAAGCGAGACATCTACAAAATCAACAGAGACTCTAATAATAAAAATAAAACTCTCCCAGGACGGGTGGTCACCGTGGGAGCAGTAGACCAAAACCCTCCAACTCAAGAAAACACTAGCCTAAATATTACCAGAACAAACGAATTACCAAACGGCTACAAGAAGACATCTCTACATATTATGACATACAACGTGAGGTCCCTTGTAGAAAAAACAAGAATAATCCAGTTAGAACACAGCTTAGAAAACATAAATTGGGATATAATTGGGCTTTCAGAAACAAAAAGAGAGAAACAAAGTATTGAAGAAAATGAAAATTACATTATTCTTAACAGCGGAAACAAAAGCGGAAGAAACGGCGTAGGATTCATGGTCAAGAAATACCTAAAACCCAACATAGTAAACTTTGAAGCATACTCGGATAGAATAGCTACCCTCGATATGAATTTTGAAGGAAATCTTTTGTCTATAATTCAGATTTATGCTCCCACGGAGAAAAAAAGTAATGAACAAGAATCAGACAACTTTTACAAAGAGGTACGACTAGCTTTATCGAAAACAAATAAACGTATTATACTTATGGGAGACTTTAATGCTCAAATTGGTTTGCCTCAGACAGAAGAAAATTCAGTTTTGGGAAATTTTGGGTATAATAGCAAAAGAAGCCCGAGAGGCCAGAAGTTGGTAGACTTTTGCCACGAACATAGATTAGTAGTTTTGAACACATTTTTCAAAATGAAAAACAAAAGAAAGTGGACGTGGAAGTCTCCAGATGGGAAAACGATGAATGAAGTAGACTATATTATAACAAACGACTCTAGACTTGTAAAAGATGTTAAAATACTAACAACTTCCTTCTCTACCGACCATCGCCCAGTGAGATGCGAAATAGTTTTAGAAGGAGTACACAAACGTACCAGAAGAAACATAGGACAGCATCCCACAAAATGTTTTACCCCGATAGAACAAGTGTCGCTCAAAAATATGTTTGAATTAGAAAAAATCAATGCCAATGAAAATATAGAAAGTTCATATCAAAACTTAGTTCAAACTATAAAAAAGTGCGTGACACAATTACCTCAAAGAAACAAGGAAAACTTACCCCTACATGACATCATCACGGACGGCATAAAACGACTCATAAAGGAAAGAGAGGACTTAAAACATCTACATAGAAGGACATTTTCACAACGCAAGAGACTAAGGAAACTATATCATATGATACAGAAGAAAATTAAAAAAGCTCATAAAAACTTTAGAACTAAAGTTATTTTAAATGAACTTAAAAGCTCGGGTTCTTCAAAAAGAGCATTCAAGAAACTGGATACCTCGAAACAATGGATAATGAAACTCAAAAACAAAAACTGCAAAAATCAAACAATAACTAGGAGAGAACTTTTAAAAATTGCTACAAGTTTTTACAGAGACTTGTACAAAGAAGATAACGATGAAAGAGATTCTACAATCAACGAAGATGTACCTAGCAAGCTACAATATAGCCATTATCCACCCATTGTACACTCTGAGATAAGAACTGCAATAAATAAAATGAAAACAAACAAAAGCTCTGGAGAAGATGGCATCACTGTCGACGTTGTAAAGGCTCTAGATGACTCAGTATACCCCATTCTGACTGACATATTCAACAAGATATTAGAACAAGAATACATACCAGCATCCTGGAAAACTTGCACTGTGTCTCTCTTGTATAAAAAAGGTGACCCAAGTGATGTTGGTAATTATAGACCAATAAGCCTTCTTTCTGCACTCTATAAAATTTTCACATCAATAATACTTAGAAGAATCACTAGATGCATTGAAGAGAACCAACCCCGAGAGCAGGCAGGATTCAGAAGGGGCTACTCGACCATCGATCACATTTTCACCCTGACCCAAGTCATTGAAAAGTACCAAGAATTCGGTAAATCGTTTTATTTGGCATTTATAGATTATAGCAAAGCTTTCGACTCCATAAAGCACTGTGAGCTCTGGAAAACCTTACAAGAACTAGGAATAGAAAGCAAATACATATCTATAATAAAAAATATATATCATAACTGCAATGCCAAAATAAAATTAGAAGCAGTGGGTGAACCATTCCCCATAGAGAAAGGCGTAAGACAAGGCGACTGTATATCCCCACAGCTATTCATAGCGCTATTGGAAAAAATATTTCGAAACCTCAACTGGACCACACTAGGACTGAACATAAACGGAGAGCACTTGAACCATCTTCGGTTCGCCGATGATATAATTCTTCTATCAGAAAGTCATGAAGAGCTACAAGAAATGATAACAGAGTTAGACAAAGAAAGTAGACGTTATGGCCTACATATGAACAAGGAGAAAACAAAAGCTATGACGAATAAAGATAAAAAACCCATAATAATCGAAGACTACAATATTGACTACGTAGAAAACTACATCTATCTTGGACAGAACATAGAACTTACAAACCGGACAGAAAAAGAAGTAAACAGACGTATAACACTAAGCTGGAAAAGATATTGGCAAAACAAAGAAGTCTTTAAAGGAGATTTCCCCATGCACTTGAAAAAGAAAATCTTCGAATCAAATGTACTACCTACACTGACATATGGATGCCAGACATGGGCGCCCAACAAAGATGTCCTAAGAAAAATCAGAACATTCCAAAGAGCTACAGAGAGAAGTATGTTAGGTCTTAAACTCCGCGATCGTGTCAATAGCACAGCCATACGACGAAAAACTAAAATCATCGATGCACTACAAGTCATTGCAAAGTTAAAATGGAAATGGGCGGGACACACGGCGAGACAAAAAGACAATAGATGGTCGGAAAAAATACTCCACTGGGAACCACGAAATGGACAAAGAGAACGCGGACGCCCTGTCAGACGATGGAGAGATGACATAGAGATGGTGGCGGGAAAATTATGGACTAGAACTGCATTGACGAGGAGCACATGGCAAGAGTTGGAGGAGGCCTACGTCCAAAGTTGGACGATCCCGAGATAATTAAAGAAATTTTAGTTAAAATTAAAATTTGACATCAATATAGGTATTTTGACATCGTAAATTCTATCTGACATTTAAATTTTTGACATTATAATGTATAAAGAAATATAATAATATTATAAAAATTTGAATAATAACAAAGTGACATAAAAAAACTGTAATGTAAAACTTTTTAAATAGGGAAATAAAGGCTATTTTTATTTTATTTATTTTATTTTAAATAGGGCAAATAGTCCCAAATAATTTCATCTTCTATGTATAATAAGTATGTAAAATACATACAAAAGAAAAGTATATAAGTATTATATCCGTTATCTAGTACTCACGACACAAGCGTTTGCTTTGTGTGGGGCTAGATGGCGCTGTGTGCAATGTACCGGAATATTTATTTAGATAACTCACCCAGTTCGCTATTTGGATGCGCAGATTTCATGTGTTTACTCAGTGCTGCGGTCGTGCAGTACTTTTTACTACATTCCGAACAGTTGAAAGGTTTTTTATCTGTAAAAACAAATTCATTCAGATAAAAGTAAAGATAGATGTATTTTTTGTTGTATACAAAAGAGAGTACAGTGAATTCATAATGATTGATTGATTAACGCTTTATTGGACACACAAATAAAATAGAACACAACACAAACAAGAGAAAATTTAAATCTTACGCCACAAATGGCGGCCTTATCGCTAAAAGCGATCTCTTCCAGGCAACCGTAGGATGGAGGGGAAATCAATAAAAAAAAATGAATAAGAAGAAATAAGGAATAATGTGTAGTAATGGAATGCGTTGTTATCAAAACAGTGTACATAATCATATGAAAAAGGACTAAAAAACCTAATTATATCAAGTGGCGCCGACATATTTGACTACACGTTGGTCGAGGTTTTTTTTTACATGAAATAGTCTCACCCTTGACTACAACATGCCTTATGTTAAGCATAAGGTATAAATGTATATGTATTTCTGTATGTTTACTGTATTATGGTTATGTTATTTTATAATAGTGTAACTAACAATAAATACGACAAAAATATTCTTTATACACAACAAAATTACTTACATAACAAATACAATTCGAATATAAAAGAAATCTATATATATAAAACTCTAAGGTGACTAACTGATTGACTGACTGATATAGTGATCTATCAACGCACAGCCCAAACCACTGGACGGATTGGGCTGAAATTTGGAATGAAGGTAGATGTTATGACGTAGGCATCTGCTAAGAAAGGACTTTTGGAAACGCCGCTTTTAAAGGGGTGAAAATAGGGGATGCAACTTTTACTTCTTAATGCGAGCGAAGCCGCAAACACCCACTAGTAATTCAATAAATTTAATTTAATTTCAGGCGAATTACGGTCAAGAGCAAACCCATTTCATGTAAAAAAAAAATGTGTAACAAATTCTAAATACAGCTTTAAAAATGATATCACACTAAAAAAATATACTAAAAACTCACCCGTATGCGTATTAATATGACTCGCCAAATTCTTAAACTTGCTTATATATTTATCACACAGAGGACATCGTGTTGGCTGTTCCCACTTCTTGCTATTCTTGCCGTCTTCACTGACATCATTGTTGACGTCGACTTCTGCACTGACGCCAGTGTTGACGTCAGGATCAGTCATGTTGACGTCAACGTCAGATGTGTTGACGTTAGAGTGACGTTTGCCCGTCCTTTGTTTTCGAGTTCGGATGACAGGGGAGTGTGGACGGACCCACGTTTCTGTTGGTATGTATTCTTCGTCTGTGTCGTAGCTGAAAAAATATGTTTTAATTAGCACATTAAAAGAATAAATAGAGAGTAGAAGCGCCCGTAGCTCAGCTAGCGGATGCAATCGCATACGATTACCAAAGTTACGCAACTGTCGACTCGGTCAGTACGCGGATGGGTGACCAAAAAGTGGGCATTAAATTTTAGGCGTTTCCGTGAGCCAGATGACACTTTGAATTGTGGGCCCCGGTTGTGTGTCATAGTACGACAGTCTATGCCAGAGACAGAGGCCCTTAAGGCGGCTTTATAAATTCACACCAAAACTGGCCACTCTGATTTAATAAGAAGACTAAGAAGGGTTTAGTAGTTTTTTTTATATGGCTCGAGAGTTTAGCTATCACGCTCGATCTGGTGTGAGCCAACAATTCTTCCTGCTCTGTGACCAGACTAAATCTTATTTAAAAATACTTACCCATCTTTAAAAACATCATCACTATCCCCATCCTGGAACCCTGGTCCGGTATCATCATCATCCTCAGCCTCTTGCTTGAATTCCCGGTCCAATTTCACTTCTTCCATAATCATGTTGGTTTCAAAGTCTTTGTCGCCTTTGCTTTCTGACACAAACTCTATGGTCTGGGGTTTTTGGTCCTGCGAATGAAAGAAACACATTTTTTCTTCAAAGTTCTAAAAGTTATAAATAAATAAATATTCCGGGACATTGCACACAGCGCCATCTAGCCCCATACTAAGCAAACGCTTGTGTCGTCGGTACGGATATTATACTCATATACTTTTCTTTTGTAAATATATATTTATTACACATAGAAACAATATATTTATACTTATAAGTATTATATTATTAGAGATCAGAAGCGGATTTAATTAAAAAAACAGACATGTAGCAACAACTACCTTCATTTATTTTAACAATTTGAAATCTAACACTAATCACAAAATCGCTTAGAACTAATTTCACTTAGTAATCACAAATTCACTTAGCAATGGTCGTTTAGCACAACTACCGACAATTTCAAAACAGTGGGAGCTCTGTTCGGCGCAAAGTCTCGACTTACTCGACTAAGAATGCCCGGCCGGCGCGGTTGCGTCGGCTTTTATACTTTTTCGTCGCCTTCTGACTAACAATATTTTATAAAAAAAAATGATAAAAATAATATCTATATAGCACAGTATCTCTTAAAAAAGTCGACAGTGTAGTCGACATTGTATTATACAATGTATTGATGTGATTAATGAAATATCTGACTGAAAAGAATAAGAATGAAAGACTGCTCTGTTAGCTTAGTTGGTAGTGGCTCTGACTTCTAATCTATGGGGTGCGGGTTCGATTCCCGCACAACACAAGTAATTATGCATATTAAATATTTGTAATTACTTGTGTTGAGTCTGGTCGTTGGTATGTATAATAAGTATGTATTTACAAAAGAAAAGTATATATGTATTATATCCGTTATCTAGTACCCATGATACAGGCGTAAGCTTAGTATGGGGCTAGATGGCGCTGTGTGTTATGTCCTGAAATAGTTATTTATTTTATTTTTATCTTACCGTATCTTCTTTTTTAGTCTCAAGTTCTTCTTCTTTCTTCGTAAATTCGACGTCCAATTTGACCTGACCCGCAGTATGTTCTACGGGCGGCAATCCCCACGGGTCTTCTGTTTTTGGCTGCTTCTTTTCTTGTTCTTTCTCTTTCTCTTCTCGCATTTGTTCTTCCAACTCTTTAAGGTAGGGTAATATAGCGTTGTAGTCTGAAAAAGACGATTATAATTATATTAGTGTACGTAGATTAGAAGTTTATCAATAAAAATAAAAAAAATAAAAATTATTTCGGGTTACTTGGACCCATATTGGAAAATCACATTACTTTCATTACATTCATTTCAAATCAACATAAAAATTTAAATTAATTATTGTTACCTTAAAGTTAAATTAATATAGGTACATGTCCAAAAATGTGTATAATATTTTAATTAAACATTATTTATTATTTTGTTAATGGTAAACATTTTTTTATTTATTTTGATAGTGGACGGCGCGGCCTACGGCTTCGTACGCGTTTTTAAGCGTTCGGGATAAAAATAATAGTGTACTATCTAGTTGGTAAAAAAACACGAAGATATATCGTTCTGTAATTGCGCGAAAGCGAATTAAACTTGGTATTGTGATAATATAACGTTGCTTAACATCAGGCAAGTTGTAGTCAAGCGTAAGCCTATATCATGTAAAAAAAGAATATAGGTCCTGAGAATTACAAAGGCTATGTTTTATCTCGAAATAACAGTGAAGCCGCGAGCGACCACTAGTTAATGTCTAAAGACAAGTCAAAACTGTCCTAGCATATTTTTTTATTATTTCTATCTAACATACTAAAATAACTATATATAGCGAGTGTGGCTCAGCGGTTCCAGTGTCTGCTTTTCATCCAGACACACCCTGGTTCGAATCCAGCCCTACACCAATGACTTGTATTTTCAAGTCATGTGTGGATTTGCACTCACTCGGTTAAAGAAAACATCGTGGGGAAACCGACATGTTTGAGGACCACAATATCCGAGGACATGTGTCTTCCGTGGAAGGACCTGGGCGCCCACCACGATGTATCTGCATAAGAGAACTTCCCTAACGAATTCATTCTGCGGGGGAGTCACGACTTTCAGTCACGAGGAAATCTCAAGGAAGACTCAAAGAGAGAGATCTAACATACATAAATAAATAAAAAGGTATATAACCTTACCATATACTTCGCCGTCTAGTTTGTCTTCGGGATGCTTTGAGTCGAAATGTTTTACTAATAGTTCAAACCTGTAACCAAATTAGATACAAATCAATTATAATTCAAATTAATTAAAGACTTTCTGTTTTCCCCTTTTTTATGTTGTAGTTAGAAGTAGTAGTAGTATAGTTTTTATTCCCTTGTTTTTATAAATTATTATTGTAAGTAAAGGCTCCTAGTAATTTATTCAAATGTAAAAAAAAAACAACTTTAAAATTCAAAAAACAAAAAATGAACATTATATTGTAATAATTATTTATCCAAAAACCTAACGGAAGGCAGATACGATTTAATTATCTGGTCCATTAAAGATAGGCTTGTTCAAAAACCATTTAATATAGCTGCCTTTGTCTAATTACCATTATAAATTGGTCATAATAAATGCTTATCTTCCTGTTCAACCTTGGTAACAACACATCCCTAGCCAGTGACAAGTAGCGTCATCTAGTTAGCTCAATCTGTTTGGACGTTTTAATGCAATAAAGTCAGTGGTTCGTAAACCCATCTCGTGCGAGTTTCATTCTTTAATTTTAATTATAGAATTATTATTTATATTAAAATTAATTAATAATTTAATTAAATAAAATAAATTTAATATAATTTATTAATTAATTTACAATTATTTCTCACTTTCTTTCTTTCTTACCTAGTAAACACCCTATAACATATCCTGCACTGGTGCCGGGTGGCCATGTGTATTCTCTTCACGTGTCGGTTCATTTTACTAGCAGTTATGAAGCCGTAGCCGCAGATTTTACACACGTAGGGCTTTTCACCTGAAACAGGTAAGTTATTTTTTAGTTATTAGCTTATGTGACTTTTTAGTAAATTAAATAATCATTTATGTCAGTCGATCTTTGTCCATAGAGTGTTTTAAAACAGCTCACCATTGCATATACAGGGATACAAACATAATTGACACAATACTAAAAGTAAGTAAATAGTCTATGTAATGTAGGAATAAATTGTAAATATATACCTATATGACTTATATGGCTCTTATGTTATATGTTCCACAGACAAGGGCGTCGCCCTTAAATTTGTAATGATGATGATAAATCTTTTGGTGTTACTTTTGTGACAAATTGAGACTATTTTTTAGTGCTTTAGCTATTTTAGAAAATTTTGGTGTTTTTTTTAGGTTCAAATCATGCCGGTCGTGATTATTTATGCTCATTTTCCAATAAAAGTTTAAGTTATTTTAGACAAATTAGGAAAATGTGTTTCTTTTTTCTACTTTTTATCCTGAATCGAGGATAAAGTCTACTCACCAGTGTGCGACCTCACATGCAGCCTTAAATAGTAGCTGAGTGCAAACAGCTTGTTGCATCCGAAACATTTGTACGCGTGAACATAGTTCTGTTCGTTCATTGCTCGGAGGTACGCTGGACTGTTCTTGTCATAGTCTTCTAGGGTTTTCGGTTTCTTCTTAGGTTTGGCCGCTTTGCCTTTTGGGGTTTTATCTGTAAGGTGACAAATTTAAATCGATACATTTCGTATTTATTTATCACCAGTAGGTGCATATAATTAGCAGTCACATCATAATATTAAATGAAA
Source organism: Macaria liturata (assembly GCA_964023185.1). Classification (NCBI taxonomy): domain Eukaryota; kingdom Metazoa; phylum Arthropoda; class Insecta; order Lepidoptera; family Geometridae; genus Macaria; species Macaria liturata. The sequence goes on along the minus strand of OZ026809.1, from coordinate 12,626,102 downwards.
TAAAATAAATCATCAACAAAAATAAATTAGGTATTGAGAATGAGTGATTGTATAAATATTATCTTTTTACCACGGTCCCTCATCTTAGGACTTTTGTTTCCGGCGCTTTCGCGGGTCGCATCGCATGACACCTTAAATTGTATGTCCCGGCTGTTTGTCTAGTACGGCAGTCGTTAAGCCATGTCAGAGGCCCTTAGGGCAGCTTGATAAACCCTCGACACAAGAGTTGGCCACTCTCATTCGATAAGAAGATCTTAGGGCTGACGGCGACGGATTGCTAATCATTAGTAATTAAAATATAAAAAAAACTATTTAAATAGAGCTAATTCAAATGACACATACCTGTTTCTTTACCAACTTCTTCTGCTTTATCAGTCCCTATATATCCCTCTTCTGGTTTAATTTCCACTTCCGTTTCCTTCTTCTCAGTTTCTTGTTTTTCTGCTTCCTTCTTAATTTTGGCCTCTTTTTTCTTTTTCTTCTGTTCTTTTTTGATCATCTTTCTCTTTTCCACATTGATTTTACGAAACTCATATGTTGTTAGTCTATTCGAGTGCATAACCATATGTTTGTCTAACGAGACTATATCTTTAAATGATATGTTACAAAAAGAACAGCCGTAGAATTCGAAATCTTTGTCTGTTATTTTTTTATTCCAATATGAACTCACTCTGCCTTTGGGTTTAATTTTTTTCGTTCTTTTCTTTCCGTTGTTTAAATTTAGACTTGCTTCTAATTCTGCTACATCTGGTTTTATATCTTCTTCTTCTTGGTTTTCCGGTTGTGGTTGGTCGGTTGTTGGTTGTGGTTCAGTGATTTGTATATGGTTGGTTGGTTGTAGTATATTTGTGGGTTGCTGGGTTATTGTTGGCAGTTCATTGGTTACTAGCTGAGGTTGGTTTTGTGGTTGTAGATGGCTGGTTACTGGTTGATGGGTTGGTGGTTGCTGCAGGTTGTAGCTCAAGTGGGTTTCTGGTACTGGCACAGGCTGGTAGTGGTTTTGTGGATAAATGGGTGGCTGAAATTAAAAAAGAAAATTTATTGTAGATGATACATAAGAGTGAGTTTTGTTTGGTCTATGGATCATCGTGATTTGCGGGTATAGTGATAGTATATGGTTATAAGCACAACAAAGGCAAGTTTTGGGACACAATCCAAGCCGCGAGCATTCACTAGTAGTAAAATGGAACACTTTATCAAAGTCTTGAGGACGTTAAATATATAGTGGAGTTAATAGGTACCTTTTAGGGAAGTGTATTATCCCCTAAACTACAGCAATACTAAATTAACATTAACAAAATATAGAAATATTTTGAATCTAACTCAAACGTCCATAAGTAAATTGAATACCTACTTTGTATACAGACTATTCCCCACCAAACTAACGAAATATAATTTATTTACTCATACTTGCACACATACAATTTTCCAAACAAAAATGACATGTGCCCCGAGGTATTGGGGCATAGCAAGAGACAATGGCAAGGCTTTATGCTATCCAGGGTCTTCACAAATTTTGCTTACATCTTGGCCTTCAAATCGAGAGTGAACCTGTTTCTTCTAGGCAAGCGCTCCAGATCATAGACTACAACATTGCTTAACATCAGGTGAGTAGTAGTAAAGCGTGAGCCTATCAAGTCTAAAACAAAGACTTATTCTCTATTAAAACAAACATAAATAAACCAACAGACTCACTATCTCTCATAGACAAGTGCAGTTATTACCTGTTGAGTGTGATATGCATTCAGCGTAGAAACAAACATCAACAAACTAACAAACTCACTGTCTCTGTCATAGACATGTGCAGTTATTACCTGTTGACTGTGATATGTGTAGTGCTCAGCCGCCACTGGGTGTCTCACACTGGACACAGGTGTGTGTGGGTACATGTGTGTGCTTGCCAGCGTGCCTGGAGCCCGCACCGGGGCCACCCACTCGTAGCCAGACTCATATGCACTCAGCGGATCCACGTCCATCATTATTGGAGTGTCCATTGTTGCCTGAAAAGTAAGAAGATAAACATTATGTACAATATAAAGAACATAAATAAAAATAAATTGTAGGTCCCGGCTGTTCGTCTAGTATGGCAGTTGTTAAGCCATGTCAGAGGCCCTAACGCTTAATAAACTCTCAACACCAGAGTTGGCCACCCTCATTTGATAAAAAGAAGAATTAAAAAAATTAAACAAGGGGTCAATCTAACGCGGGGAACAGGGAGTCAGGCAGGGAGTTCCACAATTTAGCAGAAATCTATTCAAAGCAAGAACACATTATAGTAGGACATTGTCAAAGAGATATGACAGGATATATTTGTTTAGTTCTTTACTTTGTTTCCTATTGCAAATATTCTATTCAAGGCATAAATCATGGTCATTCTAAGTGTAAAGACAGTAAAATTTTGGACTTCTAAGTTTTAGGAAATAGTATTTCCAGTATTTTTACCACATAATTTGGTTTAAAATAGCCTCTAGATTATACAGCTGAGTTTGTAGTTATATAGTGATTGGACTTTGTGCAATAAAATTTTGTTTCTTTAGGTGCATTTAGGTACATATGCTTACTGATAAACATGTATGAGTTTTGGTCTAGAAAATATTGCAAAATCTTCTCAAGGCTATGCCATAAAATACCTACTTCTCTACATTTAAATAACCTGCAAGAAATTTTAAATCAAACCTTTTTCCTAATTGTAAGAGAATAAAAAACGAAAACAATTATTTTACACACCGCCTTTTAGCATAGAACCTCTTTTGTAAATTTATTACGTTCGAAAACAGAATGTAAACAAACTGTTTATGTTTCGTTATTTGGAGATTCTCGACCAAAATTCAGTAAAATTAAGTGTATAGTCGACCTCGGCGCTAGAACGAGTCACTAATCAATACTTCGAGACAAAAAAATGTACCTGCTCCTCTCGCTTTACTACAAAAAAGCACTTTTTTTCAACAGCAAACAAATTTATTCACACAGTCGGAAAATGATGGATTTTTCCCTCCAAAATTTGTTTATAGTCCACATTATGTACGTCAATCTATAGTAGAAAGTTTGTACATGGTTTCTGCGCAATTTATAATGAAAATAATTAGTGCAACAAAGAGTAATTACAAGAAAAAATCACTTCATTTTTTAGTTCGCGTGACCGTGAACATATCAATGGCAGACTGTTTGTTGCCATTTAAAAATTTAAAATTGCCGCTTTTACACATTTTTATTGATTTCGTTAGGGGTCCGTGACACAATAACGATAAAACCTTAACAGCGATATAATTATATTGGAATTGTGTTTGTGTTTTACAAGGCAATATTCAGATCTAAATACTTGTGTAAAATTCCATTGTCAGGCACCATCAACATACATATTGAATGTTAGTATAAATGCACGTTTGTTTGACTAGCAATCGCCATGATGTTAAGTAACTTTATTTTATTTGAAGTTTGAGTGCCGTCTTTAGGTTTGGACATTGGTTTGTAGCATATAAATTTGTTTAACATAGAGTTATAATGGTACGCTTATTAGATTGGATATTTATGACCGATAGAAAATACAACTGAGTGTAGAATTAGCATGGATTCATCGACATCTCTTGTCGATTATATAGTCTCTTATATTATCTGAGCATAATATATTAATATGATGCTGCAGATAATTATAATAGTAACACGATTTTGTGTGGAACCCACTAATACTTTCCCATACACTTGGCTTAACACCACCGAAATGGTAGAAAATGAGTTATAGCAACACTATCGAATACGTCAAACATTTTAATAATGTCAAATTCAAATGTCAGGTTATTTTTTTTGACATCGTACCGATTTAATGTTTAGTATTGTAAAAAAATAATTATGATAATTATTTTCATACAATATTTATACGTTATTACATTTAATTGCATGAGATTTGATAACGATATTATAAATGATCGCTTTATCTCCACTTGTTACTGTAAATGATATCCTTGTATCTATCTATCCGTCAAATAGAAAATGTATCGTGTTTCTAATGATTAATGCAAATAGACTTTACCACTTAGGTAAGTATATATGTACCTACTTACATAATATATTGCATGAATTCTTTGCTATGCTATATATGAGTCAAATGACAAAGGTCATAGATGTCTTTGTTCAACAATTGTATTGAAAGTTTTTATAGCACTGGAATTTATTTCAAATACATTATGGATTTGCGTCATAAGAAATACCATACATTTCTTTCAATATGTAAATGTTAAATATTTGTTTAATTTCTTACTTCTTATGTTTTCATATTATAAGTATCAGTTATCATATACCTAAGTATTAAGTGAATTTTCATCATCATCATCATCATCAGCCTAATGAGACCCACTGCAGGGTATAGGTCTTAGTCCACATACATACAACTTAATTCGAATGCCGATAGATTTCCTAATTTTCCAAAGGTGTAAGTTTGTAAGTATACCTACCTATGTGTATATTGGTCACTTCTTTACACTTGCACTATACGGATTTTGATGAAATTTGGGTAAAAGGAATATATATTTTGGATTATCTGGATCAACAATGCTATATCCCAGGGTGCCGGTAGTCTTTGCCTACTTTGGGTATATGTATATAAGTTTGTATTTTGTATATATGAGAGTCGCGTAGGTACTCTAGTATCTAACAAAAAATTTGGAATCAGCTTCAGGGTCTTTGATTCAGCAACTGCCACGTTAAAATGAACCCAAAATGATGTTGCCTTATTTTGGCCACCCATCCTAAGCATGGCTGGTTTCACAGTTGCTTAATTATGGTGATCGCATACGAATACTCCTAATAATTACTTATTAGCCTGAATTTCATAAAGGTAATTAATCCTGATAATAGATTTGAGCATTTCATAAAGTTGTTCATTAAATAGCTTCGGGACCAGCTTCCGATGTATCCGATTTAGCAGAAAACCGGTTTTTATTTAGAGTGAAAATCCAAAAAGAAAATCACATAATTCATACGATGACATCACTAAACTAACAAAACCAGTCGGTTCAGTTTCAGTCAACAGTCAGTCGCGCGGGAAACCGCTTGGCGGTAAGACGTCGCGTCCGTTTTTAAAATCTTAGTTTTCTTTCTTGACTCTCCTATCCTACCAAAAAGGTTTCATATCTGTCAAAAAAGATTTATCACTTAACAAAAAAGTTTTTTAATCAGTGTTTTGTGTTTGACAAGTTTTGATACCGTTAAAAAGTTTTATCATTACTTACACTAATTCGATAATATGGATTTGTGGACTGTTACTACACAAGGTAAATTGAGTTAGCAATTGAAAACTATTGAATTGATGTTAAACGTGCGACGTGCGATATAAATAGCTAAGTAATAAATGCATTGTTGATACATTGAGCTAGCTTTTATCACAAACAAAACAATGCATACTGATTGTGACTAACTTTTTTGTTGTGTGCATTTGCTTAGTCTGTGATTAATTTTTTGTATTCGTTTCATAGGAGTAAGAAAATCAAAATAATAATATACTAATCAAATTCTGGGAATAATAAGGAGAGTATATAAGTCGAGAGTTAATGGGTTTCTTCTAGGCAAGCGCGCTGGATTGTAGGCTACAACGATCATATCTGGCTTTAACAAAAATTAAATAAGTAGAATAAAATAAGTCTTGCAAACTGCGTGAGTCTACGTTTTAGAATTTTAATGAGTATAACTCATTAAGGTGAATACTAAATAGCAGCACCCCGTGATTTTATTTCCCATAAACTTAATATTAAACCAATATGAAATAAGTGACCTCTAATGTTGAGAGTTTTTTTAATTTTTCCTTTGGCCTCTGCGGTTTCGCCAAATGCTGAGAGATTACAAGCGAACGTGCCAAAAAATGTATTATCATGTTCCACGGAAACGCCCGAATGTAAATCACTTTATGGACACACATTAGATACATCCATATATTTAAACATAAACTTTAACCGAATTTAGAAATAAATATAAGTAAATCATCATACTCAAGATTCTGACAATATTACATAGGTACGGGTCGAATTGATAAACTTCTTTTTATTGAGAGCGTCGGGCAAAAGGCCTAAATGCGACCTAAAATTCCAAGAGGCATTATACAAAGAGGCCTAAATGAATGTCGCTCTACATAAAACCTTTTTAGATTCAATTTAATTTAAAATCGGCTATTGTTGGTGAATTAGGGCACCCGCCGTTCAAGCTATTGTGTTATATTTATATACTGGGTTATATGAAAATAACAGTAACCTCACAGGACATAAACATATAGGACTACGTAGCTAATATCCATCCTACGGTTGCCTGGAAGAAATCGCTATTAGCGATAAGGCCGCCAGTTGTGGCACTATTTTTTTAAGTTTTTGTTTGTCTTTTTTTTCAATGTGTGTTACAATAAAGAGTTTTATCTATCTATCTATCTAATATCATATACATACATATTTTATTTTTAAAAATATATTATTTATATACCTAACGCATAACCTTTTAATGGCGGCTTGAGTACGGCTCACGTACTTTTGGAAATTCGTAAAAATCAGTTTCATTCAAAAGTTTGTCGCTCTCAAATTGTCTTAGTAAGTAATTAAAGGTTGACCGAATAAAAAAAAATCGCTAGCGATAACGTGAAGCAACTGTTTACGCGGACAGTCCTTGAATGGATGACCAATAATTTGCAATTCATTAATCAGGCGCTTCCGTTGGAATGATGATATGAAAAATTGTAGGTCCCAGTAGCACAGCACTAACTATGCCATGATGCGGTGTCATTTGATACTAATTAATTACTTCAAACTTAAGTGCTTATTATAAATTAGTTTACTTAATTGAGTTTTTGTCTTTATCAAAGGCTGGAAGAGCGGTTGTAAAATAAAACTCTGGAAAGTAGAGTTTACGAGTTAGAAATAAAGTTTACCACACTCATGCGAAGAAACCGGGAGTGTCAACTAGTTACATGTTATCTTTGTGCTAAATACCGACTTTATAACAGCTTAGAAACAATGGTAGTTATCTTGTAAAAGATAAGAGATTATCACTACATACGGCGATGCAACATCATTATTCAGGGTTATTGGTAACTTACATACAACGCCTTTACGTCAAACAAAGTTAGTTTAATGACCATTCCATCTCATTTCTTCTTTATCACATTAATTTTATAAAAGCGAAAAGTGTGTGTATGTGTGTGTATATATTATAATATACACACAAACATACATAATATAGGTGCATATATAACTATAACCCTATATATGAAAAAAAATACAAAAAAAAAAACACCGAAAATACTCGCAGATTAGCGCAAATTATGTTTTTTTTGCGCTATCTGTTGAGACTTTGGGCCCGTGGTCTCCGGACACAAAATTATTCGTGAAACAGATGAGCAAACGTTTGGTCGTTGCCACAGGAGATCTCAGGGCTGGCAGCTATTTTTCTCAACGATTGAGTCTTTCCATTCAAAGAGGAAATACTGCATCCTGGGATCCCTGCCGCACAGCGACAACATGGACGGTGTGCTGAATATTTTGTCAATAAGTACCTATCTGTTGTTTTGCAAGTTTTTCTGTATGTTTAGGTAAGTCATTTTTGTATTTCTTGTGGAAATTAATATGTAAAAATTAGTTAGCTATATTCGTAAATAAAATTCTGCTCATACAGCTGAACCTATGTGGCTGAAAGACAAAGAGACAAATTAGACTCTGGATTACCACAATAGCACATCTAGGCTACTTTTTATCCAGAATCAACGCAGTGATGGAGATAGATTACACTCTGGATTAAAACATAGACTATTTTTCATCCTTGATTAGCGTAGTCAAAATCCACTGGACACTGCTATTTTATAAAACTCAAAGAGGAGATAAACATAAACAGATAAACCTTTTTTATTCATAATTTGTCAGAATTACTTATATGCTACATTACAATATTAATTACAATTAGTTTTTATTACAACTAATAAAAAAAACATTAAAATTGATAATTATCAAATTGAATACTCAATCAGGAGGAGAAAATATTAGTTACCCTTATTTTGATTTACTTACTTATTTTACTCGGTATATAATAGCAACTAGCAAACACGGCGAACTCCGTTTCCCCAGTTGGTAGTACATGCTATGTATCAGAGATGGCGCTGTATGTGAAAAATAATTTTCCCTGTTCTCCTGCTTTTCTGTTGAAATTTTTCCTGAATTTTCTTTTTGCTATAAACCTCACGGAGCCCGAGACCTTTCCAACGAATGCATAACCGTGGAAATCAGTTTGTGCGTTCTGGAGTTATAGCGTCAGGAAGGAAAACCCGACTTATTTTTATATAGTAGATTACAAAGTACTCACAAATGGCTTAATTGACATGATAATATATTATATTTCATTGTGATTGTTGTAAATTTTTAAAGTAACAAAGTGTATAATATGTTTTACCCAAATGCTTTAGCATTATTGTAGTAGTTGGCTTAATGTACGCGTTGGCTCATTGGCTCGAGCTGTCAGTGCATAATAAATGAAATAAATAGGTAGGTTTGGTGGAAGTGACAGGTCTCCAGAATGCTGGCTGCTACTTTGCTCAAAAGGTGAGCATTGCTATACAACGCGGAAATGCCGCCAGAATTTTGGGGACCTTTCCTTCTACTACAGGCATTTTAGATTAAGTATTTTAGTTTAAGAAGTAGTTTATTATAGTAGTTTATGCAACTGTCATATAATGAAGGGTATTAAAACACGAGTGTGAGCGAGTTTTTTAATACCCGTGTTATATGCAGTTGCATACACTACTTTATCTTCACTAATGTTGTAACATTTTAACTTTTAATTTATTAAATTAAATTCACGCGTACGTGTATTGTCACAGTGATTTTGCCGCCATTAAAATCTAACCAATGAGAGCGCAGCTGCGCACCAATCATGTTGGTCGCGTTTTATCGATGTTATAATGAGCTATTACGATATCGATGTGGATATTATACCATCATGTGAAATTGCTTAAATTGAGTGTTTTGTTGTCTGCGCTATAACAGTAGTAATTATAAGTCAAGTATTGGAAACATAAGTAGAATGTTATAACATTAGTGTAGATAAAGTTTTTTATTCTATTGTTTTTTATTTTTTAGTTTTTTAAATTAGTTTTTAACAAAATATAAGTTTAATTTATACAAATAAAGGTAGGTAGGTAATACTATAGTTCCAAAGTTCATACATATAAAGGCGAAGGTCTGTCTGTCCCTTTGCCTCCAAATACTGCTATGATAAGTTCACGTGTTAGAAAACGTGTGTGTTCTAAATTGACTATTTTATCTACTGTTTGACGCCCACGGTCAAATATTATACTAATTTATTTTAAACAACTATACACTTATTAAGGGTATTATTATGTCAGTGAATTTATCTTAGTAGAATGATAAATAATAGACAGTATCACACGATATATACAGGGTAATTAATTTAAAGCCAAGCCAAGTCTCGATGGACTGTTTTTTTATCTCTAAAAAGTAATGAAATCTAGACAAGGTCGTGCCAAGTCTAAGGTTCGTTGCTGCGATTTCTTTATTATTATTAGTTAATGTTGTGTGACTTGGCCGTTGACTTGTACCCACAAGTGCCCCAAATGTATATTTACTGCTTACATGCTTCTTAACTGCTACAAAATAAAATTTTAAAAATTAAAAAATAGCACGGAAATATACATAAACTAATAATATGAACTTAGTTAATAGGTATCTTCTAGGTAAGCGTGTCACATCCTAGGCTGCAGCAATGCTTAACATCAGGCAGGCTGTAGTCAAACGTAAACCTATCACACGTAAAAAAAAAGTTAGATTAGTATAATATTGATTATTTATAACCCAGGGGTTTTCAAATCCAGAGTAGGTAAATAGGTTTCTTCTAGGCAAACGTGCAACATCGTCGACTACTCAGTGGTGCTTAACATCAGGCGGGCTGTAGTCTAACGTTGGCCTATACCGTGTTAAATATATATTATATTTATAGCGTATCTTTTAGTTTTATATTACTCTGTATAATAAGTTAGCAATTGTCTCCAATTTGCAGGCGGCTGATTGGTCGAGACGCAGATCCAAGATGGCGGCGTCCGGTGAGACGATCGGCGCTGGACACGCCAATGTCAAGTTACACCCGTACTTGGTCACTTTAGTGTGAGTTGTCATTATATCATTATCAGTAATCATCATATCATATCATATTACTAGTGGACGCCCGCGGCTTCGCTCGCATTATTTCAGGATAAAAACTAGCCTAAGACACTTCCGGACCTCATACTACCTTCATACCAAAAATTATGATGTTCTGTTCAGCCGTTTTTGTGTTATGAGCGTTTAAATAAATAGACAAACCGATAAACAGAGGTACAGATAAACAGGCAAACATTCTATAAATTGTTGGAACGTGTTCTATTATCAATTCTAAGTATCTCCAATATATTTTTTTAATCTTCAGTGTGCAGACGTTCGTCCGTCTTCAGCTTTATTATATGTAGGTACAGGTACTCAGTAATCATCATATCATATCATCATCAGGTTATTGGGTAAACACGTTCCATCTTAGACCATGGCTAATGCCACAGAATAGAGAGTACAATGCAATTGCTTAGGTACCTTCAGGCCAAAAATATATCTTCATCGTTAGGGGAGTTCTCTTGTGCAGATACATCGTGTGGCCGCCCAGGTCCTTCTACGGAAGACACATGTCCTCGGATATTGTGGTCCTCAAACATGTCGGTTTCCTCACGATGTTTTTCTTCACCGTTAAGCGAGAGCAAATCCACATTTAACTTGAAAGTACAAATCATTGGTGTAGGGCCAGATTCGAACCAGGGTGCGTCTGGATGAAAAGCAGACACTGGAACCCCTGAGTCACACTCGCTAAGTAACAAAAATAATAGAAAAATATAAAAAAAAACTATTAGCAATTTTGACCTCCTTTTGTTGAAGTCGGTTAAAAGTATATGTATTATATCCGTTATTTAGTACCCATGATTCAAGAGATAGCTTAGTATGGGGCTAGATGGCGCTGTGTGATATGTCCTGATATATTTATTTATTGATATTTTATATGCAAATAGAGAGAGGCGTTTACCTCACTTAATTTTTGGCAGAAAACCAGATTTTTTTCATTATTTTCCTTACTGTAGAAAGTAAAGTATTTTGTTATTTATTAAAAGGAGTCGTTCAAAAATAAAAGTCACTCCCATTCATAGATTAGAAATAGCATCACGTTTATTTGCCACGGTCTCTGAATGTTGTCTGTCCTTGCCAACTATTTGGAAAGAGGAAAAAATGCCCGCGAAACGACATTTCGGTAGCAACTTTTTAAGTTTTTACCACAGTACACAGACTATTTAAATAAGCTATATAAGCATATAGTAGATTATTGCGTAATATCGTCATCTAGAACTCCGCAATGAATTGAATTCTGCGGGGGAGTCACTCTCCGTAATGAGGAATACGAATCAAGAAGTTTGTTAGTAATAAACACAAATTATTTACAACTTTTAGGCAAATACACCGTTAAAATTCTCTGTTTTATTTGGTCCTTGTGTGGTTTGAATAACAATAACTTGTTTTTTTATGAACCAATTGAAATTTTCTAAATGTTAAGTGAAATAAAACCGCTACTTATTAGTGAAAACCGCATTGCAATAGGTTCAGCCGTTTCTGGGATTAGCGTGCACAAAACAGAAACACGAAACACAAACAAGAATTTTAAAATTGACTGACATGAATTCTGTTACATTAATAAACACACCCAGATTTTTTTTTAAATTATCTTTTATGTGCATACGCCGATGAGTTTACAGTTTTGTCTTCTTCTTATCGAATGAGAGTGGCTGACTCTGGTGTAGAGTTTATCAAGCCGCCCTAAGGGCCTCTGACATAGTTTAACCACTGCCTACTATGGACAAACCGCCGGGACCTACATTTTAATGTTTCATCCGACCCACGGAAATGGTATTAAAACATTATTTGTAATAATTATAATCTCCCCTAAACATTTGTTTTCTTAGTTATCTTCCTACACCTACAGAATCCGAAATGTTACAATTTTATTATAAGTACAGATATATAGATTATCATATGTATAGATATGTACATACATATGTATATTTATAACAATATCTAGTCAGTAGGTCAACCATCTCAATAATGGAGCATAGATAAGGAATTGCGTCATATCACAAGTACGTGCGGGCGCGGTCGACGACCTCTGGCATTGGGCGAGGACACGGCGAGATGCCAATTTGTGGAAATTTAGACATTTTGTTGCGAGGTGATGTTTTTCGTGCGTTTTCACCGACTGTCGTGGGTCGGATGACATGTTAAATTGTATTTTGGTTATTGGTAATTTTATATAATGGTCCCGGCTGTTTGTCTAGTACGACAGTCGTTTATTTATTTATTTATATATGCTATACACAATACAAAATTACATTTTAGAACTTATTCTAAAAGAAATGAATTGTGTGACCCTGTTGCTTGTTTAGTTTAGGGCATTGCACTTTTCTTACAATATCAACTTAAACACTATTTTACTTATACTAATTTAGTTACTTACATGGCTAAATACTTAATAATATCCTTTAAAAATTGTAAACATTATGTACATAGTTTTATGATAAATATAAATATGTATGAGATCTGTTATCTATGACATTATATTGCGATATTCTTACATACATTATATGTATATAATTTTGTTGCATACTTACAATATATTTATTCTCTATGAGATCAGTTACTTACATTATTAGGATCTTTAAATGGAATCATCTTGTAGGAATTCATCTATTGAGTAATAACTTTTTTTTATTAGGAGATTTTTTAATTTGGCTTTGAATGTTCTTTCTGAGGGTTCATTTCGGATATCATGTGGGAGTTTATTGTGTATCGTAATGGTCATATATTCTGGGCCTTTTCTGAATAATTCTAACCTGGGTACGGGTACCTAGCAGTAATTTGTTTGGTCTTCGGGGATTGCTATCGTAAGTAAAAAGATTTCTGTGTTTTCGGGTGAATAGCGCGGCTTCTAAAATGTAAATGGATGGAAGTGTGAGTATTTTCAGGCGGATGAAGTGAGGTCTGCAAGTTTCTCTGGGTCTGATGTTAACTATTATTCTTATAAGTTTTTTTTGTATGATGAGTAGTGATTCTGCATCTGTGCTGTTTCCCCATAGTACCTACTTAGTATACCATATTTTAACCATGAATAGGCGTAGGCGTAGTAAGCGGTTATTGCAGTTTCTGTGTTAAGCCATGTCAGAGGCACTTAGGGCGGTTTGAAAACTCTTGACACCAGAGTTGGCCACTCTCATTCGATAAGAAGAAAACCGTCAAGCAAAGTAATAAAAAAGCCACAAAGTAAGTTATAAATAGTATTAAACTCAGTATTAACTACGTATCGACCGACACTGCCAAGGTTGATCTCGAAACCTTATACGACTTGTACGGCCGAGTTTATTGCGTCAATACAACACAGGTTTCATACTTACATAATAACTTAACTAACTTAACTTAAGTGAAGCTTAGATAACGGAATGGAGGTATTCGCATGCTAACAATGTTAAGCAATTTTCAATGAGGTCAGTTTGCGGATGGGTGATCAAAAAGTGGCGTGGCAGCTTCACTCGGGTTGTTACAAGATAAAACGAAGCATATGACATTCTTAGGAACAAACACTATCATCACACCAAAAATCATAATGACCGGTCGTTCCTCAATGGAACGTCATGGGGAAGTGTACAGACTAACAAACACATTTTCGGTTATGTATAAATTTAGTATCAATGAAAATTATTTATAAAATTTGAACTTTTAGTCTCTCCTAGTACCAGTAGAATATAAAATAATAATAAATAAATATTCCGGGACATTGCACACAGCGCCATCTAGCCCCACACTAAGCAAACGCTAGTGTCGTGGGTACTAGATAACGGATTAAATACTTATATACTTTTTTTTGTAAATACATACTTATTATACATAGAAACGACCAGACTCAACACATGTAATTATAAATTTTAAAATATTTTCAAAACTTTTGCATGAGTTTGTTAACTTCAGCTTTTAGAGCGGCCATCAGCTGTCCTGAAGCGACACCGGCACAAATGACAGTGTCCTATCTGCTTCCAGGCGTTGGTGCGTGTCGTGTGTATGGAGCACGGCCACAGTGTTGTTACACCGACTGCTGTATGCGCCGCTGCAGCCTATCACAGGTAAGAAAGAAAGAAATAAAGAAGAAAATAAATTTATTTATTTAATTTATATGTTATATCCACGACACAAGCGTTTGCTTAGTGTGGGGCTATCACAAAATGTCCTTGACTTATGTTGAGGGAAACAATGGTGTTACGACCAAAATAAATATTAGTGGGATGATGTTTAAATATCTTTTGATTTCATATTTTTTTGACGTTTCTAGGCCCCAAACCCGCCCCAGCCCGCGGCAAGCCCCCCGTCCGTGCCCCGAGCACGTCCCACCTGCACGTGCAGCCGCGCGTGGAGTGTCAGCTTCTGCACCAGCCCCACACACACACCATGGATGTCATATTCGTGCACGGCCTGTATGGTGAGTGTCATTTAAAGCAGGGTTTTTTTTATTGATATGCGGAGTAGCACTGCTCGTTTGCCCGCGAAACCTGCCCCCTTGGACAAGAGCCGTCTTATAATGAGCGTACTGACGCTCGCTTATGGAATAGAATTAGAAATACCAATGTATGGGAGTGACGTAGCATGTCAATCGTCGCGATGTCAATCCCATACGTTGCTCTTTCTATTCTATAAGTGAGCGAAAATACGCTCACTAAAATACGGCTCTTGTCTAAGAGGGCTGACCTTAACAATTGCTATCGTTTATGACGTTTCATTTGGTACCGAAAATGTTTGAAATGACGTCATAAACGATAGCAATTGATATAGTTTACTTTTAGGCGGTAGACCCGCTGCTGGTCTACCCCGGTACAAAAGAACATCATGGTAGGCTTTAGTCGGTGGTGGGGTGCCTCATTGGCTCCGCACCCGACATACCCCGTACTAGGTGTCCACGTCATTTCACGGAAGACACATGTCCTCGGATTTTGTGGTGGTCAAACATGTCGGTCGTCACAGAGACAGACCTAAGGACTACGGAATATACGCGCCGTGTCCAACCTTCAAGCGAGAGCATCTTGAAGTGTGATTAACATTAATTATATTATTAATTCTATAAATACGTTTATCTACACTAATGTTGTAACATTCTACTTATGTTTCCAATACTTGACTTATAATTACTACTGTTATAGCGCAGACAACAAAACACTTAATTTAAACAATTTCACATGATGGTATAATATCCACATCGATATCGTAATATCTCATTTTAACATCAATAAAACGCGACCAACCTGATTGCAGGGCTAATCAGGTTGGTCGCGTTTTATTGATCATTGCTCTCATTGGTTAGATTTTAATGGCGACAAAATCACTGTGACAATACACGTACGCATGAATTTAATTTAATAAATTAAGTTAGAATGTTGCAACATTAGTGAAGATAAAGTAGTGTATGCAACTGCATATAACACGGGTATTAAAACACGAGTGTGAGTTTATGAAACGAGCGCAGCGAGTTTCATAATAGTAACGAGAGTCATTATACGACAGTTGCATAAACTACTATTACAGGAAACATATGTAGATATGTATTTGTTATTACGTATCTATCACGTTGACTGGCAATGCTTAAAATTTGTCTGTAAGTGTTTTGTTTTTGCATTGTAAGTTTAGTGATTTATTCTTGTTTCTTCCAGGATCTCTCGGGAACACATGGCGCCAGGGAGACTGGCGGCAAAAATATGCTACAGACCCTAAAATAGGAACACTGATCGACCATTCCGAAAATACATGCAAATGCCACAAAAACACAGCCAATAATGATAATACGAGAGAAACAACAACAAAATATGAAACATCTGTCGAATCGAATGTGACGGATATAAATGATACAGAACTGTCAATTAACAAAATCAACGAGAAACTGTCAAAGAAAATAATACCAAAAGAAAATGATTTGATCACCGAACAATTTTATAATAATACTTTAGTGGACCAAAATGAAGAGTTTCATACTCAAGCCCGTTTCGTTAGTGATATGTTTAAGAAAGAAACACGCTGTGATAAAAATTATCAAAGTAAATTTAAACTTGATGACAATAATGTATATAACTCTGAAAATAGAGACAAAAGTAAAAACTACAATGATACAAAAATTTATAGTAATAACGATCAAGAACATAACAATGATATTAACGTTAATTCCGAAGAAAACAAAGAACATAATTATGAATGCGAATTGAATAAATGCAACTATTGTAAATGTGAAGTAAAAAAGAAAGAATACGAAAATATCGAACAAGATCAAAACATAGACAACTTTCAAGAAAAAGAGAACGACAAATGTAGATATAATGAAATAAATGAGTTACATAAATGTAAGACAGAAGAGAATAAAAACGACAACATAGACCAAAATCAAACTAACACTGAAGAAGACTTTAAAAACGAAGAAGAAAGTTACAAATTTAACGAAATAAATGACTTTAATGAATGTAAATGTAAACTCGAAAAGAATTGCGAAGTGGGTTGCGGTTGTATTTGTAACGATTGCTATTCAACTTGCTGGCCCAGAGATTGGATTAGGGAAGACTTTCCGGGAGCAAGGATCATATCTATCAACTATACAAGTGATCCATACTTGTGGAGACCGCTGTGGATAAAGGAGAGTAAACGGTGAGTTTGTTTTTTATATTCTAGGATTTCCGGCATGCCATTGTTTATTTTATCAAGAGCGTTTAGCAACAGAATTAACTTCAAAAATCTTTATTGCTTAAACTGTGTTGTATAAAAGTTGGTAAAATATATTTAGATATACTATGTTACAATAATCGACTGTTAGATTTAGAGATAAAACCTATTTACACCAATGACTTGTATTTTCAAGTTGAAGTGTGAATTCGCTCGCTTAACGGTGAAGGAATACATCGTGAGGAAACCGACATGTTTGAGGACCACAATATCCAAGGACATGTGTCTTCCCTGGAAGAACCTAACGAATTAATTTTGCGGGGGAGTCATCATGACCCTCAGTCGTGAGGAAATACGACTCAAGAGAGATATCCCATGTATAAAAATTTAAATTCTATGATTTTTTGACAATACTAATGGACCTTTATTCAATAAATTTATCATTAACTAAAAACTGAATATGATTTAAAAAATAATAATATTATGTGAAAAAAAAGATATATAACCGAATCAAAGAATCACGATTTTATACATATACATTATGTATATATGTAGGTAGAAACAGTATTCGTTACATCGTCCTCGGCAATTCATGATTATTCAAGAATGAGTGAATCTATGCATGTACCTAGTTTAGTTCCAGCTCGAATGAAACAATAGATTCTTAGGAATAACACGAAATACAATGGATTTATCTACCTACATACAGTATATAAGTTAATTGACGATGGCATGTATTTTGCTTTAAAAATAGGTAGAATATAATATGGTATCCCATTTGGGTATATTCATGGATTGGACGACACATTAAATTGTAGGTCTCAGTCAAAAATCAGCGCCGCATGTTACGCGAATTAATGCGACATAAAGACATGTTGCTTCTTCCAGCTCGAACCTGTACCAGCGCGCAGAGCAGATGCTGGAACAACTCCTGGAGTTGGGGGTCGGGGAGACACCCATCGTGTGGGTGGGGCACTCCAAGGGGGGGCTGTTCATCAAGCAGATCTACTGCCAAGGTAGCTACTTTCTTCTAGAAGACTTACCTACTGCTTTTCTTTTTTAGAAAGTGATGGATCTTCTTCTTATCTCTATCCTGACCCCGAATTCTTCTTATTTTTTTTCTATGCCAATGGATGGCATACAAAATATCAAATTAAACACAGAATACAAAATTTACTTATCCCGTTGTTTATATTTATATTTACCAGAATACCAAGTAGCCTGTTACTGTTAATACCAAACGGGAAGTTCATTTTATTATTATTTAGTTATTTATTTTATTTTATTTATAAATGATTTGGATTGCTTTATTCGACAATCAACTTCTTTTTTACCACCAAAATTTTATATAATAGTTGACCACAAGATCCCCTGAATCGGCAAGTGCCCTTTGTGGTTGTAATTAGATCATACTGATTGAAATGGTAACTAAATCTCACTTAAAATAATAATTCTGTTACAGCTTACGAAGCCCATTTGAAAACCAATCAAAATGTAACAACTCAAGATGAAACGAAACAAACGAACAACAACAAAACAACAGAAGACAATAAAGAAACAAACGAAATGACAGCAGGAAATATAGACGCTATTATAGGACATTTTAGTCATAAAAATGAAAATAATCAGGATAATATCACAATAAGAAATGATAATTTGACGAGAATAAATAATACCATTAGAACAACAAACGAACTGACTAAGATTAAAACAACAAATGAATTGAATAGTACAAATAAGAATTATACAAGAAATATACAAAACGTAATAAATTATAATTCGTGTGTTATGAACGAAATCGTAGAATACGAGAATATTTTTGAAAATCTAAGTGCCAATAATCTAGACTATAATAAAGTAGTTAATGATAATTTAGAAAATTGTGATACTGAAAATAATATGAAAGAGGAAGAAGGAAGATTGCAAAATGCAGATTTGGAGAACGGCAACGGAAAACAAGATCTGACTTCAAACATTGAAGGTAAGGGAAGAAACACTTCCACGCTTAAGGACTTTCCTGTAGCTTAAGCTTAAGGCAAGCTGGGATGCAGGGAGTTTCATTTAGCCCCCCAGGGAATCAGGGTCCGCGGTGATGCCACTCAAATAAATATGTATTACTAGCTGTGCTCGCGACTTCGTCCGCGTGAAATAGTTATTTTGGGCATCATATTTATTTTTGCAAACAACCTCTCAGCTTTATAAATTATAGCTGTTACACACGACTTGAACCGTTTTCGCAGCGCACGCAACGGAAGCCCTCAAAGATGAATAATTTTCCCCGTTTTTTCCACATTTTCCAATGTTTCTTCGCTTCTTTTAGTTGCAGTGTGATGTTATATAGCCTAAAGCCTTCCTCGATAAATGGTCTCTTCAACACAAAAAGAATTTTTCAAATCGGACCAGTAGTTCCTGAGATTAGCGCGTTCAAACAAACAAACAAACTCTTCAGCTTTATAATATTAGTATAGATTATGTTACTAGTATGTGCTGGCGGCTTCGGAAGTAAAACTTACATCCTATATTTCACCCCTTTAAAAGTGGCATTTCCAAAATCCTTTCTTAGCGGATGTCTACGTTATAATATGTACCTGCATGCCAAGTTTCAGCCCGATTCGTCCAGAGGTTTGGGCTTTGCGTTGATAGATCACTATGTCAGTCAGTCACCTTCAAATTTTTTATATATTTTGATTTCATTAGTCCACTAACAGATTCTATCCACTCCGCAGACGAGTTGTCCCGGCGCGCGCGCCTCTGGTCCCTGAGTCGCGGGTTCATGTTCTACTCGGTGCCACACCGCGGCTCTCCGCTCGCAGACATCAAGACGCCGCTCACTGCGCGCAGCGTGGATCTACTAGAGATTGCTAAAGGTAAATTTAATGATTAATCAGTTTATTCATACTTGTACATATACAATTGTACCAAAAAAAAAATACATGTGTCCCGAGGTATTGGGGCGTAATAATTGTAACATTGGTAGCAAACGGCTTGCCAAATCGTAAGCTGTCACCGTCGTCGCCTATAGATATTTACAACGCAGTCGTGCTATGAGATTATGTTTATTCTTGACCCAACTTAGATAAGTTACGAGTATTAGCGGTTTATTATAAGCCATCATTATATATTTAGTTAAATATCTTGTCCTGTAACAGTCGATTCCATCATTCTTCTATAACTTTCGTCGCGTCTTGCTTATTAAGCTTGAAGATAAGATAACGCGAGTGTTAATTACTCTAATCAATCAAAACGCTCTCGCCCTCAACGTTAACTTGTTTGAAATCCAGTTTTTAAAGACATTAAATTTTTAATTAATATCATACAACATTAGGACTTAACATTAAAAACTAGCTGACCCGGCGAACTCTGTTTGCCTTAGAGGCAATAAATAAGCAGATTTCGGATTTTATTCAATTCAATTTAAAAAAAACGGGACAAAAGTATCCTATGTCCGTCTCCTGGTTCTAAGCTACCTCCCCACCAATTTTCAGCTAAATCCGTTCAGCCGTTCCTGAGTTATAGGTAAATGGTGTAACTAACACCACTTCCTTTTATATAGATTACTTGAATTAAACTAAATTTTTGTCAATTTTTTTTTGTAAACCTCGTGAATTCCAGACTGCCCCCTAGTAGTAGAGCTGCAGGCGCGCTGGGTGCGCGCGGCGCGCGGGGCCGCGGTGCGTGTACGTAGCGCTGTCGAGACATCGCGAACGCTCATGTCCGTGCTGTGGCTGCGGATAGTGTCTGCTGCTTCTGCTGGTAAGTACTTTTTTTTTACGTGGGATAAGTTTACATTTGAATACAGCCTGCCTGATGTTAAGCATTGCTGCAGCCTAGGGTACCCTAGGCTACACGTGTAACACGTTTACCTAGAAGATACTTATTAACTCTAGATTTGAAGACCCCTGGGTTGTTGCAATACACACAAATATTAGCGTGGACCGATTAACAAATATTAATAGGGATTGGCCTAGTCTGAAAGCTAAAGATAGTCTTGCATCAGTATTGATGCTTTTAGTGCAAAAATATGCCCTGATGTGACACAAAGCTGAAAAACTCCGAGGCAGTTTTCAAACAGGGCTATTTGAAAACTCGACACTAAAGTTCACATCTCTCATAAAAAGTTACCTACTTAATAACCTAATCAAATAACTTCTTCTTCTTTTTATCGAATGAGAGTGGCCAACTCTGGTGTCGAGAGTTTATCAAGCCGCCCTAAGGGCCTCTGACATGGGCTTACGACTGCCGAATTAGACAAGTAGCCGGGACCTACAACCACCTACTCGTATGTAACTAATTAGAACTCTCATTATTCCCAGACGCGGGTTTCGGCACGCTCTCCGGCGTGGCAGTCGATCACAGGGAGATCTGCAAACCCACCAGCAGGAGCTGCCGCCTCTATACCATGCTGACTGAGCTTATAAGGGAGGCGGTGGACTGCACTTGTACTCCTGAGTGCTAATTTAGGATGGGTCATATATGGGACATATCAGTAACATGGATCATAATATATGGAACATGCCAGGAACATGGGTCATATATGGAACATGGGTAATAGGTATGTGGAACATGGGTAATATGTGGAACATGGGTCATATGTGGAACATGGGTCATATATGTGACACGGGTGCTGTATGGACTAAAATGACAAAATATAGCATTGTATATGTAACTTATTATGCTCTAAGAGACATATACAAAAGCGGCTGGAATCTCACTTAGGGAAATACATAAAACAGGTGTAGTCTGAAAGAAGCAGACAATATTAAGAAATGGGCAAATGGGACGACACATAATAATCTGAAATCTTTTGCAACTTATTTACTCACTTACTTACATAAGTTATTTTTTTTTATCAAATCACCTCATTTTTTATTGTACCAAGTATTTATCAGTTGCATTTTTCATTTTGTTGAGACAAAGTATTTCCGACTGTGGTAATTGAGAACAAGAAAAAACACTCATTAATTATATTATAATGTTATATTTTAAGAAATATTTGGCAATATATATAGTTAAGTTAATAAATAGGTAACTACCAGTAAATAGATAGTATAGTTAGCAGGGTTTTTAATTTACAAACGATTAAATTAATTCCGTAACAATTTGTTTTAAATAAAAATTGTCATATATTTTGTAAGATAAAAAAAAATATGTAATGATGAATGCTAATATTACATTATAGGTATTCAAACAAATATTTTTAAAAACCCAAACGCAAAGTTTTGTTACGTTGGAGGTTTTTTGAAGAAAAAAATGTGTATTAAGTAAATAATTTAACAAATTAACAAAACTTCAGAGATTGGTTCTCCATAGATGAACTGTTTCTTTTAAAAAATCCTAATAATTATGAATCCTGTATAATAATATAATGAAATATGTAATGTCTTTAGGACAATAAACATAGATATTATTGTAAAAACAGTTCTACATTTTTGCCGAGAGAGAGAGAGAGAGATACATATAAAATACTAGCTGTGCTCGCGACTTCGTCCGCGTGGAATAATTATTATCTACCATAAAAACGGTTCTAGTGAGAATCTTACAAGGTAGACATATACTGTCGCGGACATTTTGTTAGATCATTTCAAGAGGAATAATTCTTTCATACATATTTTTTGATATCTTGAACCATTTTCGCAGCGCACGCAACGGAAGCCCTCAAAGATGAAAAATTTTCCCCGTTTTTTTTCTTATTTTTCATTGTTTTTTCGCTCCTATTAGTTGCAGCGTGATGTTATATAGCCTAAAGCCTTCCTCGATAAATGGTCGATTCAACACAAGAATAAATTTTCATTCAGTAGGTCCTGAGATTAGCGTGTTCGAACAAGCAAACAAACTCTTCAGCTTTATAATATTAGTATAGATTACACTACTTTAGTCTTTCCTTAAAGTAGGGTTCGCAGAAAAAAAACGAATGTTATAACATAATAATTGTCTTTTTCTCTGTGTCGGTAAATGTGTAGAACCAACATAAGCAATATTATATTTTATTAGTATGTTGAATTTATTGTATCAATAAATACTTTATTATCAAATAAGTTTGTTTTAATATATCTACTTACCTAATATCTAATTTATCTATTCTGTGGGTCGGGTGACACGTTCAATTGTAGGCTCAGCAACCAATAACGAACACGTTTTGTGTTCGTTATTGGTTGCTAATGCGTTAAGACTCACCCAACAACTCAACCGTGGCGGCGGCGCGGTTGACCATCTCAAGGAATTACTTTGGCTCAGTTATGTTTCTATGATATCAATTTATTTATTTACTAGCTTTTGCCGGCGGCTTCGCACGCGTTATCAAAATATATACCTAATACTCAAAGGTAACTAGTCAGTCACTAATTACAGACTAATTACAGTAACAGACACACTACCAAATCAACTAATCTAGAAATCAACGACTAAGTTAGACATAAAGTTGCTCATCGACAATGGGAAGGGGCAAGAGTAATAGAAAAGCCAAAAGGACTGCCTAGGTCCGTGATAATCCAAACAGATCAAGGACGAATTTTAAGAAGAAACTTCAGTCACCTGCACAAGATAGAAGCAGATATAAGAAGCAGTACATCAGCTGTACCTGAAACCAAATATACAGATGAAACAGCTGCACCACAGACTCCAACAGCAGTGCGTTGATAGATCACTATGTCAGTCAGTCGACTGACATACTCGTAGTGATCTATCAACGCACAACCCAAACCGACGGATCGGGCTGAAATTTGCCATGCATGGAAATTAACATAAACTTTATTGGAAAATGAGCGATAATAATCACGACCGACAGGACTCGATCCTGCATGTTTCTGTTACCGACAGAACGTCTTAACCGCTAGGCTACGGTCTACTAACTGCCAGGCGCGAAAATCCATACAAATCAAAATTAACAGTTAATTGTTGTTCAACTTTTATAAGTTAGTAAAAAGAAACGCTTCTCCATATTTTTTTTCTGGAGGTGACGAACTCTTTGGATTGAACAGGAATTTCTTCGTGAATTTGCTTAAGTCATAAATAATAAACATTCCGAGACATTACACACAGCGCCATCTAGCCCCATACTAAGCATGCTTGTGTCATGGATACTAGATGACTTTTCCACCTTCATCCATCGTCTTGTTTAGATCGCATACTAGATGGCGCTCTATTGGGCTAAAACACGCAAATACTATTTTTACTTATAAATAAAAGTTAAGCTTTCCATTTGAATAGTTCCTAGGTTCTTATATTCATACATGTGAGTTGACGGTCACTTGCAATTTTTAAGACTGTTCTGATTGGTGTAACGCCTTGTAGGTTGCCAATTGTATCGGTCCCATAATCTCTCAGAATCAGAAATAAATCTCTTCTTTGATTCCTCATGTCTGAGGGTCGTGACCACTATCGTCTATGGTACTCGTATTTCTAAAAGTTTTCAGTACACAAGTTTATGTGCATATTAAATCCCACCATTAAAATATAATATTCAATTGTTTGTCTAGTACGGCAGTCTATAAGCCATATCACAGGCCCTTATGGCGGCTTGATAAACTCCCGACACCAGAGTTGGCCGCTCTCATTCGATATAGTACGGCTCCTTGTCCTAACAAAAATCAGTTTTATGGTCCCATCGTGAAGAAAACATGAAACTTGGCATGAATGTAGTTGTCATATATGTGCTTCAATATAGATATGGAAGCATGTCGAAAAATTGTTTTTTCCCCCCTTTCCCCCCCTTCGTATGTGCTAAATCGTGGTTTTTCTTATTTTCTATGAAAACGGGTACAGCTATCATAAAACTGTCAAAGAACAATTTGTTCTCTATTAAATTCTCTACAATATTGTCTTTAGACGTATGTTCATAGAACTTATAGTTTACAAAATAATGTACATTGTATATGTAACTTTGAAGTTTTATTAAAAATATAGCTGCTAATCAAGAGAAACAATATCAACATATTTGGAGGTACAACTACTTGTAAATCAAAACAAGTTACTAAACTGTCGATAGCGAAAAGCGACGCCGCCTTATTCTCAAAACTGTACATCGCCTGTCAGCATAGGCAAGGGAATATAGATGACTTTTTCAAACATGAAAACCAACCGTTTCCTCCGTCCCTCTCTGAGACAGGAAATATAAGATATGTGGCAAAATCGGAACTACTGAAATGTTTTAAAGACAAATATGAAGACAAAGAAGATGAAGAGGAAAATGAAAGTACTGTCATCGAGTCAACCGAGTCATTTAACGAAGATCCCGTAGACTGCACTTCATCGTTTCTAGATGGGCCTGCTGTAGTTCAAATGATAAGACCGAGCAGTAACGTTACATTTGACGATTATCGCAAAACATTTATTAATTATGTTACGAACCAGAATGGAAATCGAGTTGATGTCGTTTTTGATGCATATCATGAAGACAGTCTCAAGAATCATACAAGGGAGAAGAGGGGCACAGGATTTCGTCAAAAAGTTACACCAGCAGGTAAACTTCCAAAAAACTGGCAACAATTTCTTCGTTCGTCACAGAACAAAGTAGAGCTTTTCAACTTCCTGGCTGATGGTCTCCAGCAGGTCCAACATGCAAAAACGATTGTTGCAACCAAAGGGGAACAAGTTTTGTGTAACGATGCCACCGTAGATTTGTCCTCCCTTAAGTCAAAACAAGAAGAAGCTGATACCAGACTCTTCCTTCATGTTTCGCACGCCGTGCAGCTTGGCCACACAGAAATATTGATTAGAACGGTTGACACAGATGTGGTTGTTGTAGCTATTGCCTTATACAGCGGCCTAAAAGAAATGGGTTTGAACAAATGTTGGATATCATTCGGAACAGGGAAAGCTTTACGTAGTATTGCTATTCACCAACTTGTGAATAAACTCGGCCCAGACAAATGCAGTGGCATGTTATTCTTTCACGCATTTACAGGGTGTGATACAGTATCTGGATTTTGTGGAAAGGGAAAAAAATCCTTTTGGAAAACTTGGAATTCCTTCCCTGAAGTTACCAAAGTATTTGAAACCATGTCACGACCTCAAAATGAAATTGAAAGCCATCAATTGGATGCTTTGGCAAGATATGTCATTCTGACTTACGACAAAACTAGCGATGTAGAAGACATTAACCAAGCTAGAAAAGAGTTGTTCATCAAGGGACGGGCAATGGACAGGCTGCCACCAACACTTGGTGCTCTTGAACAGCATACAAAACGAGCTTATTTACAAGCAGGATTGATCTGGGGTCAAAGTCTGATACCAAATCCTGAATATCCGAACTTTGAGAACTGGGGCTGGATGAAAGAAGACTTTATTTGGATTCCATGTTGGAGTACAACCAAAGAAACGTCCGCATCTGTAAAGGAATTGACGAAGTGTTCATGCCGCAGCTGCATTAAAGGACGATGCATTTGTAGGAAGTCGGGCCTTCCCTGTACTGGTCTCTGTAAATGTGGGGGAGATTCCTGTGATATGCATTGAAATAAATGATATATATAATTTTCACTGTATTTTACTGTATTTTTAATAAATTTCTTGAAACCCTTGGCTTTAAGTCTAAGCAAAACAACATTATCGGGAAGGTGGTATTGTAAAAAGGTAAAAAATGAGTACTTGAGTCAGACGCGGCAAGCTGTAACTCTGGAAGTAATGTCTCTACGACTATGAAATAGGTGTCATTTTTTAGCTCAATGTATAAGGTATATTACTTTTTAAGTCTATTTTATCACCACTCTTGTCGCTTTCCTATAAATGGAGCAAGAAAAAAAAAGTTTGCCTGTTTTTACAATTTCATAATACGTTGGTGGCTGTAAACAGAAATATATTAATCTTACCATTATATAATGTAGTATCGTCTTGTAGGTAATTTATCGACGATGATTTGTTCTCTGAAGAGTAAACTCCTCAGTCTTATCGTTTTCGTAGAAAATTCGAAAAACCGGAATCAGGGAGATAAAAAGGGGGGGGGAGGGGGGTAAACATTATTTCTTGACGTGCTTCCATATCTACATTGAAGCACATATATGACAGCTACATTCATGCCAAGTTTCATGCTTTCTTCAGGATGGGACCGTACTTTAAGTTAAGGACCCGTACTAATAAGAAGATATCTAATCTATAAAATAAAGTTCGCGTTACTTTGTTAACTGAGGTATTAAATAAAAGGAAATAAGCAAAGCGGTCAATCTTCGTATGGGTGACCAAAATGTGGTATTTAATTTTGGACGTTTCCGTGGGTCAGATGACATATTTAAAGTTGTAGGGTTCTGCCAATTATTTAATAATTCTTGACGCTAGGGTTAGTACCACTTTAAAAAAAGAAATAATGAGTATCCGAAAAAGTCCACATAAAATTCAAACATATTTTATTGTGCTATTCCAAAAAAGTACACTTACAAACTAAAGTCTAGGGTCTTATTACAAAACGTGGTTTAACTATTAGTCCAGAACTTTGAAAATATGCAGCCCGTTCTTGTTGATCAAAATTTGTTTCCTTCTGTCAAAATAATTATTATTATATTGTCAAAATGTTACCAATGATAAATCAATATTCCAATTTGAAGTTGACATTTTGATTGCTTGTATGTGATGTTTGAACAACAAGAACGACTTTTATTTTCAAAGTTCTGGACTAATATTTAAACCGCGTAATAAGACGGTAGAAGTTGAGAAACTCCAAGTGGCTAAAAACTCCAACAATAAGTACTAAATTAATTCTTTGAATGTCTTTCTCAAATGAAAGGTTTCAGTAAATTCCTACATTTATAGTTATCTATACTATACTATACATTGTTACCTACTTCTAACTAACGATATATATTTGTATTGTGCAGTACATTTTTAACAAACTTCAATAAAAGAGGTTTTCAATTCTTCTGAAAGGTTTTTTTTGTACAAACTGTTGAATAGCAAGACGCAAAAACTAAAAATGATACATTATAATGATAATTCAAACTGTGGGTATCCAAACAAAACGCTCATCTCTTTTATTGTTTTTTTTTTCTTCTTGAAAATCAATCAATAGGTTTGCACATAGTTTGGTAGTTTAATAAAAAAGTATTGTTTTCTGACAAAATCGTCCTTTGCGAAAAACATTAACTTCGTGTAGTGAGTTTTCTACAGGCGAGAAAATTTGCAAGGATCAGTAACTCTTTTATGCGGATTTCCAAAAATACCTATTTTGCAAGAAATTTGACATGAAAATGTATTTTTAGTAAATTTGCAATAAAAAAAATATTGACATAGTTGAACACTAAAACTGTCTGAAGAATATTTTTCGCTAGGTACCAGTAAAAAATAAATATTATTTTGAAATAAAAAAAATGACATCTGTTGTGAAAAACAGTCAAAAACATATTGCATTGAGAAACAGGAGTTTTTATATTATGTGTGAGATTCACAACTAATTAATAAAATGAGATATAATTATAATAATGTAAAAATAAAATAAGTATGTATTATTTAAAGACACTACAATTATATTATGTTAATTTGTACTCAAATAATAGAAGTTGATCAATTCACTTAAATCGTAAAGTTACTGGAATCAAGCATTTACTTAAAAACTATATAAATTAACATTTTTGGTTTCATATCTTAGTAATTGTTACATTATACTTACTTTTAGTAGAAGAAAAAAACCGCCAATCACAGACGTTCAAAATGTTCCCATTAATCAAATGATGTCACTTTGGGCTCCTGTAATTGGTGATTTCTTTCCCTACTGAATTATCCATTACGAAGACTGATTGATGACGAGTAGGACTGAAATGTTATGACACCAGAGCCACTTTGCTTAAATAATTAAAGAGAAGGCAACATTTTCTTATCTTCTATATATGTATTTACTAGATTTTATTTATGTAAGAAACTAATAAAAAATTATAAACTAATATCTTTGCGAAAAAAAAGTATTTTATATATTAATTTCTTTGCGAAAAATTAAGTATTTTATTGGGATTTAAATACATTAAGTATATTTTTTATTAGTTCGCTAACATTTATGTAAGTATTTAAACATCACTTCTTTTTGGTATTTTCATAACTTGACAATACCATTTTATCAAATCATCTTTTATCAAGAAAAAAAATTAACAGACTTTCAAAAGTGTTTAACCCATTTATCCCCCAAGCAAAAAGATATATTATAATGTGATGCTTTAAATTGTTTTTAATATAAAAACTATTTTGAATTACACTTGATAAAAACTAATATTAAGTAGTTAAATAATTAAAAATTGAGTGTAAATTCTTAAACGGTCTAAATGGGTTAATATTAATAATAATAATCGTCAAAATAAATGACCAGTGTGACTTTACTATTAATTTTTTTTTATATAGATTCAAATAATAATGGCAATTATTAAAAAAAATTTAAAGCTAATAAATTTCTCATATGTATATTATTATATTTAAAACTAATGAAACATACACGCATCGATAAATTATCAAATTCGACACACAAACTACATTAAATGATTAATTATACATATACAGAAATAAAGTATTTTAAACCAGTAAGCATTTTGCCACTAGCAATTTAAGAAAAATTAATACTGGCAAATTCACATAGTGTGACGCCCAAATAGAAAAAAAACCTATTGCTAAGGTCGGTAAGAATCAAACATAATGTAAAACGATGCAGTTTTGTTGTTAAGTTATTTTAAATAATATTTTAGACTTGAATATGGTAAGAAATTTAAAAACCGTTAAGAGTTAAATAGAAAAGATTTTTTGCTAACTTTTGTATGATTACAAACATCATCATCATCATATGTCATTTTATTATGACTTTTTTTGTCACAATAAGATATTCATAAAAATAACTCGGGTCTTGGCACTCTAAGAATGGTGGTAAAAGTTTGTAGTTTTTTTTTTTTCAATTGTAAAGGTCATATTTTGGAATGATATTTTCAGTTACATATTTGATTTTCAGCTGTTATATATCTTACAGAAAAGAAAATTAATATCACGCAGTCTAATAAAAAATCAAGAAATTTTAAAACAATATTTCACTTTAGTCAATCAAAAAATATAAGTTTTACAAAAAAAAAACCTTGTGATGAATAAATAAGAATATTACAATATTTGAAGGTTCTATTTTTTATATTTCTTTTAACTTGGAATGGGTTTGCACTTGACCGTAATTCGATTGATGGTAAGCAATGATTACGGTCTAGGACGGAGCGTGCTTACCCAGTAAGAACCGATTCACTCGCGCTTTGAAGATAGCAAGATTTTATGTGAAGTTCATGTTATTTTTTTAAGTTAAGTTGCTACTAAAGATTAGCTTTATAAGCTCTGATCCATTCAAGTCTCTTTGCTACTGAAAGCTTTTTAGTTTGTTTTTCGATATCATTATTAGAAGATTCTTCTTTATATATTTGACCTTCCTTAGCGTTCTTCTGAGTATACTCCGGTATTTTTGTAAATTTTTCATGACCACTTTCTTTATAATGATTAGATTTTTCATTTAACCCAGTTTTAGTAAGAAATTTTCTTTTATCAGCTAGATTTGTATGATTTGGTAGATTTCCTAAATATTCCGGATTTTTAACGTTATTCAAATTCAATGAAATTTGTAGAATACGCTTCAGTTTCTCAGATTTTAAATTTGCACCTGCGTTATTATTTATGTTTATATTTATAGTGATATCTGCATTTGTCTCGTTTTCTTTTTCATTATTTGCATTTAAATCCGTTGTATTTGTATTATGTATTCTATGTTTAGTGTCAACTTTTCCAGTATCTCTATTTCGTTCATATTTTGTATAGCTTTGTTCGTTAACATTTTCTTTATCATCGAGACTCATTTTTCTGAAATTATTTGTAATCAATTCAACTGTTCTCTCGGAACAAGTGTTTTTTGTTGTTAATATTTCTCCATCATTCTCACTTATCTCATTTAACTTCATTTGTCTTACATTCGGATTCAAAGATTTAAGTAATTCCAATTTTCGACTCATAACTTTATTGTCAGATATTTTCAACGCGTTTTTAGGTTTCAGTACTAAATATTCATTCTTTTTGTTGTGATCAAAATCAGTATTGTTAGTCCCATTCAGATTATTGTATTGTTTAATTGTAGAAGCATCATCAAATGCATCACTTTCACTGCCAAACTTATGATTTCCATCATTATTCCTATAATTTCTATAAACATTCCCACCATTTTCAACACCACTCAAACAATGTATTCTAGCATCATCACCGAATCTTTCATTTTCATCACCAAATGTGTCACTTTCATCACCACTCAAATACTTTCCACCATATCTAAGTCTAGTATCATCACAAAATCTACCACTTTCATCATCAACCTTATCATTTCCATCACTACTGCCTCTTCTATTACTATTCTTACCATCAGTTTCATCAACACCTCTATAATTTCTATCACCACCACTACTATCCCACTCCCTACCATATTCAAGTCTATCTGCCCCAGTGCTACCTCCCTGCACCGCGTCACATAGTAGATCGCTACCTGCCTAGGCGAACAGGTGTTTGGGGTCGGCGTCTGTGATCTCACAGCAGAACTCGTCCTGTTCCAGAGGTTTCTTTATCCATTTGCCGAGCTTGGCGCTCTCGAACGCTGCGAAGAGGATCTTCTTTGCCTCCTGTAATGTTAGTAAAAGAGAATAATTCATTATTCATACTGAAAATACTTTAGAGATATATTTAGTACACCACATATTTTATCCAAAGTATCTTAAAATAACGTGTGATTCTGTATCTTATTATTGATGCTGTGTAATTGCAACATCATCATACCATTTTACAAAAGTGTTTGTAAGTTTTTTTGTAAAGATTGTAGCACACTTGTTCACACACACTCGGAAAGCGAGCCTTGTGAAAATACTGTAGTAGCATGAAAATACTCGACGAATAAAGATAGATGGACCAGATATATTAATTATTGGATACCTTAAGAATTCCAAATGGCGCGGGAGCGACAATTGCGAAAATAGATCTTTTTCTTAAATCTTTAGGTTGGATCCAATTTGTAAATGCAGTAAAGATAAAATAACGATAATCTCACTTGATATCCCGGACACAGCAGCTTGGCTTCACTATACAGCAGAGTGGCAGGGTTGTCTGGAAGAGGCGGTAAGGCATCCATCTCGAACGATTGCTGGAAACAGACAAAAAGTACGTATTAAGTGGTATACTCTGGTGTCGAGAGTTTTACAAATCATATTTTATTTCATCATCATATTTTTTTCACATTTATTGCGTACCATTAGGTGTAACTATGGTCAGGTGCAAATCTGTTTTAGTTAAAAAAAAACGTTTGTAAAGCTTCAATCTTCGTTTAACGTAGTTTAGTTTAATGGGAGGCTGCAGCAATGCTTATCATCAGGCAGGCTGTAGGCAAACGTAAACTTATCGCACGTAAAGAAATGACTAATGAACTATGAAAATAAGGTCGAACCTTACTATTTAACGTGTTACCAGAAACACGGTAGCACCCATATATACATGCCACTACTGCCCACTGTTTCTTTTTGGACTGGTCACCCATCCAAGCACAACAATCTACATATTTATTTATAAATAAATTTTTAGATAAAATCCTTTTTTGTAAACACAAATGAAAAATCGTCCGGTGACGCAGCATTGACAGCATTTTACAACCGGCAGCATAGACCTTAAAAAAATAAAAAAAATAAACATTTAACTACAAAAACCAAACTAGTACTACATGTCATATACATTTTTTTTAATTCCAATCGCATAACGATTCTTAAATGCATTAACAACACAATTATTGCAAGTTTAATTGTGTCTAAGAGTCGTTGTGCAAGTGGGTATTAAATTCATATTGAAATAATCTTCCGTGATTTATCCTAGAAACAATCTCTTCTGGGCAATGTTTTTCCAAAGACAAATAGGAGATATACATTGAGCTAAGATTATACTAGGCTATATTAGACTAGATACTATTTTTATTTTATTTAAGATTATACAGAGTCACAAACGCTCGACAAAAATTTCCGAGGAAAAACTCTGCCCACGCTACTCGTTGAGCAGACTTTTGGATTACCTATCTCTTTTGCACGTTCTTAAAATATGTAAGAGCGAAAGAGGCAAGCGCAGTCTTTTGTTTGCGCTCGCTGACGATGTTAGCGTTCGGACACTTTCCTGCGCTTTTTAGTTTGAGATTATGTCTCTGTATCTCAATGGATGGAGATATAGCATGATAAATTTGACAGCTCACTCCATACAATATGACAGCTGTCAAAATTATCATTCATAAGTCAAATGGACTATCTTTCGACGTGACACTGGCATAATTGCAAAGTTTCGCAAAAGCATTAAAAAAAAATGCAAAGTTTAAACTTCGCAAAAGCCACCACAAAAAACAAGCCAAATGGAATATATACAGTGAGTGTTACCTGTAGCGGCGGCAGTTTAGGCAGCAAATGTTGCCAGCGCGCGAACATGGTCTGCTTGCAGAGCAGCGAAGGCTGCCCGCTCTCCAGCTTGCCAGTCATCGCGTTTAGGATCTCCGGTTGCTGGAATAGTACGAAATATAACATTAATAAGTTTTTTTTTTAACTTCAGTGTTCTTTCTCGTTCTTTCTATATTCTGAAGGAGTTATCGTTCTACATTTTTCCATTACTAGTGGGTGCTCGCGGCATCACTCACATTAAGAAGTAAAACTTGCATCCCTCCTATTTGACCCCTTTAAAAGTGGCTTACCGAATGCCTACGTCATAACATCTCTCTCTCTCTCTCTCTCTCTGTGAGTCGTATTACCTCATGACTGAGGGTCGTGACTCCCCCGCAGAATTAATTCGCTAGGGGAGTTCTTTTGTGCAGATACATCGTGGTGGGCGTCCAGCTCCTTCCACGGAAGACACATGTCCTCGGATATTGTGGCTACTCACCGGGGCAGTCTCGCTCCAGCACACACTGAAGCTGGGCGCGCGCGCCGGCGTGCGTGCCTCGGTGCTGGCGGCGCGAGCCAGCAGCGGCCGGCGCAGCCTGTACGGAGGCGGCAGCGCACCCAGCTGCGCCTCGATACGGCCGCACAGCGCCCTGCAAACAATCACATGTAGATAGATAAATACTTTATTAAAACACCACATAAAAAAACAATATAAAAAACATAGAAATTAAAATAATTATTTTAAACAAAAGCAAAAACCGACTTCAACTCTACTGTCACGTTACTGAACAAATCTAAGCCTATGAAAAAAAACTACAACATAAATTCATTTGTTAAACAAATCTTAGCTACAAAGAGAAAACCTCATCAAAATCGGGCTGATAATTCAGAAGATATAATATACAGCAGCGCCCCCTGGTGAGTTGTCATCGTAATACATAGCTAAAAAGATATCAAAATCCGACTAGTAGTTTTGGAAATATGGGTAAAATTGGTTTGCATAACCTTTATCAATTAAAATAAAATAAAAATGAATAAATAATAATTTGTTGGTTTATTGGTTTTTCTCAAAAAGTACTGAACCGAATGAAAAACAATTTTTATGGTACCATCTCGGAAACTATCCTCATCGAATAAAAAAAGATTTTTTGAAATAGGTTGATAAACAACGGAGAAATCGCGTAACATATCCATAAAAAAAAACTTTCAGAAGACTTGATAACCTCCTTTTTTTGGAAGTCGGTTAAAAAGTTTACAATATTAGGTACGCATAGCTTATTTACGGCAGATTATTAAACTAGTGGGAATTAATTCTGCGGGGGAGTCACAACCCTCAGTCATGAGGAAATACGACTCAAGAGATTGAACTAGTGAATGCCCACAGCTTTGCTCGCTCAACCATAGAGTACCCATAGTCTCCCAGTAAAATGTAACTCCGCTTAATTGCGCCTAGTGTCTTTTAAATAGCAATACCTTTTTTTTATGAACCAAGTAAAGTAATTTAAACACTTGGGAAATGTTAAGTGAAAAATACTACTACTACCGATTAATGAAAACCACGTCAAAATCGGAGGAGTCATTTCTGAGATTAACGTGCACAACAACCTAAAAATAATCAAAAATGTATGTTCTGTTATTGATTTATTCATTTAGAACGTTTTTCTTCAATTATATTTTCCATTTACAAAATCTGATCCGTTACCGTTTTATAATATGTACATATTTTAATATTAAAACTTTCGTGAGACATTTTATCAATATACTAAACGGCCCGGAGTAGTAACATCGCCTCGCCTCCACCCCCACCACCCCAGGCCCCCGCGCCCGTGTCCCGGCGGGCCGCTCGCGCGGCGGCGCGCAGTCTGCGTGCTGCCGCGGTCCCAGAACATACGTTCTGAAGATGGATGTCATAACATCCGAAACGCGTAAACAACTTACGCGATTTACACGTGAGTGAAAACCGTTTAGTATATTAAAATATGTACATAGATATAGATAATAAACTCTTTAATTCATATATGTACAAGATACATAAGTACCATTTATATTACGATGGCACACCTTGATAATAACATACATAATAGGTACGAATAACTCCGCTAATGATCAAATGCTTGAATAATTTAATTGTTTAATGATTTTTTAAGCGTCGACTGTTTGCCAGTTGACTCGATACTCTTTCAAGATAATTATATATACTATCTATCTATACTAATACTATAAAGCTGAAGAGTTTGTTTGTTTGTTTGAACGCGCTAATCTCAGGAACTACTGGTGCGAAGTGAAAAAATATTTTTTAGTGGAATAGACCATCTATCGAGGAAGGCTTTAGGCTATATAACATCACGCTGCAACTAAAAGGAGCGAAAAAACAATGGGAACTGTGGAAAAACGTGGTAAATTATTCATCTTTGAGCGTTTTTGTAGCGTGCGCTGCGAAAACGGTTGAAGTCGTGGGTAACAGCTATAATTTATAAAGCTGAAGAGGTTGTTTCCAAATTAAATAATAAATATGATGCCCAAAATAACTTTCCACGCGGACGAAGTCGCGGGCACAGCTAGTATATTATATAATAAACTATGTTTCAGATACATCCTCGTTCGTAGATATATATAAATTCCATCCATACATACGCAATCTTGATAATCATAATTATAATATTATACAGAATACGGATAAATCCGCAAATGATCAAAGATTTACTTTGATTGATTTTATAATGTATTTCTAAGCGTCGACCGTTTGCCGGTCGACGCTCTTTCAAGACAAATCTTAGTTTCGCATCTAAGAATTCAACACACAAAGTTAAAGTGACTACAAACTTTTAACTAGAACATCGATTCGGTAGCTCGCAAGTTCGAGTTTGCGTGTGTTAAAATGACTAGTGCTGCCATCTAGTTTCGAACTAGGTTTCATTTGTTTAACACATTCATATAATATGTAGGTGACTAAAAGTTCTTTTCTTTTTTCTACACCAATAAATTAATAATAATAAATGATAATAATATATAGGACAAGTACTTATAGATTAATGATCTTTACTTTTTAACCGACTTCCAAAAAAAGGAGGTTATCAAGTGTTTTGAAAGTTTTTTTGACTGTTTTTATTTACTTGCAATGATGAAAATTACATTAGAATTTTACTTTTATTTTATGAAAAGTATTTAAATTTTAAGCGGTCTTTAAAAGACATTGCGCATGTATAGCATATAACTATTTATTTTAATTTTTAAGTTTTATTTTTAAAAAGTTGGCAAATGTACTATATTTTATTTAAAATTGATCAGTAAAAAAAAATAAATTCATATGTTTGTAAATAGTCTATCTTACTATTTACAAACATATGAATTTATTTATTCATATATAATATTAATTCTCTATTAGCTTGTATTTTTAGGATTTCAGTGCATTTTTTTTTTGAAAATTCCTTTCGAAAAAACTTTGGAACTAACCTTATTTTTCTTCTTTGTTTTGTCCCAATGTACTGATACAATCTAAATCTGATGTTAGATCACTATAACACAACCTTTATTCTATTCATTTTTAAATATTGACATATGTATATGTATACTTGTAAAGTGAAAAAAAATTGGTTTGTAATATGAGTTTTACTATCTAATAAAAAGTCACAGAAGGAAACATTGTCTCGCAACACAAGCCCATCTATGGGACTTCATCATCATCATCATCATCAGCCTAATGGGACCCACTGCAGGGCATAGGCCTCTGCCCTCTTACGCCAATACTTCCTGTCTTGCGCTGTTCTTGCCCAGATGGGACTTACCGCGGAACAATGGAATACCAACTTGTGCTGCTACAAGCAACATTTAAACTCCTGTACATTACCTAATATAAGTTCATACTGTGTTTATTTTGACATAATAAAAGAATTTGAATTTCTATATGTTTCGAAATGTATCACCACAAAGACAAGTCTTTTCGTTATATCGTAAACATGGCCACTTTACTTTTATACTTATACCATTTCAAGTTATTCGCAGTTTTCCAGCAAAACCTGTCCCTTACGCCACGAGCCTAGTTATTATAATCACTCGCTTTACCTAAGTCTTGCTGTAATACTGAATGTTTTAAAACACGACACTTTGCAGCTGAATGTCTACCTTTGCACCTTTGTATGTATATGATAAATACTTGGCCATTTTAATTTAAATATTAATTTACAAAATATTACTATAATTTTCTAATTAGTTTGAAATGTTTTACTCTTGTATTCATTGTCTTCTTCTTTTCGAATGAGAGTGGCCAACTCTGGTGTCAAGAGAAGAAGAACTGAAAGAAAGTA
Source organism: Macaria liturata (assembly GCA_964023185.1). NCBI lineage: Eukaryota > Metazoa > Arthropoda > Insecta > Lepidoptera > Geometridae > Macaria > Macaria liturata. The sequence goes on along the minus strand of OZ026809.1, from coordinate 12,588,653 downwards.
AGAACCTTCATTGTAAGAACTTTGGAAAACTCTGCCGGCAGTTGTGTTTTCTGCGAACTACAATCCAGCGGTCTTCAAATCTAGAGTTAATAGATATCTTCTAGGTAAGCGTGTTAGTCCCTAGGCTGCAGTAATGCTTTAACTCAGGCAGCCTGCAGTCAAACGTAAACCTATCCCACATAAAAAATAAATAAATAAAAGGTCATTGTACAAAAGCGCAAGTAGGTTCGACTGACTAAAATCGACTGGCCTGTTAGCTTAGTTGGTAGTGGCTCTGCCTTCTAATCTAGGGGTTGAGGGTTCGATTCCCGCATGACACAAGTATTTATGAAGTTTAAAATTTATAATTACTTGTGTTGAGTCTGGTCGTTTGTATGTATTTACAAAAGAGAAGTATATAAGTATTATATCAGTTATCTAGTACCCACGACACAAGCGTTAGCTTAGTGTGGGGCTAGATGGCGCTGTGTGCAATGTTCCGGAATATTTATTTATTTATTATTATTATTTAGTTTATTGGTTTGTTTGTTCCGTTTTAAAGAGACTAAAGGAACGAAGGACGGATCACCGTGGTGCTTCGCAAAAAGGATCCTAAGAGTGTCATAGTTTGCTTTTTTTCCTAAAATAATGCGGGTGAAGCCGCGGGCGTCAACTAGCGTAGAATATAATCTGACCCCCCTACAAAATTTCATTGGGTGGGAAAATCCACCCTACCCTAGGCTATAGACTAAATCAACTTTCATACTTTGCGGACGTTACTAGCCAATTACAAAACCTGAATCTTTGCTGAGGTTAATTTGATTTTATTTGAGAAGAAAATTACATACATGGGACTTTATTATTTTTTGTTGAGTAAAAATTGTCTATTTACAAACGAATTTTAGTGAATTTACGTACGTATTGCAAAACTTAAATATTTACCGAGTTTATTATTTTATTGGAAATTATTTTAATATTTGCAAATTATTTGGAATTTTTTTTTAGAAGAAAAATATTTATCGCACTTCATTCTTTTTTATCTTGTATTTTTTTAAATAATACGTATTTTGAGTAATAATTTTATAGACGAGCTATAGAGAGATTTAGATATTTTTTATAGACTTTTTTTGAGATATATTTATAGCGGTTTTTTTATAGTTTATTTTTAAGTGTTGTGAAAATGCAAGCAGCAGTGCCGTTGGCGTGTTTTTTGTCTATGATACGTAAGTTTTTAATTTAATTTTAACATATCACAAAATAAACATAGTATTTGGCCAAATTACATATAAACTTAGATATATGTACGTATATTTAACCGATTTAACAAATAAAGGGGTCTCCGTTTTATTATAAATATATCAATAAATCAATTTATCTTTGTTAAATATATTAACAAGAAAATATACTTAAACCTAGTTACAGTGGGTGGCCTTATCAAATCAGGTGATCTCTCCCAGGCACATAATAAATTACTACAATTTGTAAATTTCTGTATTGTGCTGGTGTTTTTAATAAAGTGTATATCTATCTATCTATCTACAATAATTCAATTAATAAAAATCTACATCTACACACCCGTAGCTAGGTAGGTAGAATGTCTGCTTCTAGTTCCAAGGGGGAAATGATCATAAATAATTTCCCATGTCCACTAATAATATGCATGTATTTACAAGAGAACAGTTTATAGGTAATCATATAATTATATCAATAATCGAGTAGCCATGACACAATCGTTTGCTTTGTGTGGGGCTAGATGGCGCTGTGTGCAATGTGCAAACAGTCGGGACGGGAGCTACAATTTAACGTGTCACGCACTGACCTACCCGTGACACTTTTTGGTCATCCATCCAAAAACTGACCGCGTTGACCTTTGCTTAACATTAATAATAGCATCGCATACTAGTTATAGATATAAGATAATAATCATATCAACAAACATAAAACACAGACTCACAAACTTTTGCCTTTATAATTTTAGCTTGTTATCGTGGGTAGATTTGGGCGTCCACCACAATGAACTAACCCCAGAAAACTTTTTGAATTAGTAAAATCTGCGGGGGGATTCACGACCCTCATTCATGAGGAACACGACGCGAGGAGGAGGAGATGTTAGATTAGCATGTTCGTAACCCAAATAAAATCGAATTATCGAGTCAATCGATGTGAAATTTACTCAAGAGTGTCACGGTTCGAATACCGGGAATTCAGAGCAGCTTGCATAACAATCATGTTGGTAACGTGTGTTATGTAACATGGGCACGTATTTATAAAAGAAAAGTTTTTTTTTAAATCTTTATTAAATTAAAAGGAGTTTAGTCATACATTGACTTTGCCACTCCCGTATGGCTAGTAGCTAGTACTTACTTAAAGATAAATTTATATAGTTGTAGCAACATTTTGGCATCTCCAGACAATGGAAAGGCCAAAATGCTGCTACATTGTCCTACATTGTAACAGTCATAAGTTGATCTAGCTATGTCAATGTAAAAACACCATGTAGAAAGCCTTGGATTCTGTCCAAGAAACCGAAAAAAAAAAAAAAAAAATAAAAAAAAAAACTGTCATAAGTTGTCACTAATAGATCTCTTCTAAGGGCCTCATTTCGGACACATTCCGTTAGCACGTGGAGCACATCCTCTACGGCTGTCTCACATTCCGGACAGTTTGGTGAAGTAACAATTTCCATGAGATGTTTAAATTTAAAAGAAAAGTATATGTCTTCTTCTTATCGAATGAAAGTGGCCAACTCTGGTGTCGAGAGTTTATCAAGCCGCCCTAAGGGCCTCTGACATGACGCTGTCCGTCCATCGCATTCATAGCAGTGAGGTGTCCGTTAATACGTGTTGGTAAAGATTATTTTTGATCTGCATATGTTTGGTTACCAACCAGTTAAGATATACCTAAGCCATCAGTCAATCTTTTTTATTGTCGTTTTATTATATGAAATCTAACATGAAGTTGTTCTGCTCCCTTAGACAAGAGGCGTATTTTAGTGAGCGTATTGTCGCTCACTTATGGAATAGAAAGAGCAATGTATGTATGGGATTGACATCGCGACGATTGACATGCTCCGTCACTCACATACATTGGTATTTCTATTCCTTAGGCGAGCGTCAGTACGCTCACTAAAATACGCCTCTTGTCTAAGGTGGTTTAGTGCAGTATATTAGTTTTCTACGATTTCCTTTTCAACAGCACGTTTTCGATCCCACGTATTTCGTCGATGATGAGTGATGAAAGTTAAGTTTTTCATTATATTATTATATTAACCTGCTTCAAGCGGCTGCTCACGAGAACTGAGGTTTACCATTCGAAGTAGGCTCAAGCCTGCCAAATACTGCCAAAATACACTAATGATTCGCTCTCTTCAACATACGTTACCTTAAACTAGTAACCTACGGCAATGGATTAGCAATGAATGAATATCTCAGTATGGCGATAAAGTTTGCGTGTTTTAACAACGTACAGCGACATCTAGTATTTTGTACGGAAATTAGAAATAGTCGAGATCATTGGTGATGAATAAAACGTACGTATACCATATTATTTGGTTTAATCGGAATAAATGAAATAATAAGTACAATTGAAAGAAAATATTTTACACACTAGTTGATGCGCGCGATTTCGCTTGCGTTGTACCGGAGTAAAAGTAGCCAAAGTCACCTTGGGGCACAGACAGACAGTTTAATAAACAATTTATTTAAAAGCGAGTTACGCTTAATTTATATAAGTTGTACTAGCAGTGTCCCGCGGTGTCACTCGTGTTTGTCCGTTATATATTAAACATTGTATGCTTTTTAATTAAACTTAGGTAAATGAAATTTAATACAAAAATCAATTTTAATACAAAAACTATTGTTTAAAAAAACTTACACGAGAATATACACACATACACTCACAAAGTATACACTAGATAATATTACGCAACTGATGTTGCCGACCAGTTTTCTAATACCTAGAATATATACATACAGAGTTATGTATAAACCATAATATTTTAAGGGCGGTTTTAGCAAGCCAAAATCAATGACATTTGTTCTACGAGTTCTTAGAAATTCTCGAAAAAAATCTATGTATATTCCACACATAGATTTTAATGTCTTTAATAAATACTAAAAAATAACATAATGAAAGAAATTAAACACTAATTTAATGCACATTGGGCTTAATATATAAAAAAGCTAAAGAGGATTAATTCTGTACATATGTAAAATGTATTCGATTTTTTTTAGTATTCTTTAAATCGAAAACAAAACAGGTTTTAGCAATTTTTTTTTTTATATTTGTTTGGTTGTATATCACGCAAAAACGGCTGAACGGATGGATCATTATGATTTTTGGTATGTACTCGTAACTAGTGTGAGGTTCTGCAATTGACAGAGGCTACTTAAATTCTGAAATAATGCGAGCAAAGCCGCGGGCGTCCACTAGCAGTTTTTATTTATATTTTTTATGTAAGGTGGATAATCTGAAATAATTTTTGTGTCTTAAATTTCGGATTTAGATCGAACTTATATGTCAGTTCAACTTATTTTTTTCGCGAATTTCCAAAATTGTTGCAACTTGCAATTGAGCAAAAGTCGTTGCTTTTGACGTACTGAAACCGCCCTTAAAAAGTTAACGCATTAGTTACTTGTAACTCTGTATAGTATATGTTTAATATACTTAGATATCAAACTGGAAAATCCAGGAAAGTCAGTTGATACCTGTTTCTTAACATGGGAAGTCGACTTGTTATGTCAGATGGTGTAAGTTTACTTTAAAAGGTGAATTATAAGGCAATTGGTAGGTACCTACATATACATCGATATGGGTTTAACCGCGTTAATCTACTTAAAATATAAAAATGAATCGCAAAATGTGATGGTAAGCGCATAACTCAACAACGACTGGACCAATATGGCAAATTATTTTTTTAAATGTACGTTGAAGCCCAAGGTTTATTACGGCGAGAAAAAATCGAATAATTGCTGGAAAAAACCCTAAAAATCAGCCACTTTCTTTTTCCCATACAAACGTTTTCTAACGATTATGCTGAGTTGGGGCTGTGTTGTGGCAGATTTTATATTTGTTTATTATGTTTTTATTCGTGTTTGTTTTTCTGTTAAATCTGTCACAATAAATGTTTTCTTTCTTTCTAACTAAAAGGGGTGACGGTTCGGTTCAGGAGAAGGTAGGAACAAAGAACTGCCGCACGACAAATCTTTTAGACAAGATGAACTCTGTCTGGTCCGCAAGTCTGGGATAAAAAAACAGATAAAACAATTATGTAATTGGAAATGTTTTAGAATTACATGTAAAAGTAGCACACGTGTTAATCAAGATTCTAATCTATCTTCATACAAAACTTCGTCCAAATCGGTTAAGTCGTTTTAGCGTCAAGAAATCACAAATATACATATACATTATGTGCACATATACAATATAAGTGGAAATATTGCTAGTAAATTCATATGAGAGTGGCTAACTCTGGTGTCGATGATTTTCGAAACGCCTCTGATTGACTAACAGCCAGGACTTACATTTACCGTGTTATGCGATCCACGGAAGCGCTCAGATGTAAATGCCACTCTATAATTTTATTAACAGAACATGTGCCCGCAATAAATACTTTTTATTTACCTATTATTGTTCATGATTTTGCTCCGGTCACCCATCCTAGGACCGACCGCGGCGACAGTTGCTTCACTTACGAATACAGGATACCTTTAATTTACCTAACATTATTTATATTTTGCCCCGGTCACCCATCCAAGGACCGACCGCGGCCGCAGTTGCTTAACTTTCGAATCCGGGTTATCGTAGTACACTGAGGTACAGACTAACTTAAGTTTGTATGTATAATGTATGAAACTTATGTAATCCTAAACCACAGGCGAACGGATGGCTCGTAAATATATATTGATGGGTAACCGCTTATCTCATTTACAGCAACTATTACATATATTTATTGGGTACAACAGGGTTACTAATGTATACCATCAACGCACGCAAATAAATTATTGTAAGTCAGATCTATATCATAAAATAAAGCTCAGGAGGGTCGAAAGTCTGAACTGAACATTGAAGATATTAAAAAAAAATGTTTGGAGATACTTCGAATTGATAGCAGAACAGGTTCCGACAATTTCTAGATTTTTTGCCTTTTTCTCTGTTTATCTGTTTATCTGTGTCTCTGTTTGTCTGTTTATTAAAACGCTCATCACGCAAAAACGGAAATGACATGGAATGAAACGAATTAAAACTGCCACTAAAAGGTTATGCACCTACTAGTTTCCAGCAAATATAAATAATAAATATTTCCGGACATATCACACAGCGCCATCTAGCCCCACACTAAGCTAACGCTTGTATCATGGGGACTATAGATAACGGATATAATACATACTTATATACTTTCCTTTTGTAATACATACCTATTATACGTAGACACGACCAGATTCGTCACAAGTATCATAATCACAAATTAAAATAAATAAATAAATAATAAACATTCCGGGACATTGCACACAGCGCATTTTTGCTATGACATTGTATGGCTACATAAAGTAGGCAGTTTATGACCGGGCGCTGCGATGGGAGGCGATGAACTAAGAACGCAATAAGGATATAATACAATGTTCACACAAGATTATCAAGTATGACTCAAAATACAAACATATATTTCACTAATGGACGCCCGCGGCTTCCCTCGCATTATTTTGAGATAAAAAGTAGCCTATGACACTTCTAAGACCTCATGATGATTCGTTTAGCCGTTTTGTCTGTTTATTCGTTTAAATAAACAGACAAAACAGATAAACAGACACAAAATCTAAAAATGCTGAAACGTGTTCTGTTATGGATTTAAAGTAAGTATGTATACCCAAAGAATATTTTTTCTAACATCTTCTAATATCTCTTCAGATTTATTATACATATACGTATACATTGCCTTTTTTAAATAAGTGGCTATAATACAGCTGGCCCGCCTGATGGTAAGCAGTCACCACCACCTATTGATAATTGTATTGCATGAAATAAAAAATATTATACGAGCCCTTACCTACTAACTTTATTCTATTGTTGAGATTTGCAAACAATTTAGTGTCCCCCGTGGAAATGTATCGAGACGTAAATTATAAAAAATCGTACTTATAACAAATGCTGTTAAATAAATAATTAAAAAAAAAATACACACTGAACTTACATACCTCAAATGGCCGTAAGATAGCAACCGACGAACGTGTCACAAATGACAATGAGTCACATTCGTTTTCAACTTTTGTGCCAGATTGGTTGCCTGGAAGCGATCGCTCTTAGCGATAAGGCCGCCAATTAAAACGCTTATTTTAATTTTTATGTTTTTTTGTATTGTTTTATGTGTGGTGTTTTAATAAAGAGTGTATCTATCTATTTTTTTTATCTGTGTATATATATATTTATCTTTTTTATCTGTGTATCTATCTATCTTTTTTATATGATTTTAGCTACTTTGGTTAGTATTTCCAGGTAACTCTACATACATATTGTTGTCCCAGGCCCGCCCGGGGTGCAGTACGAGAACGCGCTGCTTCAGATCGCGCCGGTCGACAAGTCTAAATGTCCCTACGTCAAAGACAACAACGATGTCGGCTTCCAACTCTTTACCAGGTAAAATAATTTTAAAATAATGTATAATTATAATCCATAATAATTATCTAACTACTAGCGGACCCGACAGACTTCGTCCTGTCTTTAGTTAGTTAGAAAACGTTTGTATGGGAAAAACAAAAAGGCGGTTTTTAGGGATTTTCCGGCATTTTTTCGAATTTTTCTCGCCGTAAACGTTGACTTTTTCCCTGAAAGTCTGACCGTAAATATAAAGCTTTAAAACATCTGTTACTATTTGACATGTTTACATTCTCGATGACATATTATTTAGTTTTGTTTTTGTAATGATTTTAGATGAATTTGTTGTTATTTTATATCAAATATTGAGTGGTCAGTGTTTTCCCCAAAGTTTTTATTGTAATTGTGTAGTCGTGACTATATTGAAATGTAAGTTTTGCTTGCCGTGAGGTAGAATATGTATGTACCTACCATTAAGCATTCCATCTGCTGTTATCTTACAATTTGTGCATATTCGCAAAATAAATGATTTGATTTGATTTAAAAACCATCCTTGAACTTCAACGAATATAAAAAAAAATGAATTGGTTAAATCGGTCCAGGCGTTGTTGAGTTATGCGCTTACCAACACATTTTGCGATTCATTTTTGTATAAGTATAAGAAGAAGATGATGAATGAACGTAACTTTTCCAACCATGATTATGAATTCCAGCCATCATCACCACGATAAATACTATAAGTACATTCATTGTCTGACCGTGGGCATACATTCTAGAAAAATAGTGGAAGCCCGCGGCTTCGCTCGTATTGAAATGTATATAAAATGTAAGCTATGACACTTCCGGGACTTCATACTACCTACATACCAAAAAGCTAATTTTAACCAACTTTCAAAAAAGAGGTTCTCAATTCGTCTGAATGTTTTTCTTAATTACTATTTTTTATAATACAAATACATAGGTACATATATTTTACTTGAATGATCTGTCACGTTCTGCCAACGGCTGTCCCAATTTTGACGAAACACGTAGACAAATGGAGAGATAAAAAAGTGTTCATTCTCGCTTCAGTCATTTCTCAAGCAAGCAAAAAATAGAGCTCAGAAGCGGTCAATCCCTATGAGAGGTACTATAACTAAATCAACAATTACACACCACATCAAAATTATAATCATATCATCCCTCTTCTTTGGTTTAAACACAAGGGGCCTTATTACAAAACGTGGTTTAAATATTAGTTTAGACCAAGCCCGTTTTGGTTGTTCGAAATTTGTCTGTCTACTGTCATAATTATCAAACTGTCGAAATGTACCAATGTTAAATCAAAGTTCTAATTTGAAGTTGACATTTTGATTGCTTGTATGTAATATCTGACCAACAAGAATCCACTTTTTATTTTCAAAGTCCTGGACTAATATTTAAACCGCGTTTTTTAATAAAACGGAAGACGATATTCTCTCCGCTGCGAAGCGAAAAAGAGACAAAATGACGAAAAACAAATATATTATTTCTTATAACTAATGTTATGTTTTTTCCCCACAGACATAACCCAACCACCTTCCAAGAGCTGAAACTGGGTGACGACGAGAAACTCTTCGCTTCGAACTTGGACTTCAATGATAGAACAGTGGTATACTTCCACGCGTGGATGGAACAGCCGGACGATGGTAGCGGGATCATGGTGAGAGAAGGTAGGTCGAATTCATGATCATGGTCAGACAAGGAATGTAGAATTTATGATCAAGGATAGAGTAGATATGTAGATTCTTACACATGGTCACACACGAAATGAAGTATTTATGATCACAGATAGAGGATATATGTAGATTTATGATCATGGTTACACAAGGAATGTAGAATTTATGATCACGGATAGAGGAGATATGTACCTACTCGTAGATTCATGATCATGGTCACACAAGGATTATTTATGATTAAGATCTGATAGAATAAGCAGAATTTATGATCATGGTGATGATGACCGGAATCAATTATAAAAATTAAAAAAATACCTACTTAAAAATCAATTCAACTCTAACTACAGCTAAAATGCAATTATCTGCTAGAATGATTAATTAATCACCAATAAAAAGTAAACTATGATATATCTTCGTAAACCGTAACATCGGTTATATTACGGCATATTTGCAATTGCATCGCAAAAACTCAGGACATAAACTATTAGCTTGATAACCGGTTAACTGGGTCTGGTTGGATAATTACTTGGATCGACATAGTGTTGTATTGGACATGCCTTGCCGATAGTTGTGGGAATTACCACTTTTTTGGGTAATTCAGACAACAGATATGTGGGTAGAATAGAAGGACGTACATAAATGGTGGTAGGGATGTATGTACATTTTCAACATACCAAAGAAGGTGCAATATTAATTAGTGGTCATGTAATTCGAACAAATTATTAATAAAACATTTTATTAATTATTTGTTCGAATTTGAACTTTGTTTTGATATTTGTTCCTTGCGCTGGTCGGAAACCAAAAACTACTCGTAAAATTCATTGCAACTTAGAATTCAAACTAAGTAATTAGGATTCCATTTTTAGTTGATATTCATCAAACATTTTGTACACTTTTGGCAATCCAAAATTCAAAATAAATATTGCCAGATGCACCGTTAGATTAGCATTATCAGACTTTTCAGATAATCAAATGAAACTTGGTGTAGTTTAGTAATTTGAAAGAGAGAAGAAAGAAAGAAAATAAGAAAACTTTTATTGCGGCAGATATAACAGAAAACAAACATAATTGAATATACAGAAAACAAACAAAAAATCTGCCACTACACAGCCCCAACTTGGCGTAATGCTGGTTGTGTTGAAAGTGAGAGTGCCCCATGTACTTACATGTAAATAAAATAAAAAATAGAAATAAAATAAAATAGCCTTTATTCTACCGCCACAAAATTAACATGTTAGTGTTATAAATTTTTATACTTCACTTTAGAGTTTCAATAGTTTCAATTTTGTCAGCAGAAGTCTTCTGCTAGGCAAAGGCTTCCCCTATTGCTTTCCACTCGTCTCTCTCACACTCACATACAATACATAAAGTGCGCTAAGGCCGGTCTATTACTGTTCCATGTCTGCTTACTAGTATACGCAACATGTAGCCAGGTTAGCGAAACATCTCTGCATCAACTGGTACAAATTACTGATAGCTAGATATGTTAAAACCAATTTAAAAATTAAATAAGAGTGTAATGTGGAGAGTTTACAATGTTATAGAAGAGGTTACCAATTCGATATAATATGAAAAAGTAGGTAATATTGTTAGAACGATAAAACAAAAACTGATAGTAAAACACTTTTTGTTAACATTTGTTATTTGTGTGTTTTTTTTTAAATTATTTAATTTCATGATCGTATGTTTAATATCGATCAGGCACAGTTTCTATGTATAATAAGTATGTATTTACAAAAGAAAAGTATATATGTGCTATATCCGTTATCTAGTACCCATGATACAAGCGTAAGCTTAGTATGGGGCTAGATGGCGCTGGGTGATATGTCCTGAAATATTTTATTAATAAAATATTTATCTTTACATCTGTTTTTTCCCAGCCTACATGCAAAGAGGCGACACCAACGTGATAATGGTGGACGCACACCATCTAGAGGCGGGCCCTTGGTACTTCACAGCAGCTCAGAACACCTGGTACATAGGCCGGTTCGCAGCGCTCTTTGTTGACTATCTCGCTTCAAGGTGAGTTTTTAATCCAAAACCGTTTTAATCTGGGTTTAAAAGTATACTATGTTAAAGTACACGGTGTAAGCTAGCTGCATGCTAAATTTCATCAAAATCGGACGACCCGTTTAAGCAGGAAAGAGTGACAAAAATTGACTCGAGCTTTAAAATTTTTGCAACTGTTGAAGCGATGATCATAGCAGTCCCTCTTACCATAAAGGTTTTAGGGTACCTTTTTAATGCATAGTTGTGTTAGTCCAAGAATATTCAATTACAAAGGATCTATACCTGTATCAAATTTCACACAAATCGGTTAAGCTGTTTGAGCGCGAAGGAGTGACAAAATAACACAAATATTTGCAATGTCAAAAGCCTAACTTCGCGACATTGTTTTGCATCAGTCAAGTAAAGTAAAGAATTAAAAATAAATTTAGATTTAACTTAAGATATTGAATCAGGCGTTACGTTGCGGAAATCCATTGTAAATGAAACTCTGCAGAAATATATAGTGTTCTTCCGCTGCGACTGCTCCTTAACCGACTTCAAACAACAAACTTGGTGGTATTTAGATGTGTTCCTCCATATACCACTATATACATACATATACGAGTATGTACCACCACCACACCTCTCCTCCTAACCAAAGTGGCCTCCGTGGCTCTCAAGATCTTACCAACACCGCACCTTGTGTCTTCAAGTTTTGTAGTTCTCCTTCGGCAAGATATTCTCGTCGACACGTGTTTCGCCTCACAGCAAACACTAAAACACACTATATACAGCAGCGGAAAAACACTATATATTTCTCTAGAGTTTCATTTACAATGGATTTCCGCAACGTAACGCCTGATTCAATATCTTAAGTTAAATCTAAATTTATTTTTAATTCTTTACTTTACTTGACTGATGCAAAACTTAACTGTCACTTGATTATCTTGCTTTATTGTTTCAGAGGCCTAAACCTAAATAACACACATTTCATCGGGCACAGTTTGGGCGCACAGGCGGCAGGCGTAGCGGGGAGCGCGTTAAAATCAGGTATCACAAATTCAATTTCATTTATTACTCTGATATTAAATGCAAGTACATAAACTCCTTAACTTATTTTAAATGTATTTCTTACTAATAGAATTCCTCCATATTCGCTATCTACAGTACATTTCATGTATGTGGTAAGTACGCATCGCCTACACCGAGACCGAGATCTTGTGTTGTACGCGAGTGCTTTCTCTAATGTTATTTATCTTATTTCTGTTGTAAATCACGGCCTTCGTTATAATCTTTTATTCATTTCTCTCCATCCAATGGTTGCCTGGAAGAGATCGCGTTTAGCGATAAGGCCGCCACTTGTGGCACTAGTACGAGTTGTTTTTAATCTCTTTCTTTATATTTTAAAGCTATAGAGGGTAAAAAACTGTACTGATCACTACATAGTATAAAGCAAAGTCGCTTCCCGCGTCTGTCTGTACTCTGTATGTATGCTTAGATCTTTAAAAATACACAACAAAATTTGATGCAGTTTTTTAATAGACAGAGAGATTCAAGATAAAGGTTTATATGTATAACTAGTAGGTGCTCGCGGCTTTGCTCGCATTAAGAAGTAAAACTTATACCTTCATGCCAAATTTCAGCCTGATCCGGCCAGTGGTTTGGGCTGTGCGTTGATTAATCACTATGTCAGTCAGTCAGTCACCTTTGAGTTTTATATGTATATTTAGATATTGCGTGCGAAGTTGCGGATAAAAGCTAGTAATCTAATATACGAATCAGAATATGAATCATATAACCTATTTTTTTCCCTCAGGTCGCGTGTCACGTATAACGGGCCTCGACCCGGCACTGCCTCTGTTCGAAGGCCTCCCTCTAGAGCAGCGACTCGACGCCGGCGACGCACACTTTGTGGATATTATACACACCGATGCGGGGATATTTGGTGAGTCATTCTTTCTGAGTAGCATTTCCTTATGACTGAGGGTCGTGACTCCCCCTTAGAATTAATTCGTTACGGGAGTTCTCTTAGGCAGATACATCGTGGTGGGCGCCCGGACACCGATGCCGATTTGAAAAGAGTTAGTTACGTTCAAGAATATCTATGTTTGTTAAGCTACTTCAATTGCGGTCAATATTTGGATGGGTAACCGTAAAAAGTCGCATTTTGCTTTCATAAGTCGAGTGATTTATTAATAAGAGGGGATGACAATAGGTATATCATATTTATTTAAACTACAACCTGATTTTACGCATGTTTCTGTATTCTGAAAAATGACCTAACAAAAAAAGAAACCTACCTAACAAAAGAAGACTAAACAAAACGAGGTAAATTAGTGATGTAAATACGCAACATATGTAAATACAAAATAACAATTTACATACATATGTACCTTCTCCAGATTTGAAGTCAGACAAAGAAGTAATACTTCTTATCTAACTAAACCCTACAGTTAAAATTAACGCAACGAATTAATTCTGCGAAGGAGTCATGACCCTCAGCAATAATTTGGTATGTATCGACTCTATTGACAGATGTTAAATTCTGTATATAAATATCTTTAATACAATAATAAAATATAAAAACAAGGAAAGAAAAACTAAACTCTACTTCTAATTACAACATAAAAAGGGGCACTTAGAAAATCTTTAAAACAGCCTAAAGATAATCTAAGATCTATTATATCTTCTGTATATTCTATCCAATACCTACATTTATGTGGTATACAATGGTAGTTTGATTGATGCGGAATTGCGTCTATTCGCAGATAAAATCATCATATACAACAACACATTGAGAAGGATCTAACATATTTATGTCATCTTTCTTTTTCAGGTTACAAAGCACCAATGGGCCACGTGGACTTCTACCCCAACGGCGGCATCAGTCCGCAGCCAGGCTGTGAGTTGGAGGTGGTGCTGCCTAAACAACTGCTGCTTAACAAGTGTACGTACTACTTTATAAAATATTTTTTTTTTTTACAAGGATGTATTTGCACTTAATATAGACCAATATAGAGCAACACATGCACTAGATGATAGGCTCGCTTGCCTTTTTTCAGAAGTAGTGCCGTAAGTCTTTAGTTGTTTAGTAACATCACTTCGGTCCACAGAGCTACAGGCCCTTCAATACAGATCAAACAATGTATCACCTTCCTCTTTACAAACACTGATAAACCCAAAACTTTCTCTCAGTTTTCTAATTCAGTATTCAAATTTGGTCAATTTCGTTAGATCAGTTGACTGACATATTATAAATGGATATATCATATCACAGGCTCTTGGAGCGGTTAGAAAACGCACAACACTAGAACTCCCATAACTAACTTACTCCCATATTAACTGTCACTGGCCCCTGAGGCGATTATAAAACTTTTGACACCAGAGCTAGCCACTCCTATACTAACTTCACAAATTCCCGGCATTCCAGTCTTCTGCAGCCACTGGCGTTCGTACATGTTCTACACTGAGTCCGTGCTGCACCCCATGGCGTTCGTGGCCAGCAAGTGTGGCTCGTGGAAGGAATATAAACATGGGGAGTGCGCCCGAGGGGAGACGGCGCGGATGGGGTACAGTGCTGATACTAAGTAAGGAGGATTTGAGGAGATATGATGAGTTTGTTGGCACTTTTGGGCAAAAACACTGTCTGTCGTGCACTTTTGAGGCAAAAATTCTGGGTTTATGTCACTGTTGAGGCACAAAATGCTGTTTTTTGGCACTATTGGCGTGTAAATTCTGTTGTATTAGCACTTGCATGGAGAATGGCAGATAGAACACATTTATTTTCAACTAAATTCTAAAAGGACGAAAGAAACAAGAACGATAGAATGAGAACAAGAATTTTAGACAAACAATTCACATGGCTTATTGTACATAAGGAATTAATTGTAAGTGTAAATATAGAGCTTAGTATATTGATTGCACAGTATTATAAATACCACTGCACCTCACACGCACTTTTTGCACTTTACAGGTGACAAGGAAGTCCAAACGCGAGGATTGTATTCCTACTACTTGGTCGCCAATCAACAATCACCCTTAAATAAGAAGAGTTTAGAGTCGAAATTGGAAAACTTTTTCGCTTACATACACTCTGTCAAAGCTACGGATGAAAAAAATAAGAGAGAACGTGAAGTAGGAGATAAAATGGAGAAAAATATTCGTAGAGATAAAAATGTAACTGAATCTGGTATATATAATACAATACATAACGATTTGAAGATCGATAGAGTTGACGAGAAATATACCAGAATCGAATCAAATGTAGGCTCAAATATGACAGAAATACTCTCTAACAAAAATGATACAATTAACAATACAAATACAGGAAAAGGAAGTCATTCAATCAGTGATCTTCTTAGTAGAGAGGATGAGAACACAGAAGATAATATTGAAGATCAATTAGCTGAAGCATCAGAATATGGTATAACTCAAATAGAATTTAACCAACACGAATTGAAAAGTAAAGAAACTGTATCACTTATTGGTAATACCGAAGAAATTGTTCTGGAAGATGAAAAGTTAAAAACGCAAAATCAAACACAGATAAAGGACATAAAAGATACAAATAATACTTTGAATAGCCCTTTGGTTAAGCTCAAAAATAGCGTTGATAGCATTGAAGTAGAAACCAGTATTAAAAAAGAAGATACAGAAAAAGGAACATCTATAACTTTATTCGATACAGATTTCAAAACATCTGAACTTGAAAATAAAAATGTTAAAGAAACAGATAAACGAGCAAGTTATGTGAAAGTTTTAAACTATAAAGATCCCTGTGAACCTAATGTAAATCAAGTAACCACTACAGAGAGTGAAGACATAAGTTTTGAAGTAACCGAAGATACTCCAATAGACCCTATGTACGATTCCTACGACCAACCGCATAAAATCAACATTCTAAACGTGTTGGGAACAACATATCGCATTTCCAGAGTAATATCATCGCTGAAACAGAAAAAGCCATTCGTTGACAAAATCAAAAACCTATTCTCGTTCAAACACAAAATCGAAACTACAACTCCAACATTCATGGAGAGAATATTCAAAATGAAACCTAAATCTAATAAAAACCACGTAGTCAAAAGACAGAAAAGATTTTCTTTCTTCAGACGCAACGAAGAAGCCGAAAGCAACAATATTCTGTTCAAAATGTTGGAATTTCTAGTGAAAAACCGTAGAAATGTGTTACCAGTTTTCACTGTAATGCGAGAAATTAATACTTTAGTCAAAAGTGGGAATGGGGAACTGAATCATGTTAGCAAAGAACAGAACAATTATATAGGAGGAACGCCGGCCGCGTTCGCACCTATAACGTATAATTTAGAGTTGGGGAACGAGAATAGAGCTGTTGCGTTTATAAAGCGTTTGTTAGGTATGGCGCCTAAAGGCGATAGATTGACTATAACTAGCAGAAAGTAAGTGGTGATGGGTTTGAAGTAAGTAGTAGTATGTAGTTGTTAGCTTTTTGTGTATATGTTATGTAAATATTTTCCTTTATAGTTTTTGGATATTCCCAGGGTCATAAAAATGACAATTTTTGTATATAATGTACTTTGTAATGAAATGAAAATTAATATAGAGAGCACTCACGCATGTACAACGCTAGTTCAACATATTCCGTCTTATTACAAAACGCGGTTTAAATATTAGTCCATGACTTTGAAAATAAAAAGTCGGTTCTTTTTGTTCAAACTTCACATACAAACAATAAATTGTCAACTTCAAATTGGGACGTTAATTTATCATTGGTTACATTTTTACAGTTTAATTATTATGACAGTAGACAGACAATTCCGGACAGCAGAAACGGGCTGCATATTTTCAAAGTTCTGGACTAATAGTTAAACCAAGTTTTGTAATAAGGCCCATTGTATTCTATTAATTTGTTAATTAATACAGTAGTTAGTGTTTTACTATTTTGATCAAATAAATTCATATTTTCTTATAAACTGACTATATTTACGACTGTTTTTTTTAAATATTTTTATTCGAGACCTAGGTATATAAATATTCTTTTGTAATCGTATCTCTACTATTATAATAGCTTCTATTCTGGTATCAACAGTAGTGTTTGTTATATATTTTTTGGCATCTTTATCTTAGTAATTATCTTTATCATAAGTACCTAACCTCCTTTCTCTACCTACCGTAGCTTTCAATCTCTAACATATGTTACTAACACACAAACATATTTGTTCTTTCCAAGGGCCCGCGGTACCTACTACTTGATGACGCGTCGAGAATCGCCGTTTTCTTTGGAATAAGTTTATTGTTTAAGTTTTATGTAAGAATTAGTTTAGTATATAATGTTTATAGTATATATTAATGTAGTAAATCTATTGAAATTGAGTTTGGGTTTTATTTTAATAATGTGTTGATTATATTTCTATTGTTTTTTTTACATTACAATCTTAAGGTTGCATTAAGTTAAAAAAGATTTAACTAAACGCAACCTTAATATTGTAGCCAAAAAACAATAAAATTTACTTTTTTAGAGCCATACCCGTATTCCTACCTAATGGTTTCAATGATATGAAGAAGAAACAATACCGGACCCAGAGCTTCACCTTGCAGTACTTCACAATTGAACTTACTGGTACATAATATGATGTGTAAACTTATGAGCGTTTGACTTCTAGATTGGTTTGGTACTCAGTATGTTACCTTGTAGAAAACCAAATTTCATGAGGACAAAATATACGTGTGTTACAGTCATAAGTGCATTTATGCCCCATAGGTCATTGTTATAACGAAGTAATACAATCAGACCTAGAGAATCACCTTGTGGTAGTACACCAACTTTACCGGTACATTTAGTGTCTTTTTTAAGGTTGCTAAAGCGAAATGTATCTACCAAGTAGCACTGCTAACTAACTAATAACATAATCTATTCTGCGGAGGAGTCACAACCATCAGTAGTGAGAATAAGGAGAGAGTACTCACCGGTACATGTGATGCGTGTGCAGCAGCGAGCCCAGCACGAGCGAGTGCAGGTAGACGGGGCGCAGCACCCGCGACAGCAGCGCGCCCTGGAGCCCCACCACGCACCAGCGCGCCACCTTGTCCGAGCACGACATTGTTAGGAGGCGCTCGCCCTGGAAATTATAGAGATATTTATTAAAAACATCGTACATTATTATCAGACGATATACGATACAATACAAAACGTTTATTAAGTTCAAAAATTTTATTTATTTTTATTTATACCATTACAATAAATGCACCTTACAGCTACGCCACATCGTACACTAGGTACTAGCCAAACTTACATCTAGGTTCATTAAGCTTTGGAACACTTTACCAGAAGCTGTGTTTCCTGCGTACTACAATCCAGGGGTCTTCAAATCTAGAGTTAATAGGTATCTTCTAGGTAAGCGTGTTACACCCTAGGCTGCAGCAATGCTTAACATCAGGCAGGCTGTAGTCAAACGTAAACCTATCCCACGTAATATATATATATATAAATAGTACATACAAAATATGTTTGTAATTTCTTACAACATTGTATTGTCACCCGGACGAGATATTTCTGTTTACCGGATAACAACGTCTTCCCGTCAGGTTTAAATTAAAATTATACACACTATTAACCCTTACAAGGCAGTAAGTATATGGAAGTAATATTTTAAGAATATATAATTTGATTTTTTTCAAAGAACACTTTTCAAAAACTCAGTAACATAACAGTAAACAGTAGTAAATATATATTTGCCATTTTATATTTCAATATTAAATCTGAACTTATTTACCACAAAGATAGGTCAAAATGAATTAAATAAACTTCATCCACAAAAAAATGCAAATTTTCG
This sequence comes from Macaria liturata, assembly GCA_964023185.1. Lineage (NCBI taxonomy): Eukaryota > Metazoa > Arthropoda > Insecta > Lepidoptera > Geometridae > Macaria > Macaria liturata. The sequence goes on along the minus strand of OZ026809.1, from coordinate 12,569,587 downwards.
CACAAAAAATAAACTAAATATTGCACAAATGATTGAAAGTTCGATTAGATCATCATATTATTATTCAAACTTCATACAACTCTGATCTGAAAAATATGATATTTTATATAGCGAGAAATTGTACTTACGGTCTTATTTATAAAAAGTTATAGAAGAGTTAAAGTGTTCTATAACATCACTATAAGAAAAATGACCATAATCGGTATTTATAAACGCACTATAGCGCTAAACAGTTCTATAAGTCTATTGTAAAGTTATAGTAGCGAGGACCCCACTTTAACCGTACTATAGCGGTGCTATAAGATCCAAGATGGCCGACTATCCTGTCATCAGCTGATTTGCTGTCTTTGGAGTAAAATAAAAACAAACAATCGAATTTTGTAGCGGCTGTCTTTGATTGTGACTAGGGTAATATATTTCAATTGTAAATTTTCTTGTGAACTTGTGAGTTTTCGGCATCTATGCAAGCTTTACAAAGTTTGGCTGCTATCGAAGCAATTGAAGAACTGGCGAAATGAATACACAGCAGTGTCGGCAAAAACATTATAGAGAAAGATTTGATCCGTTTTCTCTGGACGATGAAGATTTTAGAAAACGGTATCGCCTTATAAATCTACGGCACATTTTGTCATCGACTTGGTCAGGCAAGAGATACAACAAGACCGAAGAGGATCGAGCATTTCACCAGAGCTGCAAGTATTGACTGCAATTAGGTGTTGGGGTCGACTTGAGGTATATACCTTCTGTTTACGGAGTCGGTTTCTGTTGTTCGTCTCAAAATCCCTTTTTACAAGTCATCTGTTTTTATTTTAGGTACAAGAAGATGCTGGCGACCACAGATTGTCGCAGCCGACCACAAGCATGGTTTGAGCACGAGTAGCCCATGCACTGGCAAGGCTTTCAGCATCTTTTATAAAGATGCCTGACACTTTCACTGAACAAGAAACGACGATGCGGATAGAAAGGGATTTTATTCGCTGAATGTGCAAGTATGTACCTAATATGTTTTTAAAGACTTCATGAATTAATTATATCAGTTATCCAATGTAGAATAGTATTTGTTAAAAATATATATTGTTACAGGTAACCTGTGATGCACGTCTCCGCATCAGAGACATTGTGGCCAGGTGGAGGGGAAGCACCCATGATGCAAGAATTTTTAATGAGTCGTCCAAGAGGAGCCAGGACAAGTTGCAAGTGAACGCTCAAATGCCATCTTGCAATCATTTATTAGGTCACATTTTAGTGAGTAGTAAAATTTGTGATACTGTGGTTGAAGTTGGCATATAACTGTACTGTAATGGTACTGGCTCTCAAAGGAGGCTGTAAGAACATACCGCTAGGTGTTTCGTAACAAATTTACTAATTGACAGAACATACTGTTAGGTGCTTGGTGACAGATTTACATATACCTAGATGTGATAATCTTTATGAACATAACATGAAAGAAAGTTATGCTTTGGAGCATGTACTATTATTTTACTGTTAAGCCAAAACTAAAACAAGAAAAAATTTGGAATTGTAAAACCAGATCCGGTGACATTATGTGTCTCCACTCAGAATTATATATAAAGATTAGCCCTTATTGCACTGCTGCTCTTGTAATAAATGAATTAATAGTACAGACATGTGATAATTCTAAATGAAAGTATCTTAGTATGTGTGATTAGTGATAAACATGTTAATAAAAGTCTTTCTATGTATTTCATTCTGTTTTACTTTTATAATAAATCATTTACTTTATTAACAATAATAAAATATAAAAACAAGGGAAGAAAAACTAAACACACTACTTCTAACTACTACAAAAAGGGGCACTTAGAAAATCTTTAGAAAAGCCTAAAGATAATCTAAGTGCTCCAGCCCACTACCAGAGGGCAGCGTGCCCAGCATACTGGCCGCATTACCACGCTGGATGGCAATGCTGATACGTTGAGCCAGAAAAAGGCCAGCATTTTGGTCATGCGTCGCGTCAACCAAGCGCTCCGAGAGGTTTTGGAAAATAGTATGGGCTCCCGGACCCCACGGCCCCAAAGTCTCGACTCCAAGAGGCTCAAATATGTAACCTCGGCCGAGGTTAGCATATTTGCGTCTCTTGTGATGCTCGGCAATAATAGCCGCCGCTCCAGCCCGACACCGTGTCAAAGACAGATGAGACGGCGCCAATGTGTCGACGCAAGTTGCGTCCCACACAAGGGGCCGACCCAACTTCCAGGGCACAAGAGTCATACCGTCAGGTCTTTTTCCATCGTCACGTGCTAAATAATAAATTATTTTTAATTTCAAAAGCCCTTCTTTTAATTTTATTTTCTTTAATTTTTGTTGCTCGTTGGCCATATGGGCCTTATCTTCCTCCAGCCAATTTTCACTACGTTGCCTTTTTCTAAATTCCGTATTCATTTTATTTTATTTTTATTCAAACTTTTGCGTAAACTATGACATTTGCGCGCCTGAATATCAACGACTTTGACATTTGTTTGAGTCCGAGTATAGACCAAATTTTGTGTTTTTGACGCAGTTAGCATATATTTGGCACTAAGATACGTATTATCTGTGGTTAATTTCGTTCTTCTTTGACTTTTTCTTTATACTGGCAATGATTTGGCTTATTGTCGGTACCACGTGGGAACTATAGTTATAGAAGGCTTATAGAACGTTTATAAATAGTAAACTTTATAGAACACTTTAAATGCTTATTGAACACTTTAACTAAAGTATGCTTAAAGCATACTATAGGCATTTTTTATAAATAAGACCGTTAATGTTTATGTTATTGTATTGTTTTCAGATGTCATTTACAAAGAATTTCGAAAATAATGTAACCATTTTTGCAATGAAGGTTTCGCGTATATAAGGATTAAGGTATTAGTAGTATAAAATAGGTCTAAGTTAGTTTAAATTACATATGAGTTACCTGCATAACACCATCCCAAGTTTGTATATAATTGCTGTTCTTCACTGGAATCGTCCCTTCTCCGGATTCGATCTTGGTTCTCAGTTGACCGCGCGCTTGCCTGGAAAATTGTGATAAGATAAATTAATAAGTGTTTGTTATAATTATCTTTAAATTAGCGTGCTGTCTATCGTGCGTATTTTCTTACAAACTGATGTATATATAATAAAACTAATAAAATGAAATATTAAGATAATATTTTTAAGTGCTTCCAGTAAAACTATTAAGTGGTGAAAGAAACTTTCGTTTTCTTATAAATTGTGACAATATTATGTCAAAGAATATTATTACTAGTGTAAAAAATAGGCTATTTATATATCTACTACTTTAATCCCGGATCAACACACACACTACCTGTTAGGGTGTGGGTCGGGCGCCTCCCTGTGCTCGTGCGGGCTGAATATGCGTCCGTCCCCGCATGGGGGGTGCTCACATACAATATTGGATCAACTACTTTAATCCCAGATCAACACACACACTACCTGTTAGGGTGTGGGTCGGGCGCCTCCCTGTGCTCGTGCGGGCTGAATATGCGTCCGTCCCCGCATGGGGCGGTGCTCACGTACAGGTGGACGTGCTTGGACGGCTTCAGTTGGTAGCCTCCGCCGGGGACCGGTTCGATGTCCGACGAGGGGATCGGTTTTGTCGGGTCTGGGGAAAGAGTAATGAAATATTAATGGGAATAGTGGATCGCATTGTCGGAATCCTAGTTCTTCCTTATTCCTTCCTTGAATCCTTCTTATACTAAAGTTTTATTTTTATTTGCATCAGATAGATTAGAATATGGCTAGATATTAAAGAGCTGTTATTATTAACATCCTGTGCGCACGATAAAACTCCTGCATTAGCGGAACAGGAAGTCATGATTTTCTCCACTCTTAAAAAGTATTTTTATGAGTACATTGACACAGATCGATTTCATAGTTTTGATCTGGCATAATAAAGTTTTATGTAAACAGCATGATTATTTATTCAATGGTATGATATAATGCCGTAGGAACAAGAGCATGGTCAACATTTTATACCTTCACAATAATATTATTATTAACTAGTGAACGCCCGCTACTACACTCGCATTATTTCATGATGAAAAGTTGCCTATGACACTTCCGGAACCTCATACTACCTACATACCAAAAATCATAAAAATCCATTTAGTCGTTTTTGCGTGATACGTGTTAAAATAAACAGACAGAGACACTGATAATCAGACAAAAAATGTAAAAATTGTTGTAACGTGTTCTGCTATCAATTCGAAGTATCTCCAAGCATTTTTGTTTACATCTTCAATGTTCAGTGTTTCGACCCTCTTCAGCTTTATTATTATGTACCCGTAGATGTACATACAAAAGCTTTTATTGTGCTAAAAATATTACATCTAGGTAGGTACATAGATCTAGGTAGATAGATAGATACCTTTTTGTTGTGCATACTGCAATAGCTGAGCGTATAGGTAACGCTGCAAGCAACGACGCGCCGCCACCTGAAACATATTTAAGTATAAAATTTACATTATATACAATATGTCTGTATATTAGGAACTAGTGGACGCCCGCGCCTTCGCTCGCATTATTTCAGAATAAAAAGTAGCCTGTATCACTCCCAGGACCTTATACTACCTACATACCAAAAATCATGATGCTGCGTTCAACCGTTTTTGCGTGATGAGCGTTTAAATAAACAGACAAATAGATACACAGAGAAACAGATAAACAGACAAAAATTATAAAAACTGCTGAAATGTGTTTTATTGTCAGTTTAAAGTATACCCAATCATTTTTAACCGACTTCAAAAATATGAGGTTATCAAGTCTTCTGCCAGTTTTTTTTGTGGGTAGGTATGTTACGCGATTACTCCGTTATTTATGAACCAATTTCAATGATATTTTTTTTTATTCCATGGGGTTTGGTTTTGTTTCTAACATCTTCAGTTTTATTATATGTATAGATTAAAGCAGTCTGTTTATCCGTACTAAATAGGTATATATGTATATAAAATATATATACATACTTGTTAAGTATATTACCTCTGCATGGCAATCGTTGACGGCGCGGCCTCGCACCGACATATGTTCCCCGGACACGCATTTAGTGCCCGTGGTTACTGCTATTATCTACAACACATATAAAAAACAAGTACATTTTTATAAAAAAAAAAACATAATAAAGGCATTACAAGATCAAATTTGTGAGGCATACACAGTTTATACAGGCGAATGACAATAATATATCAGAAATTTGTTTTTGAATCTCTCTGTGAATCGTATTTCCTCATGACTGAGGGTCGTAACTCCCCCGCGGAATTAATTCGTTAGGGGAGTTCTCTTGTGCTGACACATCGTGGTGGGCGCCCAGGTCCTTCCACGGAAGACACATATCCATGGATATTGCGGTCCTCAAACATGTCGGTTTCACGATGGTTTCCTTCACCGTTAAGCAAGTGATAGAGTGAAGTGTTTTTGAATAACTGTTTAAAAAAATGTGGCGGCGGATAGGTACTTTATTTTTCATGCAGATTACTTTAAATTCCTGGATCAAAGTGTTGCTAAATTTGAAATATATCTTAATCGATTGAGCGGTGTTTGAGATCTGAAAATTTAAAAGCATGTACCGAATGACGGTAAAAAGGGCACTTCTAGTCGGTTTAATTATCCAAATTGCCACTTCTCTCTCTTGAGTCGCATGACTGAGGGTCGTGACTCCCCCGCAGAATAATTTCGTTGGGGAGTTCTCTTGTGCAGATACATCGAGGTGGGTGCCCAGGTTTTTTCACGGACATTGGAAATTGCCACTTGTTGAGTAACTATACAACAGTTTGCATTGTAATGCTTTTGAAGTCAGTGATAGAAATAAATTATATATGCATAATATACCTTAGAGCCCTGAATCCGGTCGCCCTCAGTGATAACGATGCCAGCTAAAACTTTCCGCTTCGAGTGTACCAAGTCATGCCTCATTAGTTCGTTGAACTTCTCGTTTACCACTCTGCAATATATACATACAAACAAACAAAATAGTTTTTATTCTTTACTAGCTGTGCCTGCGACTTCGTCCGCGTGGAATAATTATTTTGGGCATTAATTCTTTGAATTTTGAACCGTTTTCGCAGCACACGCAACGGAAGCCCTCAAAGATGAATAATTTTCCCCGTTTTTTCCACATTTTCCATTGTTTCTGCGCTCCTATTAGTTGCAGCGTGATGTTATATAGCCTAAAGCCTTCCTTGATAAACGGTCTATTCAACACAAAAAGAATTTTTCAATTAGCACCAGTAGTTTTTGAGATTAGCGTTCAAACAAACAAACAAACTCTTCAGCTTTATAATATTAGTAAAGATTCTTATGGTACTATATGTAGGTGTTGTGTATGTAATTGACAGATGTCAATATAATCATTAGTGTCCCCCATATTCTGCGTACACATAAAAAAATGTTATTTATCTACCCTTAAGAATCGACAGTCTAGATATATTGGTGTTTTAATTGATGTACGTGTTCCCTTACTCTTAGATAAAATAGTAGGTACTTATAATAAAAGCGTCCGTTGCTCAGCTAGCGGCAATTGCATACGATCACCAAAGTTAAGCAATTGTCGACGTGGACAATACGCGGATGGGTGACCGAAAAATGGGATTCTATTTGGACGCTCCCGTAGGTCAGATGACACTAAATTGTAAATCCCGACTGTTTGTCATTGACATGTCAGAGGCCCTTTGAGCGGTTTGAACACTCTTGACACCAGAGTTGGTCGGTCTCATACGAACTCTAGAGCTAGCCACTAACTCACTTGGCGATGTGGTCGGCCAGTGCTTGCGGCAGCGCCCCGCTGGGCAGGGCGGGAGCACACAGCTCCGCTCGGTGGCAGTCTAGCACGGCTAGCGCCGCCCGCGCCGCCGCTAGCTTGGCTAGCTTCTTGCTGGACCCTGGATAATATACATCATTTTATATTTTTAAGGATTTTCCTAGTATGTGTCACGGTACAATTTTAGTTAATAAAACGTTTCTATCAAACCTCCAACAATAACTTGTTTAATCTCCGATAGGAGTCAAATTAGAAATGTTTAGTTAAATTCAAGATGGCCGCCAAAACAATATGGCGGACATATTTTTCACAACTACCCTTCACATCAATATAACAATAAATGATAAAACACGCAAATATGAGTCTAATTTAAAGTCCTAGTTTATCGTAGTACCTACAACAGTCCTTCAGCTATGTCAGAAGCCCTAAGGGTGGTTTGAAAACTCTTAACACTAGAGTTAGTCACTCTCATACGATAAGAAGAAAAAGAACATCAAATCACAGCAAGAAGAATCTTTAGAAAATTATTTAAAGTGTGTAATAACTAACTAATAAAATCACTTTCATGTGTAAAATTGACAAGTACGGGACGGCAGTCATTAAGCCATGTCAGAGGCCTTTAAGGCGACTTGATAAACTCTCGACACCAGAGTTGGCCACTCTCATTCGATAAGAAGAAGGCATGTGCAATCACCATTTTCTAAAGTATAGGAATAAAATAATAATAAAGGAGATTTACCATATCCTTCGTAAACTTGATCCTTGATCTGACAGATCACTTTGAATCGCATGCTGTGACTCAACTGCAGTGGTGCTGAAACAAACAAAAATATAAAGATTCCGTTTTTTAAATAAAATTGGATTTGCACTTGACTACAATTTACCTGATGTTAAGCAATGTAAAAATATTGACTCCTTCGCTACCTTCTTACCAGGGTAGCAAAGCAAGACGAATTACATTACATGATGGTAAGCGATCATGTGTGTATGTTTGTAAACGAGAAAACGCGTTAGACAGACATACTATATGAAAAAACGCGTTTATTACCTAATAGGAACTCTCAAAATATTTATGTAATTTTTGTATCTTTATATGTACAATTCTTACCTTGTGGTCCATTCAGCGGTGAGCCGTCTCCAAAAGTGCACGTAAAGTTGAGTCCGGGGTAGTTCTCGTATAACAAGTTTATTGGACTCTTCGACAAGTTGCTGGCGGGGCTTAGAGAGCCGAATAGCGCGGCCGACGGAGATATGTCGGGTTGGGGTGGCTCTGTAATAAAGTAAACATGTTTAATATTTTTACAATAATGGCGACTATTGAAAATAGAAGAGGGAAGATGGTTGGCCACCTTACACGACATGACGAATTTATAAAAAAAACATCATTGAAGGAAAATTGGAAGCCCGAAGAGGAAGAGGAAGACCGAGAAGGTCATACATGGAGCAAGTAAAAAAGAAAAGGCGGGTGTCATGTCGTATACGGAGGTCAAGGAATTGGCAGAAGATCGGAAAGGATGGCGCCTACACAGACAAGGGCCCTGCTCTTAAATTTGTGTTTTTTTTTTTATATTATAATTCAAATAATTTATTTTTTAAAACATGGATATGTTGTAAACGTATGTTTTAAGTTACATAAAGGCGCCATGTCTCAACCAACTAGAGTATGCAAAAATTTTACAAACATCAAAAAACACGAATGAAGTCGTCTGTTCCTTCACGTTATTGTAATCTACTATATAAAAATAAGTCGGGTTTTCCTTCCTGACGCTATAACTCCAGAACGCACGAACCGATTTCCACGGTTTTGCATTCGTTGGAAAGATCTCGGGCTCCGTGAGGTTCATAGCAAAGAAAATTCAGGAAAAATTCAACAGAAAAGCGGGAAAACTGGGAAAATCATTTTTCACATACAGCGCCATCTTTGATACATAGCATGTACTACAAACTGGCGAAACGGAGTTCACGGGGTTTGCCAGAACTAGAAAGCTCTTTATTTGGAATTATTAATTTAGTTACTGAAAGGCGTAGATACAACGGAATGACATCATGACAGGTCCTCTTGACTTGAGTGTAGTAAAAGAGTAGGTAATCTTCTTCTTCTTATCGATTGAGAGTGGCCAACTCTGGTGTCGAGAGTTAATCAAGCCGCCCTAAGGGCCTCTGACATGGCTTAACGACTGCCGTACTAGACAAACAGCAAAGGTAATAAAGTTACATTTGTATTGTTTACTGTGTGGTTTTTAATAAAGTATTCTATCTATCTAGATTTTATTTAGTTTGTATAATATTCTTTAATTTTTGGAATAGTACCTGGACTTGAAGACAACTCTATTACTTCAGTATCTGGTTTTATCTGCGGCTTCGGCCGGTACTCTGGGTAGTTCATTTTGGCATCTGAAAATGAAACAATATTCTATAGTATTTTATTTTTACACAAACAATTAAATAATAATTGCGTTTAGATGATTATATAAAACTGTTGACATAGCTATATATATTGTCATTTTTATCAAGCTGTACGAAGTTTATTATTTATTTTTGCGATGTTTTCTGTCATGATTCTTTGATATAAAGTGAATTAACCATGTTTGTAATTCATGACAATTTCTAATTGTATCTATGCGTTTTTTGTTATTTTTTTCCTTACTCGTCGATGTTCTCTTGTCACTTTTCAGAAGTTATCGATATTCTTGTCACTTTTGGACACTTTTGGGGGTATTCTGATGCTCTTTTGTGATTTCTCGAACGTTTTTAGATGTTTTTTTGACATTTTCGAACTCGTTTGATTGTTTCTCGATGTTCTTTTGTCATTTTCGAACGCTTTTTATAGTTTGTAAATTTTCTTTTGTTATTTACACTACGTTCTTTTGTCATTTACACGACGTTCTTTTGTCATTTCTATAGTACTGTCTACGGTATCCCCTCACCTGTTTGTATGACGTCGCTGGTGAAGTCTGCGTGCGGCTCGCTAGAGGGCAGCACGCGGCCCGCCCTCGCCAGCAGCGCGCTCAGGCACGCGCGTGCCGCGGAGGCGCGCGCGTCGCGCTTGCTGTGCCCCCAGCCTTCGAATGTCATGTCTGCTACCTGAAAAAAAAAAAATAAGACCTTAATAAGCACAGGTATCTAAATATATAAAACTCACAGGTGACTGACTGGCTGACTGACTGATATAGTGATTTATCAACGCACAGCCCAAACCACTGGACGGATCGGGCTGAAAATTGGAATGAAGGTAGATGTTACGACGTGGGCATCCGCTAAGAAAGGATTTTAGGAAATACCACTTTTAAAGGGGTGAAATAGAGGATGCAAGTTTTACTTCTTAACGCGAGCGAAGTCACGAGCACCCAATAGTTAGTTTAATTATAAATAGAGAGGTTCACTGTGTTCACCCGCGTTAGTTAGTATCACCAATCACAATCATGCTTTGTATGCGAGTGGTGTGAGGGATAAAGATGATATATGGCAGCATTTTTGTCACGACATTTGCTAGGGGTTACCTACATAATAACTTATTCGTTGCTTTTCAACTCAAAATGCTTATCACAAACGTTCTACTTAAGCTCAAATTCAAGTTCAGAGAGATCATACAAATATAAATACTTCCTGCTATCAATTGAGGCGCATTTGAATAGACAGTGCTATGAACAGTCTCATAGTTCTAACAGACGTATGATAAATAAACAACAGACTTTTTGGGAATTCAAATATGGGTCAGTGATTAACTTGGAGTGAAAAGATCATATTTTTACTAGCTTTTACCCACGGCTTTGGGCGCGTTATTTATACATAATATTAAAGCTGAAGAAGGTCGAAAGTCTGAACATTGAAGATATATAAAAAAATAATGTTTGGATATACATATTATACTTATTATTTTTATTGATGTATGTAGTCTTGTAGTCTTGACTTCGAATTGATAGCAGAACACGTTCCAACCATTTCTAGAATTGTTGTCTGTTGTATCTGTTTCTCTGTTTATTTAAACGCACATATGATACTCCTAATACCTCATACTACCTACATACCAAAAATCATGATGATCAGTTCAGTCGTTTTTGCGTGATGACTGATGAGCGTATAAATAAACAGACAAACGGAGACATAGATTATCAGACAAAAATTCTATAAATTGTTGGAACCTGTTCTGCTATCAATTCTAAGTATCTCCAAACATTTTTTTTAAATATCTTCAATGTTCAGACTTTCGACCCTCTTCAGCTTTATTATAGGTATGTATAGTTATAGATGTAATAAGCGAGTGTGGCGGTTCCAGTGTCTGCTTTTCATCCAGACGCACCCTGGTTCGAATCCGGCCCACACCAATGACTTGTATTTTCAAGTCATGTGTGGATTTGTGCACTCGCTTAACGGCGAAGGAAAACATCGTGAGGAAACGGACATGTTTGAGGACCACAATATCCGAGGACATGTGTCTCCCGTGGAAGGACCTGGGCGCCCACCACGATGTATCTGCACAAGAGAACTCCCCTAACAAACGAATTAATTCTGCGGGAGAGTCACGACCCTCAGTCATGAGGAAATACGACTCACACAGAGAGAGATACATATAAGTATAGAATATATATATATATGTATATAATATAGATGTACTCACAGTAAGTCTAACACCAAACCACGGCACATGTTCGGGACCCAATTTCATGAAGTCTTCAAAAGTGTACGACATTCCCAACTCATTGAGAATGCTTATTGGATGTTTTGTATTCCTAAACACGTTTATGTGTAACACCATTTGTTTTAGATCCATGGTTTTTCACTGTTTATTGTAACTTTTTCATTTGATTGATGAAAAAAAGTGTATTTGTAGGTATGTATATCAATAGATTTCTCGAAAAACTTATTTTATTTGACCGATTTTAAAAGAATATAAATTAACTACATATATTTGAGTATGTTCGTCCACAGATTTCTTATTTCAAAGAATATTAGTATTATATCCGTTATCTAGTACCCACGACACAAGCGTTTGCTTAGTGTGGGGCTAGATGGCGCTGTGTGCAATGTCCCGGAATATTTATGGTTTTTCACTGCTAATGGTACCTAACTTTTTTATTTGGTCGACGAAAAAAGTGTTATGTGTTTTTTATTAATATACTTAAAAAATGTGTATGTGTCTATGTTTGTTGACAGATTTCTCGAAAACCAACAGTAGTATATGGATAAGTAAGAAAGTTCGAATGAGAGTTGACTCTAGTGTCGACAGTTTTCAAAAACCCACTGATAAAAACATTAATCACATACAAAAAAAAATCTAAAAACTGCTATACTATGACGAATAGCCAATACAACGAAAGCACGTATTTAGAATGCCACTTTTTGGCCACACATCCAAGTACTGACCGCAATTGACAGTTGTTTATGTTGATTAAATATTTAATATTGATAAATATCAGAGACATGTCGTCGTCACAAACATTGTCGAAAGAAAAAACCAAAAAAAAGAAAATTGCTATTCAAAATGCTGCAAAAAAAGGAGAATGTGTAAACTGATCTACCAAAGAGTTTGCATATCATAATCACTAGAAAGGTTACACTATTTACAGCAGTTTAAAAGTCTTCATTTTAAAGTAAACTTTTTTTATTTACCGACTGCAAAAAAAGTGGGAATAATCACTGGTGTCTCGTAAATTTACTTTGAAATCGCTATGATTATTTTTTTATTTAGATAAGGCAAGTTTTGACTAAATTTGTACGGCCATTTAATCATAAATAACTAATTTCACTTGACAACTGGCACAATACATAGTTATTGCCAAAGAAGAAAAAAAATATTAAAAAATAAAGAACTAACACACACACATACACATTCACAAAAACGAATAAAAAAAACACATCATAACCAAACACTATAAATTATCACAATATCTAAACAACTTTAATGCAAAAATGTAATCAATTATAATATTGTATTTTATCTTATCGGATAAAATTAGCCACATAATTTACGTACACTTAACACGACGTGCGTTATAAAACTAACTTCACAAAGAAACAATAGGTACTTACATATATGTACATACATACATACATATGAAATATGAAGTATCCTGTGCTTAGTACTATACATACGAGTACATATGTATGCACACACATCTATACTAATATTATAAAGCTGAAGAGTTTGTTTGTTTGTTTGAACGCGCTAGTCTCAGGAACTACTGGTCCGATTTGAAAAATTCTTTTTGTGTTGAATAGACCATTTATCGAGGAAGGCTTTAGGCTATATAACATCACGCTGCAACTAATAGGAGCGAAGAAACAAAAGAAAATTAAGAAAAAACGAGGAAAAATATTCATCTCTGAGGGCTTCCGTTGCGTGCGCTGCGATAACGGTTCAAGATATCAAAAAAATATGTATAAACGAATTATTCCTCTTAAAATGAGCTAACAAAATGTGCGCAGCAGTATATGTCTATCTTTTGAGGTTAACTCACTAGAACCGTTTTTATGGTAATAACTATTCCACGCGGACGAAGTCGCGCGCACCAGCTAGTGTAAAATATGTAGTATCGTGCGTTATATATAATACTATACTACTACTAAGTACTGTTTTTTTTAATTACACTAACTACATAATTATGACATTTACATAAATAAATAAATATTTCAGGACATATCACACAGCGCCATCTAGCCCCATACTAAGTTCACGCTTGTATCATGGGTACTAGATAACGGATGTAACACATTATATACTTTTCTTTCGTAAATACATACTTATTATACATACAAACGACCAGACTCAATACAAGTTATTACAAATTTTGAAATTCATAATTACTTGTGTTATGCGGGAATCGAACCTGCACCCCTAGATGAAAGAAGGCAGAGCCACTACCAACTAAGCTAACAGGGCAGTCAAACATTCATTCCTATGTAATTTTTTTTTAAAACTAGCAATCTCAATCAGGAAAGTACGCGATGAGCTAATGCATTGGTAAATTACTGATAGATCACATACAGTTTAAAACACGACTATAGTATTTGTCTAAACTGTTACATTATTTTTGTTTATTACTTGTGTTGAGTCTGGTCGTTTCTATGTATAATAAGTATGTATTTACAAAAGAAAAGCATGTTATCTAGTACCCATGATACAAGCGTAAGCTTAGTACGGGGCTAGATGGCGCTGTGTGATATGTCCTGAAATATTTATTTATTTATCTATCTACAAATGAATAGTTTACTTAGTACAAAAAACATTGTACTTTATGTGTTTTTTACATTTTGATTGCTTGGACCACAATATCCGAGGACATGTGTCTCCCGTGGAAGGACATGGGCGCCCACCACGATGTATCTGCACAAGAGAACTCCCCTAACGAATCAATTCTGTCGGGGAGTCACGACCCCAGACATGAGGAGGTACGACTTGAGGAGGAGATACTCACGTGAACTTGTATGTGGAAGGAGGGGCAGTGCGCGGGCCCCGCCTGGCGCAGCACCTTGTATGCCACTTTGACGCCTAGTTCGTTCAGAGCTGACACGGGAGACTTCCCGCCGGACTCCACCGCGTCCGCTGCTATGCTTAGCGCCTGGAAAGAAAAGGTGTTATTAATATCATCATCATTGTCAGCCTTTTATTAATTGACAGGATTCAAGAATAAGTTATTCCAGGACAGGAATCTATATATATAAATAAAACTCAAAGGTTTTACTTCTATTAAGAGCAGTGGGTAACCCACTATTAAATATATAAGTTGGCCCAACACAGGCCCAATAATATGTATATTATCATCATCATCAGCTTTTTATAAACTGACAGGATTCAAACCAGGAAGTGAATGAGTAATGCAAATCTTATAGTTCATTTACTTCTGTGAAATAAAATGCAGACCAGTTTTCAGTTCCAGTTTTCAAAAGTGGATCACTACTCAAACAGTATAATAAATTTGATAATTATTTAGTAGTCAGCCTGTTTGGTAAAAAATATAAGGGATAAGCTAAAAAACTAAAGACAGCTCTTCAAAAAAAGATACAAAATATTATAAAAATTAAGGAAATTTATCTTCATTTGATTATTTTTATTAAAAATGTGTTCCATACTGTAAATTTTATTCTCTGTATTGTTTGTATGTTCATATTGTCTGTATCCTATATGGACCATATTATTATTAATATTTTTTTTATTATGTACTTATACATAAAGGTACTAGTAGTACTGTAGACTTGTGGACATCCACGGATCCATCCATATTATTTCGGGATAAAAAGTAACCTATGGTGCTCCTAGGACCTCATACTATCTGCATACCAAAACTCATGATGATCCGTTCAGCCGTTTTTGCGTGATGAGTGTTTATATTAATAGATAAAAAATATAAAAACTGCTGAAACGTGTGCTGTTATCGAGTATACCCAAACATAATTTTTAATCTTTTTCTTTTGGTGTCGAGAGTTAATTTTTAAATACCTTCTAAGTAGGTACAGGTTTTTGACCCTCTTCAGCTTTATTATATGCATATGTAACTTATATTATTTTATTTAGTTTGGACAGTCACAGACAATCAGTTATAAATATATACCTATACTAAACACTTATTAAGAATAATATTAAACTAAGAGTCCAATTACGACTATACACAGCGTTGTTAAGTGATAATAAACACTAAGTAATATTTGTTCTAAACAATTTTTAGTATAATTTTTAGTAGGTATTTTATAACCCAGGGGTCTTTAAATTTGGAGTAAATAAGTTTCGGCTCAACTTTCCAAAGTACCCAATCACGGGGGGGGTTGAGGGGGGGAGGGTAGGAAGGGGGGGAGGGGTTAAGCCTCCCCCTAAAAGGGGGGCGCACGGAGATCAATAGTTTTCGAGATATGACCATTTTTGTATTTTGAGGTTAAGTACTACGATTTCACTATAGGGGTACTTAACTTTACATTACCGATCATCGATTTTGAACCTAGTTTTTTTGTTGTAGGTAGCCTATAATAGTGTTAGCCTCCACCTAAAGTTTTAAGTTGCGGAAACAAATACTTTTTATGTAATAATTTTTTGTTGTAGTGCAAGTGTTGGACTCGAAGTCACTTGTCTGTGACAGAAGGTAGATTAGGTTAGTTAGGTTGCTTTCTACCACGCACATGCGACGACAAGCGAAGCGAGGAGGAGCCAAGTCCTGTTGTAGTGCAAGTGTTGGACTCGAAGTTACTTGTCTGTGACAGAAGGTAGATTAGGTTCGTTAGGTTGCTTTCTACCACGCACATGCGACGACGAGCGAAGCGAGGAGGAGCCAAGTCCTGTTGTAGCACGAGTGTTGGACTCGAAGTCACTTGTCTGTGGCAGAAGGTAGATTAGGTTAGTTAGGTTGCTTTCTACCACGCACATGCGACGACGAGCGAAGCGAGGAGGAGCCAAGTCCTGTTGTAGTGCAAGTGTTAGACTCGAAGTCACTTGTCTGTGACAGAAGGTAGATTAGGTTCGTTAGGTTGCTTTCTACTACGCACATGCGACGACGAGCGAAGCGAGGAGGAGCTCCCCCCAAAATCGATGATCGGACATGTAAAGCCGATGTTTTAGGTTGGTACGTAGTACTTAACCTCAAAATACAAAAATGGTCATATCTCGAAAACTATTGATCTCCGTGCGCCCCCCTTTTAGGGGGGGGCTTACCCTCTCCCCCCCTCCCTCCCCTCCCCCCCTCAACCCCCCCCGTGATTGGGTACTTTGGAAAGTTTAACCTAAGTTTCTTCTAGGCAAGCGTGCTACATCTTAGACTACAGTGGTGCTTAACATCAGGCAGACTATAGTCAAACGTAGGTAAGCCTATTTCGTGTAAAAAAATGTAAATAACTCACCTTATCAAGCATAGCCGCTGCTTTCAATTCAACATCAATCCTCTTCAACACAATATTGTACAATTCTCTCTCGGAACGTAATTTACAATCGCTCCACACTTTATTGACTAACATTCGCACAGTTTCTGTTTTCGTATTCGAAAACGATGTTTTAAAACTTTCGAACAACTTTTGGTAGAGCTTTCCTTTGTCTATTTGACTCGACATTTTAAAGCTTTTAACTTT
Source organism: Macaria liturata (assembly GCA_964023185.1). NCBI lineage: Eukaryota > Metazoa > Arthropoda > Insecta > Lepidoptera > Geometridae > Macaria > Macaria liturata. The sequence goes on along the minus strand of OZ026809.1, from coordinate 12,552,786 downwards.
GTCAAAATCTGATGATAAATGATTAAGTAACTGTATTTTTTTATGGGTTTGCACTTGACCATAATTCTCCTAATGGTAAGCGATTGTGGTCTAGGAATCTAGGATGGAACGTGCAGTACCCAGTACGAACCGATTCACTCTCGCTTTGAAGATCGCAAAATTTTTGACTCTAAATAACGGAATAATATCTTATAACAAAGTTTAAACAATAAACGTTAGCTGTATTTCAAACACTTTGAATATTAACAAGTAAAAAAAATATTTAATAATAGAAAGTACCGTTATCACTGAACCGAAACAAATAAATGACAAAACTTCACAGAAGAGTTTAAAAAAAAAGGTAATAAAATGCAAAAGGGAATTCCCCTACTTGGGTCCAAACCGCGATCAAAATACAAAATATATTATGAGACCTCAATCAAGTGTTGCTTGCGTGAAAAATATATAAATCATTCATTCATTCATCAATAAAACCTTGGATAAAAATTAAAAATGAGCGATAAAGTTTATTTTAGTAACATCAATGGCTAAGAGATGGCGCCACATGTGATAAACTTTTTACTAAGTGCAATATAGCATCGAAGAATATAGCATGAAATATACATAAAACTGATTTGAAATATTCTCACAATTAAAGTATCAACTATTTTAGTTTTCTGGTTGTTTTACCTATTTACTAAACATTAATCTATCATATAAGTACATTATACAGCCCAAACCACTGGACGGATTGGGCTGAAATTTGGAATGAAGGTAGAAGTTATGACGTAGACATCCGCTAAGAAAGGATTTATGGAAATGCCACTTTTAAAGGGGTGAAATAGGGGATGCAAGTTTTACTTCTTAATGCGAGCGAAGCCGCGAGCACCCACTAGTAATATATATTTTTCTCATTACCTTGCAGAGCGACCGCCATCTAGGTAGCGTTTTTGTACTAACTACTATTCTTTTTTTAAATCTGAGATTTGAAAATTAAATAAAAAAAGTTTATTCAAATCAATATCCTTTTTCCTGCCTGCTTAAATCAGCAATGTACGAAAACTATATGACGTTAACAATATTCATACATATTACATATAAATATAGATTAATTTAATATGCTATACATTTTCATTGTGCTGTTTTGAGACAATCTTTATGATGAATAATAAATTGCTATTCTAATTTGGTCTGTGATTCATTTGAAACTTATTAAAAATACAGTCAAGTGCTTTGTTTCCTTTACAGCTATTCATATATGCTGACTGCTCTGATAGCTAGTTGGTAGTGGCTCTGCCTTCTAATCTAGGAGCGCGGGTTCGATTCCCGCGTGACACAAGGAATTATGAATATTAAAATTAGTAATTCCTTGTGTTGAGTCTGGCTATTTCAATAATAAGTATGTATTTACAAAAGGAAAGTATATTATGTATTATATCCGTTATCTAGTACCCATGATACAAGCGTAAGCTTAGTGTGGGGCTAGATGGCGCTGTGACATATGTCCTGAAATATTTATTATTTATTTATTATATTTATATGAGTGAGTACTAGCAGTGGCCCGTGGTTTTACCTGCGTTAAGTTGGGATAAAAAATGGCCTGTGTTAATTAATCCAATGTCTAATCTATATCCAAACAAAATTGTATCCATATCGTTTTTGCCGTTTCAGCGTGAAGAAGCATACACACACAGACCTTTCCTATAATAATTAATATTAGGGAGATTTCTAGTACTGATTAGTTTTGTCTAAAAGTTTTTCATTAAGTATTTAATTTTCCTTCTACTTTAGGTATTACATTAAGTTATTAGTTTTAGAAGTAGTTTATGTTTTTATTATGTGTATATTTTAGTTAATAATATACATATTAATATATTTTATATATTTTTAAAGTTAGATTTAACTTTGATACAGTCTTTATTACCTACTAGGTATGTTATTTATAGTAGATTAGTAGCCGAGGGCTGTAAGGCATCAATTGCAGCCCGAGATATTTAGGCGCACGAGCGCAGCGAGGGCGCTTATAGTTCGAGGGTGCAATTGATGCTTACACCCGAGCTAACTACTCTGCTTTACATCTCGATTGTGAGGTAAGTAGAAAAAAACCGTATTACAAGAATAAAACATTTTAATGGTTAAAATTTATAGTGAAATGAGAACCATTTTCAAATTTTAGGGACAGGTGTTTTTTGGGTATTTTAATAGCTTGAGATTGTGATATTTATTGGTCATGGACAAAATCAGAACTTACTCGTTTTTCTTTTCGCAACTTCATGAACTCGTCGTAAGTTTTCAAATATCTCTCTTTTGAACTTTCAGGCAAAATATTGCTCCCTTCAGCTTCCATTTTCATTGAATCAGGAGTGCAGCTTATATCTTCATCACTTGCAGAACTAATGCTTTTTTCCTAATTAGCAAGTATTTATAAAAAAAACCCAAAAACAAACAATACTTAAAGTAAACGTTTTCTATTCCCGCCTTTTTTCATCTATTTTTTTCTGGAACGAAATTGAGCATCGCCGTTCGATATTTAAAATTGATGACTATTATACTCATACGAAGACAAGGCTGAATAGAGAAGTGACCTCCTTTGTCTACTAACCGAACTTTTTGAAAGAGTGAAAAGTTTTTTTTTAATTACTTACCGCCCTAGGGCGTTTCTAGCTACATTATTACCCTAGAGCGCTAATTGGTTACTTACAAGCCCCATTTGGGGGTAATAAGGACCTACTTACCGAACATGAGAGATGTAAAATAGTTTTACATAAAGAAACTTTAATTTTAGTATTACCTGCAAGTTCCACTGGAAGCCGGAGGCCACTCGTATTGTGGGCATTGCTCTCTTGGCCGGAGGCTCTCCATCTGTTGACAATATAAGTATATATATATTATACTAAGATCATATTTTGTGGGTCCGATGACACGTTAAATTGTACAATTTAATGGCAGTTGTTAAGCCATGTCAGAGGCCCTTAGGGTGGTTTGAAAAGTTTCGACACCAGAGTTGGCCACTCACATTCGATAAGAAGAAGATTAGATAGGTGATACTCACATTTATTCCCACCATAAGGCCGTTTTTGCAGCACTGGTTCCTGAGTCATTATGAAGTCAGATGTTGAACTCACTCCGGAAGACATCTGAAATAAAATAAATAAATATAATTAATGCAAAACACACAACATAACAAGAAAAATACTATAAATTTCTCCAGAGGCAATCACAATAGTGTAATTTTCAGGAAAAGAACATATAAGTTGGACTATTACAGGCACTCCACTATATTTATTGCACTTTTTGGTATGAATATAAACACTGAGTTTTACTATAGACCAGTTTGTATTAAAATGTGCACTTACTTTTTGACTGGCTATATTTTATGAGTAGTATGTACCTACTATGACTGAAGAAAACACAAAAATTATGCTTGTATGAAAGCTATAGTTAGTGAGTTTTTTTAAATTTGTTTATCCTCTTCTTGATAACATCACAAAGATTCTTTCATATTTTTTTAACAGGAAGTGTATTATAAAGCTAAAGCTGCATAATTATTACAGTCACATTACATATGTGTAACTAGATAAAACTTTATTAAACAATGTGTGCCTTTATGCTAAGTTGAATGAGGGAGTCAAGGGAATGTGGCTCAGGGGTTTCAGTGTCTGCTTTACATCCAGACACACACTGGTTCGAATACGGCCCTACACCAATGACTTGTATTTTCAAGTTAAGTGTGGATTTGCACTAGCTTAACAGTGAAAACATCGTGAGGAGCATGTTTGAGGACCACAATATCCGAGGACATGTGTCTTCTGTGGAAGTATCTGCACAAGAAAACTCTCCTAACAAATTAATTCTGTGGGGAGTCACGACTCTCAATCATGAGGATATGTGACTCAAGAAAGAGAGAGAGAGAGAGAGATGTGCAATGTACAATTGTACATAGGTATTGTGTTTGTTAATTGTGTTCATACGTAAGTAATTTCTTGTCTCAAAATAAAATAATTTATTTTCTTCATATACATAGTCAGCATATTTGATAAATAAGTAGATACATTAGAATCGCAGTTAGCAAATACTAAATGATCATAATAAACTTATAAACTGTGCCAAACCAAGTTTATTTTTTAATTACTTAAATGACAAGATAAAAACATTTTATTAGTGTACAGAGCACCCATAACTATTATATGTATGAATTGGTGCTTTTTTACGTGATTCATTACATATAGATAGATATAATGATGGTAGATATAGGTGATAGTTAAAATTTTATTTGGTTTGTTGACAAATTTACCAACTTAAATACCTTCAATAATATTTGTTGAAGATTTCAACGTATATTAGTAGTATAGTTCCAGGTTCTTATTCACCCACAACGATTAGTAAATAATGGAAACACTTACTGTAAGATCAGTTTAGAACACCCACAAGATTCTCAGCTAATATTATGGTGTTTTTGTTTTGCAATTTCAGCAGAAAATAGTAGCACAGGTAGATCACTGCATGGTTAATAATACTCTTAGAATGGTGGCATTTGAACTCTGACTTTTTCACTTATTATTTTAAACGTATTTATACAGTAATTTGTTGATTTTTATTTGTAATTTTTTACTACGTTTGTACCTAACAAACTGAATTGTGATGCGCGCGCAATCGACAATCGTATTTCACTTCCCTTTCGCACCGGCCGGCCACAATAAAAAAAACATTCTAAATATACAACCTATAAAAAGTCAGACTCACTGAACGGCCAATAATGTAAATGATAAGTCGTACATTTTCAAATATTTTATTCTAATCTGATGAAAAAAAACAAATCAATATATTTTTGACATTGTCAAACATATTGCCAATGTCAAAAAACGCATTTGACGCGAACGGGATTCGTGAATCCGTGTTCTGTATTTTCCAAGCGGATTTGTTCAAATAAAATCTCATAAAACAGATAGAATTTTAAAACAAATTCGTGGTATCAATCAATGAAGATGGAGCTAAATGATGTTATAGTAAACCAGCCTGTAGTCATTGACAATGTGAGTCTTTTATACATTAAATTTATACCCTCCTTCTTTCATGTCTCTTTCTTTTGTATAAATTACCCAAAACCATACCTAAAATCGATGATACAATCAAATTGGGTCACTGCACGTGCACTGTGACTTCACTACACAGTACAGCCATTATTATAGAAGAAAGATATAGTTTTTTAAATATTTTGTATGTAAATATTATACAGTGAGTCATAGGTAACTTACGTCAACTATTCCTTATGTGTAAGTTATACCGGTGTGTTTTTTGTGTTTTAGGGCTCCGGCGTGATAAAAGCGGGCTTCGCTGGTGATCAGATACCAAAATGCCGGTTTCCAAACTAGTAAGTGCTGTACATTACGTCAGCTAAGCAACATGAAGTAATTTAAAAAAAAAATGGCTAATAAAGTTTTCTCAGTCTCATCACATTACTGGCATTTACCTACTCGTTATACAAAAAATAACACAAACATCCATTACCAAGACACAAATGCTGTTTGAATCAGTCTAACCTGTAAAATAGTAGCGCGCTAGATCGTAGATTATAATGTATTCCATGTTTATGCACTTTTTTTAGATCTGTTTGCCAGTCGGCAAAGGCCTCTTCCAACCTTTTCCATTCTTTCCTTTCTTGAGCCACTCTGTTCCACATGACTCCTGCCACCCTTCTGATGTCATCCTCCCACCTTTTCAATGGTCTATCTCTTTTCCTTTTCCCTTCTCTGGGGTACCATCTTGTAATAGTTTTGCTCCATTTGACAAATGGAATAACATAATTATACTTTTAAAAAAAACAATAATTACTTTATAAATAAGACTATTTGACAATTAATAGCATTATATTCAAATCAATTGACTTGGAATGACTTGATTTGATTGAATTGATTGAGTTGACCAGCCTGTTAGCTTAGTTGGTAGTGGCTCTGCTTTCTAATCTAGGGGTGTGGGTTTCGATTCCCGCATAACACAAGTAATTATGAATTTTAAGTTTGTGATTACTTGTGTTGAGTCCGGTAGTTTCTATGTATATTAAGTATGTATTTACAAAAGAAAAGAATATATGTATTATATCCATTATCTAGTACCCGCGACACAAGCGTTTGCTTAGTGTGGGGCTAGATGGCACTGTGTGCAATATCCCGGAATATTTATTTATTTTATTTTAATTTACTTTGACAGCCCATGAGTATATATTATGTTTTCAATACACTTTGTAGTTTGAAATTGAAAAACATGGCATGCAGAAATGGTTCTCCTAAAAAAGGGGCCAGAGAATGTGTTAAGCCATTTCAGAGACCCTTAGGCTGATTTGAAAACTCTGACACTAGGATTAGCCACTCCCATACATAATTACTTGGTGGCTGGATGATATTAGAAAGTTAGAAGGAAACGTCTGAGCAAGAACAGCACAAGACGGAGTATTGGCAAGAGAGGGAGGAGGCCTGTACCCTGCAGTGGGTCACATTAGGCTGATGATGATACAGTTTTTTTTTTAGTATTTTCGGTATCTTGGACAGAATCCAAAACTTTCCACATGGTGATGATGATATATAGCTACTTATGTACATATTTTTGCAATGGTTTACAGCATAGGTCGTCCAAAGCACATCCGCGTGATGGCGGGGGCCCTAGAAGGGGAGCTATTTGTGGGCCCCCGTGCGGAGGAGCACAGGGGGCTGCTCACCATCAAATACCCCATGGAGCACGGGATTGTGACGGATTGGAACGACATGGAGCGAGTTTGGAATTATATTTATAGCAAGGTTTGTATTTTTTAACCTGTGAGATGTCTGTCCTATTATTTATAAATTTACTAGCTGACCCGGCGAACTCTGTTCCGCCTTAGAGGCAATAAATAAGCAAATTTTGGATTTTATTTAATTCAATTGAAAAAAAAAGGGATAAAAAGTATCCCATGTCCATCTCCTGGTTCTAAACTACCTGCCCACCAATTTTCAGCTAAATCTGTTCAGCCGTTCTTGAGTTATAAATGGTGTAACTAACACCACTTTATTTTATATGTATAGATTAGATTAATGGGTGAGCTGCAAATTGCTGATGTGCCCATATCACACTGTGTCAAAACTGTTTTATATAGTCCACACAAAGTTCACAATTATACAGTACACTGGTGCAATGATCACAGGTTAACATGAGATTTTTTGGTTTTCTGTAACCAGTCATCAAACCGGTCCTTATTACAAATTTATTTGTTTTAATAAAACACAAAAACAGCTAAACTAAGGTAGTCATTGCAATTTAACACAAAACACACAAAATGAAGTGCCATCAGCTTGCAAGTTCTTGTGAGCCATAATCATAAGCAACAATGTTGTTTGTTCGTCTCATTATTATATATATTGACATCCTAAAATCTGCAAAATACAAGTTAACTATCTCTCTATTTATAAAATAATGTGCTTAAGACTCCTCAATGAACCAATTGTTCTTGATTTGTAAAATGATCTACACAAGAGCTGTCATATCAATACCGTGCATTACATACTCCGTGGAAGGACCTGGGCGCCCATCATGATGTATCTGCCCAAGAAAACTCCCCTAACGAATTAATTATGCGGGGGAGTCACGACCCTCAGTCATGAGGAAATACTACTCAAGAGAGAGTTGCATTTTATTTTAATAATATTTCATTTGTATTCCCAGGACCAGCTATCAACATTCTCGGAGGAGCACCCGGTCCTGCTGACGGAGGCTCCACTGAACCCGCGCCGCAACCGAGAGAAGGCAGCGGAGGTGTTCTTTGAGACATTCAATGTGCCAGCACTGTTTCTCTCCATGCAGGCTGTGCTTAGCTTGTGAGTGCTTATTTTAACATCAGTACATTTTTTTTTTTAACAAGATAGGCTTGTGCTTGACTACAACTCGCCTGATGTTAAGCAACGTTGTAGTATAAAGTACAAAGCAAAGTCTGTTTCCGCGTCTGTCCCTATGAATGTATGCTTAGATAGATTATGAAACAACATAACGGATTTGTTGCAGTTTTTTTTTTTCAAAACATAGAGTGATTCAAGAGGAAGGTTTACACATGCATAAAAACGCGTGAGAAGCCGCAGGCAAAAGTTACTACAATACAAAAATCTGTGTTATATGTGTTCTGTCTTATGATAATTAAGTTTTTGTCTCCCAATAAACCTTGCGATTTATTCTTTTTGTTAAATATATTAATGGAAATAACAAAACACTCATCATTTTAACCAAATGTTTGGTCATTGCACTCAAACGTCATATATCTAATAAATAATAAATAAATAAATAAATTTTACATGACATATCACACAGCGCCATCTAGCCTCATACTAAGCTTACGCTTGTATCATGGGTAATAGATAACGGATATAATGTAACACATATATACTTTTCTTTTGTAAATACATACTTATTATACATAGAAACGACCAGACTCAACACAAATAATTACAAATTTAAATATTCATAATTACTTGTGTTATGCGGGAATCGAACCCGCACCCCTGGATTAGAAGGCAGAGCCACTACCAACTAAGCTAACAGAGCAGTCTATATCTATCTCTCTGTCTCTATCTATATGTATCTTCTTTACAATACATATAATAAAACTAAAGAGGGTAACAAAATAGTACATAGAAAATATGTATTAAAAAATATAAATTATTGTTTGTTTGTTAAAATCGATAACAGAACAAGTTTAAAAAGTTTTTGGATTTTTAACTGTTTATTAAAACGCTGATCACGTAAAAACGGCTGTACGGGTCACTATAAATTTTGGTATGTAGGTAGTATGAGACCTTGGAGTGTCAAAGGCTACTTTTTATTTAATAATAATGCGAGCGAAACCGCGAACGTCCACTAGTAATAAAAAAGTAATTTCTCATTTACAGATATGCAACAGGTCGCACCACAGGCGTAGTTTTAGACTCCGGAGACGGTGTGACGCACGCAGTACCCATTTATGAGGGTTTCGCTATGCCACACTCCATCATGAGGGTCGACGTCGCTGGCAGGGATGTTACTAGGTATCTTAGGTGAGTCACAACCCTTATTCATGAGGAATACAACTAAAAGAGAAATCACATCTATCTTTACCACAGATTCCTGGATTGCCCAGGAGAACTTTCCCAATGATTAATTATGCGGGGGAGGCACACCCTCATTAATGAGGAATATTCAAGGAGAAGTTTTATATTGTGACTTCTAATGACCTTGCCACGGATTCCTGGAAGATATATCTTTGAAGCAATGAAAGTGTATCATTTACGAGTAAAATATTGTTAGATCAGTGACTCAGTGACTGCGAGGTTGCCTAGAATAGATAGCTTACAGCAACAAGGTCTACATGTTGTGGTGTTGTGCTCCGGAGGTGGTGTGACGCATGCAGTACCCATTTATGAGGGCTCCGTTATGTAACACTCCATCATGAGGGTCGATGTCGCTGGCAGAGATGTTACTAGGTATCTTAGGTATGTATATAGAGTATAGTAAATAAAAAGTCCCTGTAAATAAATAAAAATCTCACTATGTCTATGTCACAATGTGAATAATTCTGCGGAGGAGTCACGACCCTCAGTTATTAGGAATACGATTCAAGGAGAAGTTACACCATTACAATATGTCGATCGCACCATGGATTCCTGGAAGAAATCTCTGAACAATTCTGCGGGGGAGTCACGACCCTCAGCAATGAGGAATGTAACTCAAGGAGAAGTAACACATATCCTTACCAAGAAATCACTCATAAAACATTAATAAATAAATAAATATACCGGGACATTGCACACATTGTCATGTATTTTTTTTATTATGATTTCTAGACTGCTCCTCCGCAAGGAGGGCGTCAACCTCCGCACCTCGGCTGAGCTGGAAATCGTGAAATCGATAAAGGAGCGCGCCTGCTACCTGTCTCCCAACCCGTTCAAGGAGGAAACGCTGGATACGGAGCGAGCGCAGTATACACTACCGGACGGGACGCAGCTCGAGGTGAGAGAAAAAATAATAAAAATAAAAATTGCAATGCCCATTGCCCCTTTTATGCCCTTATACCAAATATAAAAAACAAACATCCATTCGGTTTTTGAGTGTTTCTGTGAGCCATCTCTTTCTACTACTAGCTGACCCGGCGAATTCTGTTCCGCCTTAGAGGCAATAAATAAGCAAATTTTGGATTATATTCAATTCAATTAAAAAAAAGATATAAAAAGTATTCCATGTCCGTCTCCTGGTTCTAAGCTACCTCCCCGTCAATTTTCAGCTAAATCCGTTCAGCCGTTCTTGAGTTATAAATGGTGTAACTAACACCACTTTCTTTTATATATACATGTAGGTATGTAGATATAGAAGATACATATCTATACTAATATTATAAAGCTGAAGGGTTTGTTTGTTTGTTTGTTTGAACGCGCTAATCTCAGGAACTACTGGTGCGAAGTGAAAAAATATTTTTTAGTGGAATAGACCATTTATCGAGGAAGGCTTTAGGCTATATAACATCACGCTGCAACTAATAGGAGAGAAGAAACAATGGAAAATGTGAAAAAAAACGGGGAAAATTATTCATCGTTGAGGGCTTCCGTTGCGTGCGCCGCGAAAACGGTTCAAGATATCAAATATATACCCTGTATATGATAATAACTATTCCACGCGGACGAAGTCGCTGGCACAGCTAGTCTCCTATAAAGCGAGTGTGGCTCAACGGTTCCAGTGCCTACTATTCATCCAGACGCACCCTGGTTCAAATCCGGCCCTACACCAATGACTTGTATTTTCAAGTTATGTGTGGATTTGCACTCGCTTAGCGGTGAAGGAAAATATCGCTTGTTACTAGATAATCCATAATCACATTGTCAAGATTTTGACATATTTATTACTAGCTTTTGCCAGCGGCTTCGCATGTATTAGCATACATATAAAAATAAACCTTCCTCTTGAATTACTCTATCTAAATATATAAAACTCAAAGGGGACTGACTGACTGACTGACATAGTAATCTATCAACGCACAGCCCAAACCACTGGACGGATCGGGCTGAAATTTGGAATGAAAGTAGATGTTATGACGTAGGCATCCTCTAAGAAAGCATTTTGGGAATGCCACTTTTAAAGGGGTGAAATAGGGCATACAAGTTTTACTTTTTAATGCGAGTGAAGCGCGAGCACCCACTAGTAATACATCGAGTATAAACCTTCCTCTTGAATCAGTGTATTTAAAATAAATTGCTACTTATTATTACTAATTATTGAGTCTGGCCGTTTCTATTCATAATCAGTATGTATTTACAAAAGAACACGACACAAGCGTTTGCTTAGTGTGGGGCTAGATGGCGCTGTGTGCAATGTCCCGGAATATTTATTTATTTATTAATTATTATTTATCTATTGTTTCCTTATTCCAGATTGGCCCAGCTCGGTTCCGCGCGCCCGAAGTGTTGTTCAGACCTGATCTGATTGGAGAGGAGTGCGAAGGTAAATATACATTTTGTAAATAGGTTGAATTAAGTTTAATAAAAATTTGATTTGATTTGAAGGTGACATTATATAAATAAAAATACCTTTTTATAATGGCCGCGGTATTATTTTAATCTAAGATAGTGAATGAGCGGTTTTCCAGAACCAAGTTATTTGTAACTACTGTTGTATGGCTCTGCGTTCTAATCTTGGGGTGCGGGTTCGATTTCCGCACAACACAAGTGATTATGAATTTTAGACATCTATATTCACTTGTGTTGAGTCTGGTCGTTTGTATGTATAATAAGTATGTACTTACAAAAGAAAAGTATATAAGTATTATATCCGTTATCTAGTACCCACGACACAAGCGTTTGCTTAGTGTGGGGCTAGATGGCGCTGTGTGCAATGTCCCTGAATATTTATATTATTTATTTATAGTTATTTTCCATTAGTTATTTTTAGTTAACATATTGATAAAAAGTCTCGCGAAAGTTTTAATATTAAAACTTTCCAACATTTCTAGGGCTCCACGAGGTGCTAATGTTCGCCATTCAGAAGTCCGACATGGATCTGCGCAAGGTGCTCTATCAGAACATAGTGCTGAGTGGGGGCTCCACCCTTGTCCGGGGCTTCGGAGACAGGCTCCTAGCAGAAATACGACGCCTCGCGCCCAAGGATATGAAGATACGGGTGAGATGTCGTATTCCCCATGACTGAGGGTCGTGACTCCCCGCAGAATTAACTCGTTAGGGGCGTTTTCTTGTGCAGATACATTGTGGTGGGCGCCCAGCTCCTTCCACGGAAGACACATGTCATTGTATTTTGTGGTCCTCAAACATGTCGGTTTCCTCACGATGTTTGCCTTCACCGTTAAGGCCGGATTCGAACCAGGGTGCGTCTGAATGAAAAGCAGACACTGAAACCGCTAAGCCACACTCGCTTAAAATTACATACTTAATACAGAGTAAAAAAATCAACGGCTTTACTAATCGATCGAAATAATAATCGAGCGTTGCTAAAATAAATAAAAAAATGTTGCTACTATCGTCAGTAAACCGACTTTACAAGTAACCGTTTTTTTTGTAAATAAACCAATTTGTATATTGTACTTAATGTTTTAATGTTGCATTTTCAGATCTCAGCGCCCCAGGAGCGTCTGTACTCGACGTGGATCGGCGGCTCCATCCTCGCGTCTCTCGACACATTCCGCAAGATGTGGGTGTCCAAGCGGGAGTACGACGAGGAGGGACACCGCGCCGTGCACAGGAAGACCTTCTAGAGCTGGCACGTGCTGTGCGGGGGGTGCTGGCACGTGCTGTGCTGGGGGGGTGTCTTCTGGAAAGTTCTGGAAAAGTGGCATCAAGTTTGTAGGACTGTCTATAATGAGTTCTGTGTTTTCTGGAAAGTTCTGGAAAAGTGTCATCAAAGTTGGTCTGTCTCTTGAATTTTACCATATTTTCAGTGTCTTGTAGAATGTTCTTTAAGAGTTTCATCGGAGTTTCTAGCGCTGTCTATAATGAGTTCTGAGTTTTCTGTGTCTTCTGGAAAAGTGTCATTAAAGTTTTGTAAGACTGTCTAAAAACATCCTAGAAGACACATCAATTCTGTGTTTCGTAGACACGTCTATAAAAGCGTCATCAAAGTTTGTATGAGTGTCTAAAACCTTTCTCAGAAAATACATGAAACCATTAACATATCAGAAGAGACAGAAACTCTGTGTTTTCTAAAAACTTCTATAAAAGTCTCATCAAAGTTGTATTTTCACTGTTTTCTACATGTTCTCTCTAGTATACGTTACATGTTTGTATATAGTAGTATCACTGGCTCGGCTCGATCCTGGGACTTTTGTAGGACTGTCTATAATGAGTTCTGTGTTTTATGTGTCTTATGGAAAGTTCTGGAAAAGTGTTATCAAAGTTCGTATGACTGTCTAAAATGATTCATGTGTTTGCTGTCTCTTCTAGAATGGTCTAAAACGGGTTCTGAAACCATCTAAGTTAGAGAGAGTTCTAAATAATTCTATAAAAGGGTCGTCCATGTTTGTACCCTGTCTACAACTTTATTATTTGGCTCCTCTAAAATGGTTTAACAATCATAACGCCGTGCATAGGATGACTTTCTAGAAAATATAGACTATCCTTTTTTAATTAGGGGGGTTAAACCTCCTTAATCATATTCCTCATGACTGGTGGTCGTGACTCCCCCGCAGAATTAATTCGTTAGGTGAGTTTTCTTGTGCAGATACATCGTGGTGGGCGCCCAGCTCCTTCCACGGAAGACGCATGTCCTTGCTAGGTAACCTACAGAGATCTAAAACTTATAGAAATGGCGCTAGATGTAATATTTTTTTCGGGACAGAACCCCGAGATTAAGAATGCTTAAGGCAATGTATTTATTATTTTTAAGTTTAGTTAAATCATCGAGCTAGGATTATACAGAGTTACAAACGTTCGAAAAAAAATGTCCGAGCCATAACTCTGGCCACGCTACTCGTTGAGCAGACTTTTGGATTACCTATCTCTTTTGCACGTTCTTAAAATATGTAAGAGCGAAAGAGACAAGCAGTCTGTTTGCGCTCGCTGACGATGTTAGCGTTCGGACACTTTCCTGCGCTTTTTAGTTTGAGATTATGTCTCTGTGTAATCCTAGCTTAATGAGTTAAATATACAGTTCGGTTGTTCAGAGAATATGTTTTGCATGTGGTTGTATTTTTAATTATTTTTAGCTTTTGATCAGCAGGTCTTAACGGCCGGACTGTTGCTATTTTTATCATGGCAATTAGAAATGTTTATAAGAAGAAAAAAAATTAAATTAACAATAAAAAAAATATGATCGAAGAACAAGTTTTTACTGAATACTAAATCACATAAAAAACCTATTAAAACTAGATTAATGATCAAGTTAAAGCAACCGTTTGATCGTTTTTTATTAGTCCTAAGTTTTGGTTTTCAAAACCTCTGTTTTTTGCAGAAGCGAGAGTGAATCGGTTCTTACTTTAAGCACGATCTATCCTAGACGTAATGATTGCTTACCATCATGCAAAATTTTATGAAGTATAAACATTTAGTATAAAATATCTGGTACTTAGATATGGTTTGCTCATTATCGGTGTAACTAAACATGCTTACACGCTTTAGATTTTTTTACATTTCTAAAGTAAAAAATTGAATTAAAAATTACGAAATCTTCTTTATTTTGCATGATTTAAACGATATTATTACGAATAAAACGAAATTAAGTTAAGAGTCAAGCATTTGTGTCTAATTGATTGATACTATACATACCTATGTCTCTCTTAAGTCACGACCCTCAGTCATGAGGAAATACGTTCCTCATGACTGAGGGTCGTGACTCCCCCGCAGAATTAATTCGTTAGGGGAGTGTTTTAGGTATTATCAGTCAAATAAACTTTAACATCTATTTAATGTTTGTATAAAATTAATTAGGTTAATAGAATTTTTGCACGAACCTTTTCGACCAATAGCATAATAGTATTTATTTCTATAGCAAGCTTAAATGTTTATATTTAACTTTTAAGTTGAAAGATTCATACAAGAAATATAAAATATCTTTAACAGAATTGCGGTTTAATTTGTATCCTTGACTCTAAATTTTAAGAAACTAGCTTTTGCCCGCGGCTTCGTTTGCGTTGTTATACATATAAACCAAGCTCTTGAATCACTCCGTCTATTAAAAAAACTGCATCAAATTCCGTTGTGTAGATTTAGAGATCTAAGCTTACCTACAGACATAGGGAAAGACGCAGGAAGCGATTTTGCTTTATACTATTGTAGTGATAAGTATATTTTGGATACAGCTTTTTTAATATAATGCTTATTTCTTATATTGACCATAACATCGCTCGATCAATAGGAACTGAGTTATATGTACATAGGCTTCAATATCTTCATATCAGAGTGGCTAACTCTGGTGTCGAGAGTTTATCAAGCGCCCTAAGGGCCTCTGACATGGCTAGACGACTGCCGTACCTACTAGACAAACCTAGTATGTATAGTATTTAACGTGCCATCCGACCCACAGAAGCGCCCAAAATGGAATGCCACTTTTCGGTCACCCATCCGCGTACTGACCGCGTCGACCTTTGCTTTAACATTGGTAATCGCATGCGATTCCCTCTCTGCTGAGCTACGGGCGCTTCATGTCAGCGTAATACTCTGTTTTGCTATACTGTAAAAAGGGCATAGAGGTAGTATAGTCCATTGAAATGTTACATGAGCTTTGCATTTTTTAGAGGACGCAATTTTATTTTTGGTGCATGTTTAGGGGGTCAATAGAAGCTTAACTTCAAGTTTGTGGGGTCGCCACTCTTGGAAAAAGGAATGGAAACGCTTTTTTCGCGATATCTCGGAAACTGCGTCTTACAAAAAAATTGTCAAGACATGATTTGTAGCAAATGGTTTTGCCTACAAATATGTACATATAACTTTTTGCCCTAAATCATAAAATTGTAACATTTCCATGGACTAGTAGTCACCAGTTAAAAAAAAACATATCAAGAAAACAAAAATCAAAGTATATAGAGGCCTTCATTTATTTTCACATCATCATTATAATGATACATACATACAAACAATCAATTCAGTATAAATCGTATTACATTACATATATTACAGAATACAACTCACTAAACATACTTAGTACAAATACAAACATTTTAAATTCCAAATATCTTCTTTTTCATTACCTATACATGGTAAGTACGCTAAACTAAAAAAAAACTGTTTTAGTCCATAAATAACATTAATTAACAAGTTTAACCGACTTCAAAAAAGGAGGTTCATTATTCGACTGTTTTTAAATTGGTGATATTCAAATCATTCTACAACTTCTGGAATAAAATTATGTTGTTCCATAGAAAAACTTCCATCACCATCTTTTTTACGAATTTCGAAAAGTCGTATATCAAAAGTTATTGTTTTTGAGGTAACAAAACGTTCTTTACCAGATATCCTATGTAATAACTGTTCAAAAGATATTTGGAATAAAAAATACAGATTTTTAGAGTCCCGAAATGCTGGACATTATTAAATACAATTCAAGTATGTATGTACAAAAGTTTACAAACGTTACAATTTCAAAATGAAAGATTTCTTATAAGGCTTTTAGTCTTTTGTCAAAACCTTTGTTTTCATTTCTTTCATACAATTATGTACTTCATTAGTCGTATTCCTCATGACTGAGGGTCGTGACTCCCCCGCAAAATTAATTCGTTAGGGGAGTTTTCTTGTGCAGATACATCGTGGTGGGCGCCCAGCTCCTTCCACGGCAGACACATGTCCTCGGATATTGTGGTCCTCAAACATGTCGGTTTCCTCAATAACATTTTATTAACATTAAAAAAATATCATCAACAATATTTTACAAAAATCAACAAAATGTAAATTTAATAAATGAAGATCTTTTACGAAATCTTCCATCTTGTATTTCATACTAAATGCAATATATTTACTTTTATATAATGTGAATAAATACAACCGAAATGAGTACTTAACATTGGCTAACATATATGTACATACAGGGTTATATCGAAATATTAAGACAAACGGAAAAAGATGTTAATTTTCTTGCAAATACATATACAGAGAAACAGGATTCAGGATAAAAAGTAGCGTTTAAATAGACAGACAAACAGAGACACAGATAAACAGACAAAATTTCCAGAAATTGTTCGAACTTGTTCTGTTATCAATTTGAAGTATCTCCAAACATTTTTTTAAACATTTTGTTCAGACTTTCGACCCTCTTCAACTTAATTATATGTATAGATAGTAACTCTGTATACGGATATTACACAAATTGCTAAATTCTTTTAATTAATAACTCTGTATATACAAAAAATGCTATAATATTAATAGGCCCGAGTTATTTCATACATTTACAACAAATTCAATAAATACAAAATTAATTAATTAAGTAGAAAAAAAATTAACCAAACAAAACAAGCTAATATTTAAATTTGACGCTTAAAAATATAAAATAAATTAGTTATTGTGATAAAATAATACCTACATTATCTAAGACTTCATTCAAAATTAGACTAAGCCTTGTTTTAAGAAAGTTCTTGTAAATTATAAAGCTACATTAAAAGTAATGTTGATTTGGATTTATAAATACGACAAGGCTATTATGATATAAAAAAAATTTTTTTTTTGGAAATCGGTTCTTTAGACATAAAACAATATTTTTTTATTTTAGACTTTTCTGCAACATACGCAAGAAATGACAACAAATACAAAATCAAACAAATTCTCAATTTCCCATACAATTATTATATCGATATTATCTATGAAATATTTTACAAAAGGTAAAAAAGGAATTATTATGAAGAAAATTTACCCGAAAACGTTCGATTATACAGTGAGTTCCAGGTTTTGAAAAACAAAACTTGGCAGCAAAGGAAAAAACCTATATTGTTATTATTTTGACAAATAATTTAATATAGGTGTTTATATAAGTACAATGTACAAAATTGAAACTAATCTATGGTGAATTTACATATATGCTTATTTAACAATTTTAATATTCTAGCTGCAGGTTTTGAATTTCAAAACTGTATCACCCCAATTTCAAATGCTCACATTTATTGTCCGGTGAAAAACTATTAAAATACAGAATTTCAATATTGCATTTTAAAAACAACTACCTAAATATATAGAGTTATATGTAACTATTACATACCTAGGTATGTACTTGGGTTTTGAAATACAAAACTTATTTTATTTATTTCATATTATTGTATAAATTGATATTTAGTTTTGTAAATTGTCTTCAATATTTTTTACACATCTTTTTTTCTTCTGTTAATTTCGTTTTATAATTACTTATCATGTAATTAACGTTTTATAAACTAAATTCATACAATGGTATGAAAACGTTAAATCTCTTTGGAGTCGTACTTTCTCATGACTGAGGGTCGTGACTCCCCCACAGAATTCATTCGTTAGGGGAGTTCTCTTGGGCAGATACATATTATAACATAGACCCATAGAACAGAAAAAAATAGGATACCAATAAATAATCAATTTAAAATATTTTTCGCCCTTTAGTTACAAATAACTCTGTATATTAATTAATTAATTAATAATAACAGTTCACTAACAATTATTAAAAAGTGACTACAAGAATAGATAATTATTATTTAATAATGATCTAAAACTGGTGACAATTTTGCGCACAATATTTTAACAGTCAGTAGCCCGAACGCAATTTCATATAAACATAAAAATATTAAATATTTTTTCATTAAGGTTTTATTATTAAAGTAGTACTGGTAATACCCAAAAATTAGCAAAGATTCATTTTATCTGAAGTTATGATTTTTATCTCGACGAAATGTTCTGCTAGTAACAATTAATTTACTTTTAAAAGCTGAAGCTTTTATAGTTTTCGTGAAAGATCTTTTGTATGAACATTTATTTTATTTACCTGCGTATTATCGACTTTTCCAATCTGTTGTGAAATTGCGATAAAATTTCCAATTTATTAATAATCACCCTGAAACAGCTGTTATTACAATAAACATTAAAATATTGTGCATAAAATCGTTCATATTATACCCCCTTATTATAAAGATAACTTCTCAATTTTAAGGACCCTTATTCTGACTGCATTTATTAACCTCTGACGCAAAAAGAAAATAGTATGAGTTTAATGTGTACTTACTTAAATTATTTATAGCATACTTATGAAATGATATCTACTGCTCAAACTCTATACCAACAAAAAATGCGATAATTGTATAAAAATAAGTAATCCGCCATTTTGTTTGTCGGCGGCCATCTTGGATTCATCATACTACTTAATACACGCATTTTATTTGCTTTGGGATCACATTTTACCTAAAATGTCTGAACATGACTGTCACAATCAAATTTAATGTGTGGACAGAGTAAATTATATAAATATATATTAACGAGAAAATATCACTTTAACTATTAGAAATTAAAATACCAGATACACACAAAACGGTTTAACATGTATCACCCTCTTTTTACGTCAATGGTTAATAACTGCGCCAGCCTAATCTATCAATACAACCTCAATAACATTTGACTCATTCCAAAAAAGTTCCATCTCAATTTGAGCTTTCCAAAAATATATAAGTATTGTTTAACCATTTGTTTTTATAAAAGTCCTTTCGAAAATCACCCTTATCCCCTGAGTTATTTTTTTAATAATATATAGATTTATGCTTTGATTTTCCTAACAGTCCGATAGCAATTTGAATTTTATTCATAATAAGGTGTTAAGTAAATGAGTTTAAATGAGAGTGGCCAACTCTTTCAATCACCGTAGGGGCCTACATATTAGGTGATTAAATATACATTTAGACCTAGCGGATGACCGTGGCTTCGCTTGTTTTATTTCATAATATGCGTCACTATATCACTCTTGGTCACTATATCACAAATTTTAATAGTTTTGGTATGGTGAATTATCACCATTATTAATTCTAATTAATTATTACCATTATTAATTATTATAATCCGTCGCTTTACTTCGGCGTCAAAGCGAAAAAAACACACTCATACATATATATTGGCGAATAGTTAGCTAGTTCTTATAAGAGTGGCCAACTCTGGTGACCAGGGTTTTCAAGCCACCCTAGGGGCCGTTGTCTATTTATTTGTTTATGATATGACTGGTCCAGTCTATCGGACGGGTAGAAAAATACAAAGCACGTAAAATATGTACAAAAGAATTTATCGATTCATTTTCAGTACAAAAATGATAATAAATAAATGCATGTTTGTCATATCTTTATTTTATCACATTACTTCGTGCTTTCAATTAATTATTTTACTAACGTAATGTGTCCCAAACGTATATTCATACAAAGTTTATTGCATTATAAAAACTGTTACAAGATTTAAAACGTTGACTGGCCTGTTAGCTTTGTATGTAGTGGCTCTGCCTTCTAATCTAGAGCTGCGGGTTTGATTCCCGCATGACACAAATAGTCATGAATATATTATTTATATATAAAAAATAGTAGAGATTGTTTCCTGATACATGGTTACTCCAAATTCTGAGAGTCCAAAATACAGAGCTTAAATCTTGACATACAACTACAAAGATTATATAGATATACAGAAAAAAAAACTATATGTATGTTTTCATACAAAAAAGTTGTTTCTTTCTTTCATACAAAAACCTCTATGTTGGGATATATAAAGTTATTTTTTTAATTAGATTGGCTCACGCTTGACTACAACTCGCCTGATGTTAAGCAGCGATGTTAGTTTGAGGTATAATTCATTGTTATATTATTTTTAGGTTTTTGAAACTTATTATACTATAGTTTGTTTTGTATGGATATACGTTTGGGATACTTCAATTTAATCAAATAATATAATTGAAAACGTATACATTTGTTCAATTCATTTGCTTCGAAAATGCGCCAAATACATAATTGTGGGGCTAGATGGCGCTGTGTGCGATGTCCCGGAATATTTATTATTTTATACATTTTTCGTTTTATTTTATTTAATTTTTTTAAAAATGCTCACATAAAGTAATAAACATAGAGGTATTTTTTTAAATTTCTTTAACAAAATTTTTACTCACAAACAATAAAATATTGTATGAAAGAAGTTCTTTCATACAAACTTACATGAGCAGTGCTAAAAGTTAAGATTTTTTTAACAAGGAATGGGTTTGATCTTGACCGTAATTTGCCTGATGGTAAGCAATTATTACGGTCTAGGATGGAGCGTGCTTACCCAGTAAGAACCGATTCACTCTCGCTTTGACGCTCGCAAGTTAAGCGTTCATCCTAGTATATGTATATTACGTCATTTAGAGCAATAGAAATTTTTTTTAATATCTGATAAGCTCATCGTAAAAAAAATCAATTTTAACACATAAAAAACCAAATAAACAAATTATTAAATTTAACAATTTTGAGGGACGTTTCTGTCATGTAAAAATTTCATTCTGTACATGAGAGGAGCTTTATAGAAAAAACTTATTTGAAAAACATACAAACTTAATCACAACTGTCGGGATTCGAACCTGCGCCTCAGGGAATCCATGCCAGGTCTCAAACCCGATTCACTTCCGTTTCCATTCCTTACACTTAAGCAGTTCTTTTTTTTTTTTATAACGTTTGTATTTTTTTTTTTACAAATCACTTTTATTCACCTCACGCCACAGTTTTTTTTTTCAATGTCATTATTATTATTAATATTTTATTTATTTATTCTCCTTTTAATCTCTTGCTGAACTCTTCTTGCTGCAGTTCTCTCCATTCCTTCTTCGCTTTCATGCGTTTTAATTGACCATCCCTGGAAAAAAGAAATTTCATCACATCTTATTTTATTTAGTTTGGTACAGTCACAGACAATCAGTTATAAATATATACATATACTAAACACTTTTAAGAATAATATTACACTAAGAGTTCAATTACGACTATACACAGCGTTAAGTGATAAAAAACACTAAGTAATATCTTCGTTGTTACAGTTCATCATAGCGTCTTCATCGTCACAGTTAATCATATCATCAACAGCACCAATCTTATCATCATTCATCATAGTTTTAACATCACTAACCATCATCATCATCATCATTATCTTGAGTCACCAATACTACTATCATATCTTCATCACTACAATCGATCATATCTCCATCATCACTAACTATCAAATCTTCATCATCACACTTTACCATACCTTTATCCTCACAGTTCATCACATCTTCATCATCACACTTTACCATATCTTTATCATCACACTTTACCATATCTTCATCATCACACTTTACCATATCTTCATCAGTAATAATCATCACACTTTACCATATCATCATCATCACTCACCACTGCAGGTCCACCAGCCCCCCTCTCCTGGCGATGACCGCCTTGACTCTATTCGCGAAGTCCACCGCAGACTCGTCCGCCGCCCTGCTCATGGGGGGCAGGTACCACACGTCGCACACGATGGCCCATGACGTCATCATGTTGAGGAGGTAGTGCAGCATGCCGTAGCGGGACGAGTTCCAGAACGCGTCGCCGAAACGCGCGTCGTATCTGGAAAAGGAGAGAGGATAAATAATATAATAAAAATACCCACGATAAATAAATATACAAGCTATATGCTTAGTGTGGGGCTAGATGGCGCTGTGTGCAATGTCCCGGAATATTTATATAATTTAGAATGATTCCTAGCTCGCTCGCTCGCTGTTGCAACTTGAAGGAGCAAAAAATATGAACGAATCTTTAGGATAGCTTTTGCTTTGTTTTAAGCGTTTGATATTAGATTCATGACACTAATAACGTAAAAAAGACGGTTTCACTGCACTCGATAACAGAGGACGTTCTGATACACTAAAATGGCGATTGATGACGTCATAATCACTAAGAAAACGCTTATGTCGTGGGTACTGTACTAGATATCGGATATAATCTAAATATATGAAAATCAAAGGTGACTGACTGACTGATATAGTGATCTATCAACGCACAGCCCAAACCACTGGGCGGATTGGGCTGAAATTTGGAATGAAGACAGATGTTATGGCGTAGGCATCCGCTAAGATAGGATTTTTGGTAATGCCACTTTTAAAGGGGTGAAATAGGGGATGCAAGTTTTACTTCTTAATGCGATCGAAGCCGCGAGCACCCACTAGCACTTATATACTTTTCTTTTAGTAAGAAGGTAGTATATACTTAGTATACTTTTCTTTTAGTAAGAAGGTAGTATAGAGGTCCTTACTTGATAGCGACGGGGTAGATGGTGCCCCCCACCTCGAAGCTCCCCTTCTTGAACTGCATGACGGAGGTGTTGTTGATACAGGTGCCTTCCGGGAATATCAGGATCGGAGGGTTGTCGGGTACTGATGTGTGGTTCTTTAATCTGAAACACGGAAGAGAGACGGAATCATTAATTACAAGTGGATTCTCGCGGCTTCGCTCGCATTAAGAAGTAAAACTTGCATCCCCTATTTCACCCCTTTACAAGTGGCATTTCCAAAAATCCTTTCTTAGCGGATGCCTACGTCATAACATCTACCTGCATGCCAAGTTTCAGCCCGATTCGTCTATTGGTTTGGGCTGTGCGTTGATGGATCACTATATCAGTCAGTCAGTCAATCAGCACCTTTGAGTTTTATATATATAGACTAGTGGACGCCCGCGGCTTCGCTCGCATTATATCGGGATAGAAAGTAGCCTATAACACTTTCGGGACCTCATACTGCCTACATACCAAAAATCGTGAAGATCCGTTCAGTCGCTTTTGCGTGATGAGCGTTTAAATAAACAGATGAACAGACAAAATATTTAAAAACTGTTGAAACGTATTCTGTTATGGATTCATAGTATACTCAAACATGCATTATATTTTTAAATATCTTTAATGTTCAGCTTTATTATATGTATGTATAGATTAAGCAACATATGCGTTGAATGTAATACATCTGATCTGTCAAAACAAATTTAAGCTTTTAACGCTAGTTTCAGCTGTCAGGCACCGGTCACCATCTTTAATGCCATCAAGATAAAAATAAATATTCCAAGACATTTCCCACAGTGCATATAGATAGATATCACATATCTAGCAAACCATTGTGTCATAAGTACTAAATAACAGATTTAATATTATAGAATGGAATATAACTTTATTATACACCAGAAAAAATATACATAAAACAATCTAGAGTCATAACTTAACCTAGGTACATTGGGCGGCCTTATCGCATAGAGCGATCTCTTCCAGGCAGGCTATTAAGTGCTTCCATATATAAATAAATAAAATAAATATAAATCACCTCGTAGCGACAGCGTGTCTGTCCTTCACCTCAGAGCGCTCGAACCAGATGTGGGGCGAAGCCCTAGCCAGCGCCCTCTGGAGGAGCCCTAGGAAGCCGCCGTGACGCTGTCCGATCTACAAGTGTAGTGGTAGTGTATTAGAGAGATGTATACAAATATATAATCAACTTTTTATGTATTTTTTATACGTCGACAAGTAGCACACAGACATTATTTCATTTCTTAATCAATGTAATTGGTCGTGACCGTTTTAATTAAGTAAATAAATAAATAATAAAAAGATCTAAAACTCTGACATAATAAATGTTTTCCTATTTCTTCTTTCAGATATTAAGTGCAATAATCCTGGGTTCCTCTCTCTCACTCTCTCTTGAGTCGTATTTCCTCATGACTGAGGGTCGTGACTCCCCCGCAGAATTAATTCATTAGGGGAGTTCTCTTGTGCAGATACATCGTGGTGGGCGCCCAGCTCCTTCCACGGATAACACATGTCTAAAAAAAACCAATCCTGGGTTAAATTAAGACAAGATTTGAATGTGTACCTATACTAACAAAACTTTCCACCTACAAAATTAAAATAAAAAGTCATCTTTATATTTAATATAACAGATATTTTTAATACAATTATCTTTTTTTAACCAAAGCTCTAATTAAATCTAATTAATAAAATACGAGAACAATTTTCACCATGGGATACCATTTTGCAAGCGTTTCTATAATACATTCTCCCGCAAGCAAAGTCATGCTTTAACACATGTATCCAAACTGGACGGACAAACATTCACCCGTATTACATTATATGTATATTTTGGCCCATTTTATTTTTTATAGACAAACTTACGCTTTCCTGGTTCGGAACTGGTATATATTCTGTAAATAAGTATTGTTAAATGTTCTGGAATATATTTTACATTTTGTAGCTCAGCTTTTTTCTGCTAGCTTTCTTATTGAATGAGAGTGGCCAACTCTGGTGTCGAGAGTTTATCAAAGGCTCCTGGCGTGGCTTAACGACTGCCGTACCTACTAGACAAACAGCCGGGACATACATTATAACGTGTGTTCCTATGTATACTAAATTTATTTGGTTCATGTGATAAAATATTTACATGAAGTTGGAGCACGCTTACTATTAACCTAGCTACTTGCTCGATGATCTGCTAAGATGCTAGATGTCGAAGCACGCTAACCTTCCATCTAGCGACTTGCTCGCTAATTTAATACAACGCTAGATGTTAATTTCTAGCAATTTTTCGACACTTTCCAAAAAAACACACAACGAAAAAAAAGAATTTTTTGGCCGGCATTTTTTTCTACTTACCAAAGAGTAGCAATTATCGCACATGAGCACCAGCACGTCTATGGGGCTGGTGTGGTTCGCCACACATATCCCGTTGGCAGGTTTGTTGTGCTCGTCGTGGTACGTTATCACCATGGATATGCAGCGCGAGAGGAAGTTGAAACAGGCGTGGGCCACCGAGGAGTTGATCTTCAGCTTGGAGCCGCCGTCGGGGAGGAGGCCCACGCACCAGGTGGACACCACCAGCCACCACACCTGGTTATGGACCCGCGGGAGTGAGGATGGTGTTTCATACAGACAAAGAACAGTAAATCGCCTACCTATATATGTATATAAAACTCAAAGGTGACTGACTGACTGATATAGTGATCTATTAACCCACTGGACGGATCGGGCTGAAATTTGGAATGAAGGTAGATGTTATAACGTAGGCATCCGCTAAGAAAGGATTTTTGGAAATGCCACTTTTAAATGAGTGAAATAGGAGATGCAAGTTTTTCTTCTTAATGCGAGCGAAACCGCGAGCACCTACTAATATTTAATATTTTGTAAGCGAATAATAATAATAATCGTTTTTTGGCACTTGAATATCTAGCCACAAATGTTAATGCTACGTACTTGTAAAATGTAGTTAAAGTAGGATATAACATTCGACAAGATAATACTACATAGACATTAAGCACTGGGTGCACTACATTCCACACTAAGTCGAAACTTGTGTCGTGAAATGTAGGCTCTTTCCATTGAATCATAGATGAAAATGAAACTAAAAACACCAAAAAGAATAGGATCAACTTTCAAACTTTTTTTTTTCATTCATTCGTCTGCTCTGTTGACTTATTTTTTCTGTTTGTTAGTCGTACGCTCTTGACTTATTTTTTTGGAAGGATATCATTATGTTTGGACCTATCTTTTACTGTTCGGTGTCTGTAGAAGATTATGAAGGTTACTGGTAACTTACGCAACATAATATTTCAAAGGTGGTTAATTTACCGCATTTGCAAATTGTCAATAAAAAAAACATCAGCAGCTGCTCCGAGACGTAATTTTATACATATATATTATAATAGTAGTAATCAAAAGTATATCTTGCGTAATTTACCAGTAAACTGTATATTTTCACTATGAAAAGACAATATCATACCCAAAAAAATCATGCATTAATTTATCACACACAGAACCTAAAAATAACACATAGAAAAAAAAAGGACAATCACAAAAAAGCCCGGACATCACTTCCCGCCGAAATGAGATTCCAAATCCGAAAACCGTTAAAATGAGTGAACATTATCCCGAGCAAAGAGGTCAACATCCCGCCAAGAGTTTTAAAAAGAGGATACTACCAAAGAGAAACACGTGTTGGCAGAGAGTATTCCGACGTCGATCGGGCTGGTGTGGTTTGCGACGCAGAATCCATTGGCGTTCGGCATGTATTGTAGGTCGTGGAATGTCGTGACCGTGGACAGTGAGCGCATTATCGATCTGAATGATATCTTGTAGGAGAGAGCTCCGAAGTAGCGGCGAATCCTTTCTCCTGGCAGGAGACTGACTAAGGAGGTTGTCAATACCATGGTCACGACCTTTTTGTTTTTTAAATTTTTAGGTCGGACGTCATTTTGTTTTTTGTTGAGGACACCATTTTGAATTGAGATTTAATTAGTTATCATTTTTAGATTATTTTGAAAGTAAATTAAATGGTATATTTGCAATAGGTTTAGGTGATTTTGGTAGTTAATGAAATAGTTTAGAAGTTAAATTTGGTATGCGTGTTTATTTTTATGTCGTATTTATTTATTTATTAGGTGTCACGTGATTTTAATTAAAATTTTCGGTAAATGTAATTTTAATCGCGTTTTTTTGAGGGATTCGAGTTGCCATGGAGACGTAGACGAAAGGAAGAAGAACAGAAAAAGAAAATTAGTAACATTGAAGATACATAATGAAGTTTTTTTTATATTAGGGAATTACTATGATAAATAAATTATGCACACTTCATATCATAAAAAAACACATAAATCAGTTATAATTAACAAAGCTATTTAGACCGCTGGCTGACAGTCGACTATATAACATAGAATTTGTATATAACTTCGATACATTACCTTTGTAATATTTTATGTTCAATTGTGCGCTAAGTTCGAGATATCATTGTAATTCCAAAACTCGAGAAAAACAAAAAGAAGAAAACATTAAAATATGAAATACTAGTGTATTTATTTCTACTTTTACAAGTTTTAAAATATCTTCGAAATCGATTTCGAAGCGAGAGTGAACTAGTTCTTAATAGCTACATTTTACCAGTTATTATTTAACATCAGGTAAATTCCATCAGGTCAAATCCATAAAAAAAAAAATATAAACCTAATTTAATAGGACACGAAATAAAATTTACTCGATTTTACACGAATAAAAAAAGAAGACTCACCCCAATGAAGAATATGAATATCCTCAGCGGCAGCAAGAAGAAGTATCGAACTACAAAACCCATCATCCAAATGATGGTAAGACGCCATGTCAGGAACTCGTATTGTCTGAAAAATAAAACACTATTAGTAACTAGGCTTGATAAACTCTCGACACCAGAGTTGGCCACTCTCATTCGATGAGACGATTAATTTTTAATTAATCCGCGATAAAAAGTAGCTTATGGGTCTAATTCGGGATCATCGGATCCACGGATAGTAGAAGTAGAAATAGAATGCCACATACGTAACTGTTACGGTTTTTTCTCATGTTAAATTTCGCGTATTTGTTTACGCGTTTCGTGTACGTAATGACGCCCATCTTTTCATCTTACGTACGTTCTGAAGAGGGGCGCCATACATCCATATGTACATACATCATCGACAGCCTGTTATCACCATACAAATACATACATGACCATACATACATACAAACATACTTATACATATAACATACGCGATATTACACGTGAGTGTAAACCAACCATTACAGTCACATATTGATAAGAACGTCTCACGATAGTTTTAACAATGGAACGCTACATTCGACCAATCCACGTCGACGTGCTGGCTACGTCATCAATTGCTCAACATTGTGCTATTCCTTCCGCTAGCAGAGTTATGGGAACGTCAGAGTGAGTGAGTGAGTGAGTGAGAGGGGGTAAGTGTAGAGAGGGGGGAAGATAGAGATATAGAGGGGGAAGGTAGAGAGAGAGGAGGAAGAAAAATAAAAAAAAGGCTCACCTGTTAGTCCTAGTGAGCAGGTTCCAGCTGCGCAGCTCCTCCGCCTCGAACACGGAGGTGACCTGGTCCTCTATGATTGCCTCCACGCCCGCCTTCACCAGGTCCATGCAGTGCGAGATGTGGAACTGCAGGTCGGTGGGCTGGAACGTGATGATTGTGGGGTTAACTTTCTGAACCAACTGGTCTGTTATATCGTAAATCTCATGATTTTTGGTATGCAGGTAGTATGAGGTCTTAGGAGTGTCATAGGCTACTTTTTATCCTGAAATAATGCGAATGAAGCCGCGGGCATCCACTAGTAGTATATACTAGTGGGTGCTCGCGGCTTCGCTCGCATAAAGAAATAAAACGTGCATCCCCTATTTCACCCATTTAAACGTGACATTTCCAAAAATCCTTTCTTGGCGGATGCCTACGTCATAACATCTAACTGCATGCCAAATTTCAGCCCGATCCGTCCAGTGGTTTGGGCTGTGCGTTGATAGATCACTATGTCAGTCAGTCAGTCAGTCAGTCACCTTTGAGTTTTATTTATTTATATTTACCTCTCCTTTAGTACTGAGCGTGCGATGTCCATTCGCGACCCGCTCCTGACTGGAACTCCTTTTGTAGTTCAACTCCGGCGAGGGGCCGAGGATCTCCTCTCTCTCTATCACCGTCATCTTTGTACCTGCAATTATTAAAATCAACTAGATAGTCATAAAACATATATCTAATGGCGGAGGTCAAATAATTATAAGTGTTATTTTTTACGTCGCTTTTCTGGCACTATGCTCTCTCTTGAGTCGTATTTTCTCATGACTGAGGGTCGTGACTCCCCCGCATAATAAATTCGTTAGGGGAGTTCTCTTGGGCAGATACATCGTGGTAGCACTCAGGTCCTTCCACGGAAGACGCATGTCCTCGGATATTGTGGTCCTCAGACATGTCGGTTTTTTCACGATGTTTTCCTTCACTGTTAAGCGAGTACAAATCCACACTCAACTTGAAAATACAAGTCATTGGTGTAGGGCCGGATTCGAACCAGGGTGCGCCTAGATGAAAAGCAGACACTGGAACCGCTGAGCCACACTCGCTTTTCTTACACTATACTAAATACTCATAAACAAAATGGTCGGCGACAGGAGGGTAGTCGGAGATCGGTGCGTTTACGTTATAAATGATTGAGATAAAAATGTATTCTCAGATGTCTTGTATGATAGTAAAGTAACGGCTGACGACAATATGGCTAAATAAGTTTAACGGTTAAAACACATTTAGCCATATTTATACTAGGTAATTTGTCGCTAAATACGTGAATCGTTGTGCAAGTGGACGACCTTATTCGGTGCAACTAGAAGTAGTGTGTGATTAATAAAGAAAGAAAACATTTACTGTGGCAGATTGAACAGAAAACTAACAAGATTAAGTACACAAAAAACAAACATAAAATCTGGCACAACACAGCCCCAACTCAGCATAATGCTGGTTGTGTGGAAGCAACCAGCGCTGGTCTTCTATGGGGCTGGCTGTGACGTCACGCACGTACAAGGCAAGGCAAGCAAACAAACAGACAAGATGAGACGTATACAAAAAGGAGCGAAATTTAATATTAGACATACTCAATAAATAAACATGGTACTAATTGTTATACATTTGGGTTTTGAAATCCAAAACTCACCATTGCCAACGCCGTTCTCCTTGATGACAGCGGAGGGTGGTTTATCATCAGGTACGGGGGGTTCCTCCTCCTCATCGTCAGACGAGGAGTCGTTCCGCTGGATCTTCTTCGCCACCTCGATGTGTTGTCTGCCATACTGGAAATGAGATACATATATTTATGATTACCATTTTTTTTAACTTGATCGGGTTCGCACTTGGCCATAGTTTGCCTGATAGCAAGCAAAGGCTATGGCCTAAGATGGAGCGTGCTTACCCGATAGGAACCGATTCACTCTCGCTTTGAAGATAGCTGGATTATAGTGATTACCTACTTAAAAAAAAAGATAAACAACTGAACGGATCTTCATGATTTTTGGTATGTAGGTAGTATGAGGTCTTAGATGTGACATAGGTTAATTTTTATCCTGAAAAAACGCGAGTGAAGCCGCGGGCGTCCACTAGTAAACAATAAAATAAAATAGTACGAAATAGTACTTACGAAAAATACCATAAAATACTAGATAAATTTACTACAGGAAACTATACGTAAAATACTGAATATTCGTAAGTGACCTATTTTAATATTTTTTCCGCAAAGTAGCGTCACCTTTGTACAGGGTTAGCGTCTTCGTCGATTGTCTTATCTTATCAATACAAATACAAAGTACAAAATTAATTTGTTCTGAAGGATATTACTGCAGTTTCCAGTTGGATATTAAAACAAATTTTAACTAGTTTTGTAAGTATTTTTAACCGACTTCTAAAAAAGGAGGTTATCAAGTCTTCTGACAGTTTTTTGTGGGTATGTTTTTTTTACGTGGGATAGGTTTACGTTTGACTACAGCCTGCCTGGTGTTAAGCATTGCGCGTTTACTCCGTTATTTTATGAACCGATTTCTAAAATTATTTGCTATTCGTTGAGGATTGTTTCCGAAATGGTCCCATATTTTTCTGTCTAATTCGGTTCAGTACTTTTTGAAAAAAAAATACCAATAATCCAATCCAACAAATTGATATAGTTTATGCATACAAATTTTAGCTTTTTTTTTCAAAACGACTACTCGGATTTTGATACAGTTTTTTATCATTAATTTGCTGCCTAAAGTTTCTGGCTTTTTTAATCTTTCTTTATTAAAGGCTTTTAGTCAAACAGTAACTAATACTACTCTTAATTAATAATATAAAAAAATATAAATTTGTGCCTTATAGCATTTATTGCCATATTTAAAAAATAACCGTAAAAATATTAATAAAAAAAAAACTATTAAATAAATTGTTATGTACTTTTACAAATTGTAGCTTCCGTGCTTCCGAAAGAGAACTCCCCTAACGAATGAATTCTGCGGGGGAGTCACGACCCTCAGTCATGAGGAAATACGACTCAAAGAAAGTGCTTCCGAAAACATTTAAAATAATATGATTTAGCTAATTTTCCTTAATAAAACAAAGGTCTTTGTCCTTTTAGTTCTAAAGTACAACAATGGCTCTAATCTGACTCTATCTGTAGGTACATGAATTATCATCAATTGCTTAACTGATACCTAAGTACGGGGATTACGTATTTATTTATTACGAACGAATTAGGATTCATGAAACACTTTGAGACAAACAAGTTTTTATTTACAATGTATTTTTTTGTATAGGTACGAAAAATAATCAAAATTTATAGTAAAACAAAACCTTATTATATTTTTTTACACGTAACAGGCTTACGTTTGACTACAGCCTGCCTGATGTTAAGCATTGCTCCAGCCTAGGGTGCAACACGCTTACCTAGAAGATACCTATTGAAGACCCTTAAATTGTAGTTTTTTTTTTTTATAATGTATAGATCAGTCTTTATTTCCATGATCACAACAATGTTATCGTCAGGAAAAGGAGAATTTGCTACAGTCTCTGATTAAGAGTTATTTTTGACAAGTGCTAAACTAAACCCGCACGCACTATTCAACTTACACTTATTGGAAAAAATGAGCGAAAAAAATGACGACCGGCAGGATTCGAACCTGCGTATTTCTGATCACCGTCCAGAACGCCTTAACCAACTAGTTTTTGATTGACGTATGTCGTGTGAATATTAGAAACCTACCACAACAAATTTATTTGTACCCCGGATTACATATATATATGTATAATTACTTATACAAAATCTACAAAATCCGGCATGAAAATGCAGTATGACTTTGCACCTGCATTAAAAAAAAGATAAAATACTCTACGAACAATGATTACTATGGAAACATAACTGAGCCAAAATAATCCATGAGTTTTTTTTTTTACAAGGAATGGGTGTGCACTTGACCGTAATTCGCCTGATGGTAAGCAATCATTACGGTCTAGGATGGAACATGGTGATCAACCATTTGGCGCGTAGTGATATCTCTAGATGGACCCGAGCAATCACTGAGTGGTATCCAAGGAGCAGTATCCGACCCAGAGGCAGACCACCAGCCCGATGGTCGGATGACATTTCTAAACAAGTTGGTAGGAGATGGATCAGACAGGCAGGAGACCGTACTTTTTTATTTATTTATTAGGCACACAACACAATACACAGAAAATACATGAGTAACAGCAAAACACTCGCATACTTATGAAAAATAGAAGGACCAATGTATGGGATTGAAATCACAATGCGCTCCGCGGGGGGAATTGTTACGTCACTCCCGTACATTGGTTTTTCTATTCCATAAGTATGCGTTAGGATGCTCACTAAAATTCGCCTCTTGTCTAAGGGGGTGGGACTCAACGCTTCCACCACAAATTAGAAGTAAAACCGGGAATAAGAAGTACCTAACAATTCTATGTTACCAATTATTTGTAGGATTTCGCACCTGCCTTCGAAATAGATAAATGCTCGACTTGTTTCGACATTATCGCCAACACAGCTCCGAATGATAAACGTGTTTTATTAATAGGTATTATGTGATAAAGAAAACTTACATCTTGCTATACCCGCTATCTCCAAAGGACTATTGATTTAGATAATTCGAGTGCAAGCTAATCCATTTGATAGTAGAATTATTGAAATCAATCATATTCATTTTGTTAGCGACTTCTTCAAATAATTGTTGGTAAATAATTAATCAATTTGATGACTGTATATTATATGTTAATTATATTAATGGGATTGTATAACTTATGCCTGATAGCTACCCTTTTTTTTACCACCAAGATTTCTTTCTTTCTTTCTTATTTTATAAGAAAGAAAGAAAGAAATCTTTGATCAAATCCTAATATGAGTATATGGTGCCAATCTATATCTTCAATATCTATCTATACATATAATAAAGCAGAAGAGGATCATAAATCTGTACATAGAAGATATTTTAATATTAAAATTATAGATTAGAAAAATAATGTTTGGGTAGGTATAGGTACTTTACATCGATAGTAAAACACGTTTCAGCCTTTTTTATAAACAAAACAAATAATTACAAATTTAAAACACATATTACTCGTGTTATACGGAAATCGAACACGCAACCTCTAAATTAGAAGGCAGACCTACTACCAACTAAACTAACAAACAAGCAAATAACAATATATTTTATTTTAAATTGGTAACAAAAAGTTTATTTTCCCTAATAACTTACATATATGTACATATATTTAAGTAGTAAAAACAAAACAATGTCATTTCTGATGACGCGTGCATCTCAACAGTTAGGGGCAAATGTACTTTGTTTTTAACAAGACAAAGAAATTTACACAGCACA
Organism: Macaria liturata; assembly: GCA_964023185.1. Classification (NCBI taxonomy): domain Eukaryota; kingdom Metazoa; phylum Arthropoda; class Insecta; order Lepidoptera; family Geometridae; genus Macaria; species Macaria liturata. Next base: position 12,518,682 of record OZ026809.1, on the reverse strand, counting down.
CATATTATTGTTAAGGAATTAAATTATTTTTTTACTTCATTTGGCTGTTTGCTCTTTTGTAACGTTGCCAGGTTTTTGCCTTTGTTGTAGAACAAGCATAGGATAACTCTGCATTACATTGTTGTGATTATGAAAGTAATAAGTAGGTAATCACTACATAGTATAAAGCAAAGTTGCTTACCGAGTCTATCCCTATGTCTGTATGTATGCTTAGATCTTTAAAACTACACATCGGATTTTGATGTTGTTTTTGATTCAAGAGGAAGGTATGTATGTAATAATGTGTGTAAAGCTGCGGGTAAAAGCTAGTATACATATAATTAACCTATGTTTTACTATATATTTTGAAAACATGCTCAATGATTTTAAGTGTAGAAAAGTAATCAAGAAATACAATAAGAAGTTTATGTATATTGTTTCTTTTCAAGATTTTTAGCCGACTTCAAAAACAGGAGGTTCAAATCAAGTCTTCCAAAAGTTTATTTTCCTTTTTCTAGTAGTTTGCACAATTTAAAAATATTTTTAAGAGTAATTTGTCAACATTTAAATCAGATTAGTAAGAAATTAGTAAAGTTTTAATATTTTTTATCCACCACAGAATTATATGTATTTACATAAAACTATACATATTTCATAGTTAGTTGTATATGTACATACTTATCTATGTACTTTGTACAATATGAGAATGACCTTCCTCAGAAGGTGAGGTCATACACTTACAATAACATCTATGTACTAGACTGTACATATCCTTAATAGGTATAAATAACTAGTCATGATTACTAGAGATTCTGGCTCAGTGGTTATATGTATGTCTTAAAATATGACACACATTGGTTCGACCCTCCTAGACCACAGAATACACCAATGACTTGCAGATATATCTTACATTCTGTGCCTTTTAGCCCCTATACCAAGCAAACATATCATGAGAACAGATAAAATACTTTAAAATATTATCATATTTTTTACCCGTTTCAATCATAAACTTATATTACATACCAGTGTAGATAAAAAATACAATAAATATGTTTAGTCGCTAAAATACCAATCTTTAGCTAGGATATTGTAACTATTGATAACTTAAATCACTGGATTAATTGGTAATAATATGAATGTATAAAAAATTTCCTTTTCTAAAATATAATTTTCATTTAAAATAAGTAAGAACATGAAGAAATTGTATTTATCAGACAAAATAGAACTATAGGTATATAGGTTACTTCATAACAAATAAAATCATAATTGTCAGCCCGTTAGCTCCCACTGCTGAGCATAGGCCTCTTTTCTAATACACCACTCTTCCCAGTCCTGCACAGATTAAATTCAGGTGAAATAAATTAGAAGTAGTATGTTTAGTTCTTTCCCTTGTCATTCTATTAATATTGTAAATATATCTTTACTAATTAAGTTTCTTTAAAAGTTAATAAACAACTTAACGCCACTCAGTATAGCATTATTCTAAGCGTTATTTTCTTTCTTATATCTTTTGATAAATTTATATATTGGTTTTTGTTGTACAGTAACTTGGTTCCCGCCTGACACAAGTATTTATGTAACTTATTTTATTTATTAACTATAAAAAACTATAAATATTAATTTATATTGAACTAGTGGATGTGTGTGGCTTCGCTTGCATTATTTTGAGATTAAAGTATAAAAGCCTATGACAATTCTAAGACTGAGATCTACCTACTATGTCTATGATACTACCTACATACCAAAAATCATGATGATATGTTCAGCCGTTTTTGCATTATGAGTGTTTAAATAAACAGACAAACAGACATATAGATAAACAGACAAAAATTCTAAAAACTGCTAAGACATGTTTTGTTATTGATTTAAAGTAAGTATACCCAAACTTTTTTTTACTAGAATATCTTCTAAGTAACCACATATTTATGATCATCTTTAGCTTTATTATATGTACATGTATGTTTTACTAGTACAGCAGTCGTTAAGCCATGTCAGAGTCCTTTAGGGTGGTTTGAAAACTCTCATAGACACCAGAGTTGGCCACTCTCATTCGATAAGAAGAAGAAGTATGTATAGATACTAAATAATACATTCTGATATACTCAGTCTATTCCTATTCAATGTAATTGATGTAAACATGATACCTATCAACACAGAGTCAAAGTTAAAGTTCAAACATGCAATATGCATGAACACAGGACCTGATACACGTTACATGTTCTAACTGTTTGTTTTATTTCATAAAGATATAAGATGTGTTTTTCAGAATAGTCTACGCTTCATAATGCTTAACTAAAACCTAGTACATTATGTTAGTACATAAAAGCAATAATATTTACCATTAGACTAACATGATAAGTGAAGAGCTATCACAAGTCATTTCAAAGTACATAACAGGGAAACTCACGTTTTCACGAAAGGTCAAACATACTTTACTTAATGTTGACAGTTTGTGAGACCTCTAACCTAACCTTGCTAACTAGCGGAAAAACAACTAACAACATAAAATATATGCGTGCAACTATTACGCGTGTGTATTTAATCGATTTTTAATAGACACAAATAGCACGCAGACGTAAACAAACACAATTTAAGAATAACCAAAAATTACGACGAATTTTTTTTGTATTTACGCAAGATGTATGGCCAGGTACATACCTCGAAAAGCTTGAGCAATATGTTAACGTACAATCTTCGCACGCCCAAGGATTTGCCGATAGACGCGAGGAATATAACACAAAGAATTAGAAGAAGAAACGGTGTGTACAATATTGATACCGCGACCGACACGAACGATACGAATAACGCCATTTTGACGACTGATTGATTGATTGTCGATTGGCCATGAATGAATCAGCCGGGCAGGTGGCCATTGGTCAATGAGCTGTCAGTATTGTCATTGTTAGATCAATTGCCAACAATAAAAAAACTTAAGATAAATGTCGGATAATCTAGGTACAATACGCCGTGTTTGAGCTTAGAAGTATACAGAAAAAGTGATAATAATTTATTAACATAATATTTTATTTATTTCTTAGTGTTTGCGCATTGTGAAGAATATCGTTCATTTCTGTTGTTTAAATTTCATCATTTAATTTAAGATTCATCAATTGTACATTCATTATTTAGCTCATATACATTTTATTGATTTTAGTTTTTTTCTAATTGGCAGCACTGTTCTACAAAATTATTCTGACGGACCTAACCTCTTTCGTTCGAGCCGAGCAATTAATATTTTTGGGATTTTTCTATAAATCCTATTTGGATTTTAAATCCCAATAATTTCATCAGAATGTCTGACCTTCCCTACGGACCCCCAGTGCGAGTGTCGCCTCTGATCAGGGTAATTATTTTCGCTATTACAAGTACCTGTCGATCTAGTCCTATTATTATGTAACAAATGTTTTTCAGGAAAACTTCTTGGTTAAATAATATCATTTTCATTAAAGCTTGCTATTTGCTAGTTAATTTTCGACTCCTTTTGTCTTATTCAAAATTAGAACCCAAAAAGCTGCCATTGTTTTAGCCTTAATTTCAGTAGGATTTTACACTATAACCTCAAGATAGATTCATTTGTTTTTCGTAGGTAGGTTAATGCCTATTTTAAAAATTGTTTAACCTTGTAATCACTGAATTTAACATTTCATATGCCATGCCATTACAGCATTGTTTTGCCATTTATAAACTAAAAAAATGTTCTGAAAGGTACATATATAAACATATGTGATATTCTGAAACCCCAATGTCATCTCATTTCATTATATCTGTACTTTTTTTGGTTTCTTTTGGTTCTTTTGATAACCTTCCACTAACAAAGATTAGTATGCAAAATTCAGCTTTTTCAACTAGCCTTAGGAAAGGTTTTCACTAATCAGGAAACAAGTGAAAATGGACCACCAATCATAGAAGCCCTAAAAGTCCTGTCAATCAATAAATTTGGGCTATCTAGATTTTGTTTTTGACTTAAAAATCTCTGAATATGTTAAACACTACCAAGATATCCCTACTTTGTAACTGAATCTTCTTCATTCTCTTTACCTTTTCATGTTCGTCTCTTCCATTTCACATTTGTTAACAAAATATAATGATGAATAACATGTTAACTAAATAATTGGTTCTATGTATGGAGCTATCCATTTATTTCATCATAATTATATATCTACTTAGAAATAAATCAATTGGTCATAAAGTTTTTAAACAAGAAGTCTCACTCACTTGTTGTTCAATTTCATTTCATTTATTCATCAATATAAGTACATAAAAGTACACTTATGACAGTCAATTCAGTACATAATTATATAAATCAAGTGTAATATAATTTATACATTATAATAGATCATTACAGTAATCTTACAAAGTAACAGGTAAAACAGAGAAGCCCTTGTCTTTTAAAAAACTTTCAATAGAGTAGCATGCTTTTTGGATTAATAGCTCTTTTAAATGTTTTTTTTTTAATTTTGTATTATTCATTTCCTTGAGTGCTTCTGGTACATGATTATAAAGTTTTACACTATTTACTAAATAGCTTTTTCTTATTTTAGCAAGCCTTGAAAGTAGTTCATAACTTATTTAACTTTAAATAATATATTATTGCTTTATATAATTTCTATTAAAATAATTTTAGTATCCTTAGGTAAGTATTGTTTATGTATACATAAATCAGTAGAGTAATTAATGAAATGGAGTCATTTGTACAAATTAGGAATAGGTCTTTTTAATTTGTTATACTAGATTACGTGATCACTTTTTAATATTGTAATCCGCGAATCACTTATGTAAGTAATGATTCTTTTGGTTACTCTCAGTCTTGGACCATCGAGATACAGGCCCAGGCCTAGTTCGGTGTTCACAAGAAACTCACATTAACTTTAATTAAGTAATTAATATATATCTTATCCTTTCCTTTCTCTATAATCCTTTCAGTTTGGCCGCTGGTCATTCCTCACCGCCGGCATCCTGTACGGAGCCTTCCACCAGAACCGGCTCTCCAAGAAGGAGACCAAGATCCGCGAGATTGAGACCAAGGAGAAGGTGATCAGGGACGCCAAGCTGGCCGAGGAGAAGAAGATTGCTGCTGCCGGTAGGTTCCTGGGAAAATTATGATAATTAAAGTGTTATAGTTCTTAAGAATTTTCCGATGAGATTAACTATGAATAATCTAAATATATAAAACTCAAAGGTGACTGACTGACTGACATAGTAATCTATCAACACACAGTCCAAACCACTGGACAGATTGGGCTGAAATTTGGAATTAAGGTAGATGTTATGACATAGGCATCCACTAAGAAATGATTTATGGAAATGCCACTTTTAAAGGGGTGAAATGGGCATGCAAGTTTTACTTCTTAATGTGAGTGAAGCCGCAAGCACCCACTAGTTGATTCTGTAAAATGTAACTGAGCCAACAAACATATTTCACAAAATGGTCTATCTATACTATCACATTTTTGTTTAAGTATTTTTTATATTACATTTCTGGAGTCTTACTATAGATAAGCTCCAAAGAATAATTGATATTTTTGGGATGTAAAAGCATCCACATGTTATCTCTCTCTCACACAAAGCTTTATCATGATTGGTTACAATGCCAGAAACAGCTGACTGATGCCAAATGCAAAATGAAGGTAGATGTTAGGACGTAGGCATCCGCTAAGAAAGGATTTTTGGAAACGCCGCTTTTAAAGGGGTGAAATAGGGGATGCAAGTTTTACTTCTTAATGCGAGCGAAGCCGCGAGCACCCATTAGTTATATTATGATAGTATGAAGTATGATATGATAACTTCAGCAATTAATAACTATTAACATATTTGTATAAAATTCTTCTTTCTTTTGCAGCCGAACTGAAGAACCTTGAAGATATGGTCTCACCCAAGAAATGAATAACCAACAGTTCTGCATAGTTATAAGTAAATAGTGTATTTGCAAACGCACGCAAAATCATGTGCTGACACATTATTGCAACTCCGATATTATTTATCAAATATAGGTGATTTAATATTTATTTTTGTTTTATTTACTATCCAATTAATCTGCAAATATTTATATATACATCATCATCATCATCAGCCTAATGGGACCCACTGCAGGGCATAGGCCTCCGCCCCCTTACGCCAATACTCCCTGTCTTATCTGTCTTCTTTTATTTACATGTATACAAGTAATAAATATGTGTATTAAATAAAAATGTCACACAATCAAAATTAAATGTTAAATTAACTAAATAACCCGCCTTTAATCGTACCCAGTACAAACGTGTTCATCAAGCTCTCTGCGTTACCGCGCTGAATGGCAATAGCTAGCCGTTGCACCAGAAACGATCCAGAGCGGGAATATTTATAAAAAAATATTCCGGGACATATCAGACAGCGCCATCTATTCCCATAATAAGCAAACGCTTGTGGTACTAGATGTCGGATATAATACTTAAATACTAGTCTACTTTTTTACTTTTGTATATATTCCTTTTTTACGTGGGATAGGTTTACGTTTGACTACAGCCCGCCTGATGTTAAGCATAGCTGCAGCCTAGGGTGCAACACGTTTACCTAGAAGAACCCTATTAACTTTAGATTTGAAGACCACTGGATTGTAGTTAGCAGGAAAGAGCGTTGTCTCGATATTTCTATGTTTAATACGAAGTATGTACATTTGTATTTACAAAAGAACTTATAGTAAAGACTAACGTATAAGTTACTTTACATAACTTACATTCGAACAAGTACAAAACATACAATATTTTTTTTAGATTAATACAATGTGGTCCTAGTCAATAAAAGATAAAGATAAAGAATCTTTATTGATAATGTAAAGTTGTAACATAGGTATAAGTACTAATATCATAGAATATGCTACACAAATTACAATATATCAATCAATAAAATAAAACAAATAATTTGACATAAAATATTTATTCTTGCATAGAAGTAACAAACGGTGCTAAATATAATTTGTTTACATTTTACAATACATTCCATTATATACAGATTAACACCATTTATAAAGGAATTGTAATAATTTGAGCTTAAAATTCGTCGTTTTCAAAAGGATGGAACTTGTGACCAAGGGACCTGTAACAAGAAAAAAAGATATTTTTAAATAAATTTATTAAAAAAAAGTTGTTGCCAACTGGCTCATATTTAGATAGACGTTAATTAAGAATCTACTTAAGTATACCTGCAATTTGAAAAATTAGCTCATAATTTCATTAATTTATTTTAATTCAGTCAACTTAAAATGCTTAGTCAGCATACAATTTAATATATATATAAAGATTTTACAAATTAAGAGTATCATAAATTATGACTCATAATTTTGGACTCGTTAAATAACTTACGCAGTCATAGGCACGAGTCGCCCGTTGCAGTCGAACGAGTCGATAAGGTTCATGTCCTCCTGAGACAACTTGAAGTCCAGCACAGCGAAGTTGGACGCAATGCGGGAACGGGTCACGGATTTAGGGATCACGATGTTGCCGCGGTCGATCTGGTATCTGCAAGAGAAAATAGATCGATAGATAGAAAACACTTTATTATCATCATCCACAGCCCTTGGGATCCCACTGCTGGGTATAGGCCTTCCTTTGCATGTGCCATCTGCGTCGATCTTGTGCAGACCTCATCCAGGTTGGAACCTCGACTTTGACGATGTCGTCGACCCATCGCTAATTCACTTTATTATAAACACCAAAAAACAGGAAAAACCACAAAACTTAAAATTAGTGTCCTATTTGGCGACCTTATCGCTCAAAGCGGTCTCTTCCAGGTAACCAATCTGGCAGGTAAATAAAATAAAAAACAAGTAAATGATAATAGCACTTATACTTGATAAAAAAGACACGTTCCAACAAAATCTAGAAATTTTGACTGTTTATCTGGTTGTCTGAACGAATTATCATGATTTTTGGTATGCAGGTAGTATGAGGTCTTGGGAGTGTCATAGGCTACTTTTTATCCTGAAATAATGCGAGCGAAATAAATTCAGTGTATAAAAAACTACTCCTTTTCCCGATTCTGCGGAGGAGACACGACCGTCAGTGATGAGGAATATGACTGAAGAGGGTTTACCTGATGAGTACTTGCGCCACAGTCTTCCCGAGCCGGGTGGCGATTGCCTTCAACTTGGGGTCTTCCATCAGTTGCGGGTCGTCGGGCTTCGCCCACGGCCTGTCCGGGGAGCCTGCACATATACACACAATATTGAGACAAGAAAATTACAATTATATATTGAACAAATATATAAATATTCCGGGACATTTCAAACAGCGCCATCTAGCCCCACACTAAGCAAACGCTTGTGTCGTGGGTACTAGATAGCGCATATAATACTTATTTATTTTGTTTATTTTAAATACATACTTATTACAAATTTTCAATTCAAAATTCATACAGTTCATTGTCATGCGGGAATCGAACCCGCACCCCTAGATTAGAAGACAGAGACTACCAACTTAGTTAACAGGCCAGTCAAGGACAAGACCGACTTTTTTTATTATTTTCAAAGTTCTAGACTAATATTTAAACCACGTTTTTGTAATAAGACGGGAAGAATTTAGAAGGATATCTTAACGTTTGCGTTTCGTACTTGAATGGCGCAAGCAAATTGTTACGGAGCCCTAAATAACGTATTCCGTTTGCGTTTCGTAGGCGAATGGCGCAAGCAAATTGGCTACGGAGCCCTAAATAACGTATTCCGTTTGCGTTTCGTACTCGAATGGCGCAAGCAAATTGCTACGGAGCCCTAAATAACGTACCTAGTGGTGAGTAGGCAGTCATCTTGATGCCCCTCGCTTCGCAGTACTCCTTCAGACGACTCTGGTTCAGATATGGGTGGCATTCCACCTGACAAAAGAAGGAATCATATAATCAAAGATAAAATTTTAATATTTAAACTTTCGTAAGACGTTTTATCAATAAGTTAACTAAACGGTTTTCACTCACGTGTAATTCGCGTATGTTGTTTACGCGTTTCGGTTGTAATAACACCCATCTTCAGAACGCGTGAACAACATACGCGAATTACACGTGAGTGAAAACCGTTTAGTTAACATATCAAAGATAAAATGTTTAAAATGTGCGGCGGAGTCACGACCCTCTGTCATGAGGAACGCAACTCTGGGAGGAGGTAGTGGTCGATGTATTAACCCAATAAAACTTCACCAATGAGTAAACTTTGCAAGGTAGTCACGACCCTCAGTAAGGAGGAACATGACACTAGGTGGAGGTAATGGTCGAAATACTTGCCCAAGAAAAAAAATGTGTGGGGGAGTCACGACCCTCCTTTAATGAGGAACACGACACTAGGCCCGTTTAGTGAAATCTGCGAGGAATCACGATCCTCATCCAAGGAAGACGACGCTAGGAGGAGGTAGTGCCTCCTCCTCATGACTGAGGGTCACGCGTGAGTCCTCACCTGATTGACGACTGGCTTGACGGTGGCAATCTGCAGGATCCTGGCCACTTGCTTCGAGTTGAAGTTGGAGAGACCGAGACTCTTGGTTAGACCCTCCTGAAAGAAAATAATATATATCACACTAGTTTTATTTCTAATAGTGATACACAGTTTTTTACTACGAATTAATGATGCTACAGAAATGTAGCTAATGTAAAAAATAAACAGATAAACATTTTATTAATAACTAGTGGGTGCTCCCGGCTTCGTTCACATTAAGAAGTAAAACTTGCATCCCCTATTTCACCCCTTTAAAAGCGGCTTTTCCAAAAATCTTTTCTTAGCGGATGCCTACGTCATAACATCTACCTGCATGCCAAATTTCAGCCCAATCCGTCCAGTGGTTTGGGCTGTGCGTTGATAGATCACTATGTCAGTCAGTCAGTCACCTTTGAGTTTTATATAATATGTATTAAGATATAGGGACAGAGGGTGGTCTTATCACTTGAAGTGATCTCTTCCAGGCAACTTAGGTCATATTAATTAATTGTATTCTTATATAAATTTGTTACCTTAACGAGTGGTTCGAGCGCCTTCCAAGTGTCTACATAGTCCACATCAGAGTACTGGATCTTGCCGGCCTCGTCTGCGGGGAATAGGGAGCCGTCCTCCTGCGAACAAACGTTTGTGAGTGGCGACCTCTAGTGTTCAGATATTTCAACATAAAATTGTGAAAACGGGTGGACTTTTTTTAACTAAAACGGGTTTGCCTGATGGTAAGCAAAGGCTATGGCCTCCTGCGAACATAAGTGTGAGTGGTAAGCTCTAGTGTCGAGATTTCAACATAATATTGTGACATCGGGTGGACTTTTTATAAACTATAATACGACTGCACTTGACCATAGTTTGCCTGATGGTAAGCAAAGGCTATGGCCTCCTGCGAACATAAGTATGAGTGGCGATCTCTAGTGTCGAGAGATTTCAACATAACATTGTGACAGACGGGTGGAATGATTTTCACTGCTCTGTAATAAAGAGTTGTGGAAATTATGTTTGACTTGACTATAACGTGACTTTTATAAAGAGTCCTGGGCGCTTCCGTGGGTCGGATGACACGTTAAATTGTAGGTCCCGGCTGTTTGTCATAGTACGGCAGTCGTTAAGCCTTGTCAGAGGCCCTTAGTGCGGCTTGATAAACTCTCGATACCAGAATTGGCCACTCTCATTCGATAAGAAGAAGAACATAATATTGTGACAAACGAATGGAATGATTTTCACTGCTCTTTTTTTTTAGTTAAAACGGGTTTGCACTTTGCCATAGTTTGCCTGATGGTAAGCAAAGGCTACGGCCTGAGATGGAGCGTGCTTACACGATAAGAACCGATTCACTCTCGCTTTGAAGAGATCTTTATATAAAGAGTTGTGAAAATCATTTTTGACTTCACTGAAACGTGACTGTAATGATAACTAATGAACACCTGGGGTTTGAATTTCAAAACTTACACTATACATAAAGACAGTTTGACATACCTTGTAACCCTGAGGCCAGTGGATCAAGTAAAGGTCGACATATTTGACGTTAAGGTTTTTCAGAGTCTCCAGGAGCGCTCCACGCACCAAGTCGGGGCGGTGGAACGTATTCCACAGCTTAGAGGTGATAAACAGGTCTTCCCTGGAATAAAAAAAAACACTTAAGTATATAAGCAAAATTTTGTGACTATATGAATGTTAGTTATGTCTTCCCACTCAAAGAAAGCTGAACCTATTTGGATAAAATTTGGTATGGATATTCATATTGGTACGATCCTGATAATTCAAGATACATTACCTTTTAACAAAACAACCGATGTAGCGAAGCGAACGCTATTAGTTTTTCATTCATAACTCGATAAATACTGGACCGATTTTTATGAAACTTTGCATAATGATAATTTACTTCACTGGCCATATATCTACTAAATATAAAACCAATTGGTCAAGTGGTTGTCGAGTTTTAGTAACTTTTAACAATTCCCTTGTTGATTTTAACAGTGATGGCTTCACCCACTTCTTTCTCGTTCCCATATACATAAGCACAGTCAATATGACGATATCCGATGTCGATTGAGCGTAGCGAGCGCTATTAGTTTTTCTTTAATAACTCGATAAATACAGAACCGATTTTTATGAAACTTTGCATAGTGGTAGTTTACTTCAACAGCCATACATCTACCAAATATTAAACCAATTGGTCAAGTGGTTGTCAAGATATATTACCTTTTAACAACTCCCTCGTTGATTTTAGCAGTGATGGCTTCACCGACTTCTTTTTCATTACCGTATACATAAGCACAGTCAATGTGACGGTAGCCGATGTCAATGGCGTCTTTGACAGCTTGGGTCACTTCGCCGGGCTTCGACTGGAAATAGAAAAAGGTTTCATTACAGTACAATTTTCGTTAAGCGATGTAACAGGCCCCTAGGGTGGTTTGAAAACACTATCACCATCGTTAAGCCATGTCAAAGGCCCCCAGGGCGATTTAAAACACTGACACCGGAAATAAGTTTCATTACAATACAATTTTCGTTAAGCCATGTCAGAGGCCCCCAGGGCAGTTTGAAACATCTGACACCAGAGTTAGCCACTCTTATAAGAACTTGCTTATTTTCTTTATACAATAAATAATCTAAATAAATATTTCAGGGCATATCACACAGCGAAACACATACAAAAGAAAAGTATATAAGTATTATATCCGTTATTATCTAGTACCCAAGACATGCATCTATTATTATACTCTTATCAATGTGTTATATCTGTCACGGTGGGTCGTATCAAATTTCAAATTGTAAGTCCCAGCTGGTTGTCTAGTACGGCAGTTGGCAAAACCATGTCCTTAGGATGGCTTGATAAACTCTCAACACCAGAGTTGGCCACTCTCATTCGATAAGAAGACGAAGCTGTCACCATGACTTACGTTATTGCATCATGCTGTTTTTCCATGATCCAATAATAATTTACTATAAAAATCTATAAACGAATGTTATCAAAGGTGTTGGTGTCAAGTTTATCAATAGTATAACATATTTTATACATACATATTTATATAGTTATATGATACCATGATATGTAACTATGGTGAACTCTTATCATTGAGATAAGGTTGAAGTCTTATTTATCAACAGTGCTACATAAGTATGAAACAAGTGGCAATATTTATGTAGTGTTATGTATCTGTACTTGAATTCTTTATTAGAATACTGGCTGTGCTCGCGACTTCGTCCGTGTGGAATAGTTAGTTATTTTATTTTGGGCATCATATTTATTTTTGCATAACAACATCTTCAGCTTTATAAATTATAGCTGTTACCCACGACAACCGTTTTTGGCAGCGCACGCAACGGAAGCCCTCAAAGATGAATAATTTACCCCGGTTTTTCCACATTTTGCATTGTTTCTTTGCGCCTATTAGTTGCAGTGTGATGTTATATAGCCTAAAGCCTTCCTCGATAAATGGTCTATTCAACACAAAAAGCATTTTTCAATTCGGACCAGTAGTTCCTGAGATTAGCGCGTTCAAACAAACTCTTCAGCTTTATAATACTAGTATAGATCACACTTGAGGTTTATATGGTTTGTTTCAGTTCTTGAAGTTTTAATGGGGTTCTTAATGATCTATGTATGAAGCATGGCTTAGAGTGTCCTTTATATTTTTATGTATACCTATGTATGCGTGCAATATTCTAATAAAGAACTCTGGGAGGTAACGGAAGTTATGCTGGGAGGAATACCTAAAGAAGATGGCAGACACAACTTGGTTAAAAATAACAAGAGAGAGAGAGGGTGAGAGAGAGAGAGAGAGAGAGAGTGAGAGAATGAAATGTATGGCTTTGAGGGAGGCCTATGTCGAAAGACAAGCCAAAGAGCTATAACTAGTGGTGAAATAATAGTTTTTTAGTTAAGGAAAAAACACATTGTAAACTGAAAAAAACTTATTTGTTTTTATTTTATGAAGCTGTACATACTTTATATATGTAGTAACTTAAATTAGGAAATCATCGTCGCTGGAAATATATTAAATACCATATATTTAAAACCAAAGTTTCAAAATTGTATTTATCTTGTTTAAAACAATTATAAATATGTGTTAACCCAGTTGTTGTTAGTATTATTCAACTACTTGATTATTTGTTAAAACTCATAACAGTGACAAGTATAACAAACTTTTTAGCTAAATAGTTACAATACAATTCCCATAACTTCTTATCTATAGTTTTATCACCAATAGCCTTGCCATTTTGCCACAAAAATAAGAAACCATGTAATAGGTATGTAATTTATTCATTTGTATGAGACAACAATTTAGCTTATCTATAAATTGTTACTTAGTTATTTACTTGAAAACTTGGCAAGTAACTAATTGTGCAATATAAATAAATAAATAAATAAATATTCCGGGACATTGCACACAGCGCCATCTAGCCCCACACTAAGCAAACACTTGTGTCGTGGGTACTAGATAACGGATATAATACTTATATACTTTTCTTTTGTAAATACATACTTATTATACATAGAAACGACCAGACTCAACACAAGTAATTATAAATTTTAAAATTCATAAATACTTGTGTCAAGCGGGAATCGAACCCACAACCCCTAGATTAGGAGGCAGAGCCACTACCAACTAAGCTAACAGGCCAGTCCATATGTTACATATTTATCTCTAGGTATTGGAAAAGTAAATACCTATTAATGTTTTGTCTATATAGTATTTTAAGTTTTTCTGTGTGGTTGAAATTAAGTTACATAAACTATTTACTGATAGCTGGTAGAAACCAGTTTAGTAAAGATAGATAAAAATGTACTACAATTTAGTAGGTAGGTACTTTGTTTAACTTATAAAAATCTATGAAAACAGAACAAGGAATAGTAAATACATAGACATTAATCTTTTATCTGTTGTATAGCATTTTCTGTATGGTTGAAATTAATTTACATAAACTATTTCATCTAATAGAAACCAGTACAGAAAAGATAAATTGAAATTTTGTAGGTACTTTTCTATATAGAAATAATACGAAAACTTGAGCAAAACGGCTTCTTGAAAGAGGTTGATATGTACAGAATTGGTTTCGATACTTATGATATGACCTCCTTGAATTAAGCCCATAAGTACATATCAGACACTTTAAAAGATAAGTTTGCATGATAACTAGATAATGTTTTGTAACTTTTATCTCATTTTTCTGCGGTAAATTCTTACCTTCCATGTGCCAATTCCAAGGATAGGACACTCGTAACCATTTTCGAACTTAACTACGGGCATTTCCGAAGCCATTTCTTTGAATTTTAGAAGGAAACAGTGATAAAAACACGGAAAACAGCAAGATTTCTGTTTTCCTACCGGCGAACAGGAAAATCAAAAACCAAAGAAAACGACACACTACAACTGACAGCTAACACTGACATTTTCACAGAGATAACACGTTTTCGTTTTTCTTTTTTTTAATAGTTAGCGCGGTAAAGATTTGAATATTTTTAGAAAATGTGTTGATTTATCATTCGTAAAATTTTGTTTGTACCTTTGTACATTCTGTGGTATGGGTTTCAACCATATCTCTTTTTTTCCATGGTGTCAACTCGTTTTACCTTTATTGAAAAACTTATAATAGGTTTGCAGCATTCTAGAAAAAATAGGTATAATTAATTTAATGCGACATGCGTCATATTAAATTCAATTGGTAAATAAAATACCTATACCTAATCTAAAGTTAAATGCCGCAAAAACCAAAGGAAGCGTTCAATGACCTAACAAGTTATGTTTTCCATTGTAAGGACGGAAATAATTACAAAACAGTAACTACTTTCTGGCTTTCTCACAATTTTAATTATATATGTAACTAGCGTAGGTATTTAACAACATAGGTACCTATATAAGTATGTTTTACTTGATGTACCTACCTATGTATATTAAATAGAAAGAAAGAAAGAAAGAAAGAAAGAAATATTTATTAAAATCATAAATATTACAAAACATAAATAATTATTATTATTATTATCATGTAACACTATGATTTCTTGTCATAATTGTTTTTACATAGGTACATTCGTATAAAAATATTTAGGTAAGATTGTATCATATTATACCTTCATAATAAAAGAATAATCACAGATTTTTAATACATAAAAGAATAATCACATATTTTTAGAAGTATTATATACAATGTTTTTGTAACTTACATAAACCTAAGTTATTCATATGACATACAATATGTATTAATACTTCCACTTTTTTATATGGCTTCTGCAGCGTTACCGCAATTTTGCCAATTTCACGTAACGGATAAGCTAAAAAACAAACGCTGAAAGGTTCGGTCGATAAAATAAAACCAAAAGCAAAAATTTTGAAAAGCAAGCTTATTACGTTAAACATATTAAAGTTATAAAAGAAACGGTCATTATTATGACTATGAAAACTTAAATAGAAGCTTCTAAAGCTAACCAAAATAAACTAAAAGCACGTTTAAGCAACAATAACACAGGGAAATATTTTACAACTTAATATTATTAATTAACATAAATTTGTTAAGAATATAAACAAATGGAGTATATACAAGAGGGAGAAGATTAGCAAAGTTGGTAGGGCGAGGCAAATCGTCAGGGATCATATCATACAGGGAGCAGCGGAGCCTAGGGCAATCAAAGAAAATGTGATCCGGGGAACCAATATCAATTCCACACTCGCACAAGGAGTGGTCACGAACTCTGATCCGGGCCAAAAATACAGGAGTACACGCATGTCCCAAACGAAGTCGGCATAAAGTAGAAGTTGCTCTTTTGTTGAGTTTCTTAAATTTCATGAACCAAGGTTTTGTAGGAATAGAATTTTGTAATTGACCGTAAAACTTTCCTGTAACTAATTTAGAATGCTGCCAAAGGCGGTCCCAGGACGCGATATATATATGTATTAATAATTAACTGCTTATTTTGACATTTAGGCATGTTTGTTATAACTTTGATACTTTTATTTTATTTTTATTGGACGTGTAAATAGGCTTTATGAAAATATATGAATATATAAATTTTAAACCTGTCAGGGGCCTTATCCAACAAAAAAATGGTTTAAATTCAGGTCATTTGATTGTAAACTACTAATTGTATTAAAGTAAAGGTATTCTTTGGATTATGAGACATTATGCTCAGCGGGGTATGTCGGGCTCGGAGCCAATGAGACTCCACTACCGACGAAAACCTACCACGATGTCCCTTCGTTCCGGCAAGGACGGGTTTCGAAGGCAAGCGAGCGATCATCATCATCATCATCAGTTTAATGAGAACCACTGCAGGGCATAAGCCTCCTCCCTCTTACACAAAGAATAAAGAGTGCAACAGCCCTCCGTAGGTAATTATTGGTGGAAGAAGCTGGGCGCTCACCACGATGCATCTACCCAAGAAATTCCCCTAACGAATTAATTAATTCTGCAGGGAAGTCACGATTTTTTTCTCTCTCTCTTTGAGTCGAATTTCCTCAAGACTGAGGTTCGTGACTACCCCGCAGAATTACTTCATAATACCTATATATTTACTCCTATATTTATGACATCCATCTGTTACCCGATAATAGGTGTGCCGAACTTATCTTATATAATTTTTTTCTGTAATTCTCTAAAATAGGTGTAACAAATTGGCTTCTTAAGTATTTTTGTATAATGTTTTGTTATCACGTAATTATAATCTTTAAACTCTTTTTAGGATTCTACATTTAATATACCTAACATATTGTAAGTCTTATCT
Organism: Macaria liturata; assembly: GCA_964023185.1. NCBI lineage: Eukaryota > Metazoa > Arthropoda > Insecta > Lepidoptera > Geometridae > Macaria > Macaria liturata. The sequence goes on along the minus strand of OZ026809.1, from coordinate 12,501,535 downwards.
CTGTCTCATTGATTTTGTGATCCTTAATAGAGAAGGAGCTGGTTTCCGAGACACGGATAATTTTCTAGTTTGGAAGCCAGAGACTTAGAAACTTCTTTTGTCATATGTATATTTTTGTCAATAAAGAATTGATTGATTGATAATTAAGTAAAAAATAAGTAGTTAATTCTTTAATTTCTTGTCCGCTGGGTAAAGGGGCCTATTTGAAGATAACGTCACGGCCGACCACCTACTCGATGGCAAAAAATTATGGAAGACTTCCATACCAACAGGAAGATAAAAAGAAATGGAAGGAGTTGGGTGAAACCTTTGCCATAGACCTTTGCCCAGCAGTGGAACAGTATCTCTCTTTGAGACGTATTTCCTCATGACTGAGGGTGTAAAAGCTAAGAATGACAGACTGATGGTTGTATTATTTATTCTGTGCTGATGGTTTGGACGGATGGAAACCAAACGAATAGGTTTTGTACTTTTAAAGGTTCATCAAAAAATATGTTTTCTTACAAAATGTTTTTGCGTATATCTTCTTAACTACAAAACCTATGCCTATGCGTTTGGTTTTCTAGAGGCGAGATCTTTATTTACATCGCAACAATTTGAGATATAAACCATCAGACTATCTCTCTTAGTTTTTGAGTCTAACTATACAACAGTTTGTATAGAAATAGCACACGGGCGATTGAGCGTTAAGTAATAAACTTAAATCATACCTTCCAAGTCCCCAAACCAACGGCAGGAATAGTTTGTCCATTGCTAAAAGTGACTACTGGAACTCGCGACATATTTACTACAATTTTATACAAATAATTACTACAAATACAGGTTATATAATTTATACACAACCGCTTCTTAAGGCTAAGCAGCGAGAAGTGGTGAGATAATTCTCTTAAAGTAAGTAGTGCTGAGTTATACAGGGTCGGATTTAGGATCACTTACAGTTTTGCAACTAGTGTGCATACCAGATAGATTGTATTTCACAATTTTTTAAAGTTTAATTAATGAATTAACATAATTGACATGAATTAACATTAGGTTTAATTGACTACAATTAAACCTAATGTTAAATTTCTTAAATTGTAAATAGTCAAATAAACTTTTTATTTATTTTTTTATTCACTTTTGGGGAAATAGAAATTGCTTGAAAACGTAAGAGCAAATAGATTTAATTTAATACTAGCAGCGTCCCGCGGTGGTACCCAATATAAACCGAGGAAAAAAAGCCTGTGTTAATACGGGATCTAATCTACCTCCATACCAAATGTCATTCAAATCGGCTCAGCCGTTTTAATGTGAAGAAATATCAAACATATGTACAAACACACAAACATTCGCCTTTTTAGTTTTAGTGTTATGTAAAGTAGTGACTAGTTGACGCTCTCGGCTTCGCCTGCGATGCTTGGGGATAAGAAGCAGCGCATGCCACTTTCACTACTCTGTTCTACCACGTACTACTACTATATCAAAAATCACAATGATCTTTTGCTCCCTTTGACGTGAAAGAGGAACATACATACAGACTATCAAGAAACTCTCATACGCTTTTATATAAAAAAAATGTCATTTCACACAGCGCCACCTAGCTCCATACTAAATAAATGCTTGTATCATGATAACATAACAAGATATGGTACGAGCATACGAACCTTTTTGTTAGCGATTCCGATTCGCACTTGGCTAGGTATAATATTCTTTAAAGAAAAAATTATATACCTGAGTACAATTCAGTTCACGTAAAAAGAACGCTGGGGGTTAGGCTGCGCAGTAGGCGATTTATCGGTCTGTTTGGTGGCATGAGGTGCGGGCGGGGGCGTACCGGTCACGCGCCGCTTGAATGCCGGAGCGCCATTGGTTCGTCATTCGACCTGCGCCATCTGCACTGTGTTAACGCTACTTTTGCTCTCTTCTAATTCCATCGCGCACGAAAGTGTTTTGTTCGAAATGGTTTAAAGTGTTTTGTTCGAAATGGTTTTACATAGAAGAGTGAGAAAAATGATCTATGACGTTTATTGTTTTATGAAGAAAGAGGCTGATAACAATGCAGTTGATAATTTAAAACAATGCATAAACCGCAACTTCAACCTGCAACATCGCGTCTTCATCTGGTTTTCATGTCACCCAAGACGACTTAATGGATGGAATTTCACCCCTGCCTTAACTTTTACAATCCTTCTTTTTTAAATTATTATTAATAAATAATTCATATTTATTCACTGAATTTTTATTTTATTTTATTTATTTCGGCTTAACATTAGTAATAACATTAATACAATTATCTTACACTAGTATTTTTATAATTAATAAGAATTAATTATGTTTTAATTATTTTCATTTAATAACATTCTATCAAATATACATATAACCATATATGTAGGTACCTAGCCATTACACGAATACAACCAATATTTATTATGAATATACGAAACTGCGTAGTAATTTTGTACGTGATTGTACCCATGCGCAAACATTCCCCCTCTACTTTCGTCCAGCGTTCATTTTACGTGAAATGGGTTATACAATTGTATCATTAAACCTCTTTCCTGAATTCGTACCAGTTCTTTCCTTCCTAAGGTTATCTCTCGTAAACTTATCAGTTGTATTTATTTTATTACAGCGTGTTATTGTAATTTGATATTTATTTGAGTTCTGATGTTATGTAATATGTAATTTTTAAACTGGTTATAGTATTATCGAATAGTAGGTGATTGTAATTTTATTAGTGATGTTAATAGGTACCTGTATTATTAGTAAAGTAGATACATACCTAAGTATTTTCGTATGAGATTGGCCAACTCTGATGTCAGAGTTTTTGAAACAGCCTAAAAGCCTCTGACATTGCATAATGACTGCCATACTATGACAAACAGCTGGGACCTACAATTTAACATGTCATCCGAGCCACAGATTTCACTAACGAACAACAACGATTTTTTTTTTACGAAATACTACTAACTTTGCGAAATATATTTTTGACTAATCAGATTTATTTAACAGCTGACAGTAGAGAAATAAAAAGAAAAAAAACTCAAACAGATAAACAATTTATTTGTCAACAAAAGATTACACGTCAATTAGAAATATTATGTATAACTTATATTAGACTCAATAAAAAAGACGCATGACCAAAATGCTGGCCTTTTTCTGGCTCAACGTATCAGCATTGCCATCCAGCGTGGTAATGCGGCCAGTATGCTGGGCACGCTGCCCTCTGGTAGTGGAAGTGGCTGGAGCACTTAGATTATCTTTAGGCTTTTCTAAAGATTTTCTAAGTGCCCCTTTTTGTAGTAGTTAGAAGTAGTATGTTTAGTTTTTCTTCCCTTGTTTTTATATTTTATTATTGTAAATAAAGTCTCAATAAAAAATACACTAAGTACATTTATTGCCGGCAGGACAAAATAAAAATACCTTACCCATGTACATACATTTTCTAGTGGATGCCTAACTATGATCTAGGCATCCTAAATCAGACGTATGACATTTAAGTCTGTTATACGAACTTATTTATTTTTAAGACAAAAAGTGTTTATCTGGGTTTATTTTGAGACGGTATTAACATATTTACAAAAATAAATTAATCATACGAAAGAAGAAGAAAAACTTACAAAACACAGATATTTACAAAAAAACTGTGCGGCGGTGTTCCCTGGATGCTGGCAGTATTTCCTCTTTGAATGGATAGACTCGAACGTTGAGAAAAATTGCTGCCAGCCCTGAGATCTCGTGTGGCAAGACCAAACGTTTGCTAATCTTTTTGACAAATAATTAAATAAATAAATCAGAAGGTAAGAAATAAATATTCTGTTCTATGTACTTACTTATATTTCTTGTTCTTTGAAGCTTGTCCTATAATATGTTAATATATTATGTATGTATGTTAAACGTCTTGAAATAAATGTCAAAAGCCGTGCCAAAATCAGGTGAAGCTAATTTCCTATATATCAGCAAAACAACACGAATCGCGTGAAATTTCGCATAGCACTAAAATTAGCTCTTTGAATAAATAGTTGAATGCATCGAATTTCGACATTGTATAAAAAAAGGACAAGCTACATATGAGCATAATTTTATTGCGCTCGATTTGCTATCAAACTTTGGTAAAGTTATTTTTCATTACTCATACTCTGAAAGTAGGTCTGAAGTTGCCTGAGGAGCGGGTTGAAAGTAATACTTTTCATCCCTAGGGAGAATCGCTTTCAACTGACAGCTGTCAAATTAACATGTAAAATCTCTGCGCGTGACTGGCGGCAGCACTTATGCCAAAATTTGGCCTCTGATGCAAATTGCAATCAGAACATTTTAGTTCCAATTTTATCCGCGCGCAGAGTTATCTTGAACTCTACTAACTTCTTTACAAAAACAAAAAGTTTCATTCAACAAAAGAGTTCTTACCTACATTTAACCAAATAGTTCTTACACCTACATTCAAAGAAGTGCTACGTCACAATACGTATAGCAGAGATTTTGTACCTATAAAATGAGTTCATCTGATTTTAATATAAATTTAACGCCTGATTTTATAAAAGAAGAGGCTAAAGCGGTAGTGGAAAATCATCATACGTTTTGAGGTATCTTTGTTTTGATTTGGGTGGTAAAATAAAATTTACTCATATTTTCTTTAGCTAATTCATGTTTTTATTTTTACTCTCCTCGTATTTGTAATGAAAAGCACAGTGTTTACCTCGGGTTAAAGACTTATTTAGTCCCTCGAACTATTGGCGCCCTCACTGCGTTCGGGCGCCAAACCCCGTCTCGGGACTAAATAAGTTACTTTCACCCCTAGGGTAACAATGTACTATTTAAACGTCACAAATATCTTTATCTATACCTACATGACATGTAATAAAGCTGAAGAGGGTCAAAAATCTGAACATAGAAGATATAAGAAAAAAAATGTTTGGGCATAAGAACTTTAAATCCATTACGGAACACGTTTCAGCAGTTTGTCTGTTTATCACGCAATAACGGCTGAACGGAACATAATGTTTTTGTTATGTAGGTAGTATGAGGTCTTAGGAGTATCATAGGCTACTTTTTATCCTGAAATGAGAACGAAGTCGCGGGCGTCCACTAGTTACCTATATGTTTTTAAAGTCTTAATTACTTCATACGTACTGTGTTTGACAGTAATATTATATCAAGACCAGTCCGTCCCTATATGATGTGAATGTAACGCCTACGCTTATTATAATAGCACGCCGTCACCGAGATTGCGTTTGCTTGAACTCGAAATACGAAATGCATTTTTAATAGTGCAATGACTTCTTTTAGACAAACGTGTGTCAATAAACTTATTAATAACACTTTTTGCTAAAAGTATATTTGTCCAGAAACACATTTTTTTGTACAAATACCTACCTATGGAATGATCATTTATATAAGTATTGATTTCTGCTTTAGTTTGTGTATTGTATTGCTATTTGTTTATCTGGCTGTCTAATTGGTTTCGCAGCATACAAAAACGGCTGAACGGATCTTCATGATATTTGGTATGTAGGTAGTAAGAGGTCCTGGGAGTGACCTAGGCTACTTTTTTTTTCTGAAATAACGCGAGTGAAGCCGCGGGCGTCCACTAGTAATTGAATATAGGAATAAGTTTTGAGGTTTTGTACCTAAGTGTTTTTGGTTTAAAAAGCGAGTGTAGCTCAGCGGTTCCAGTGTCTGCTTCTCATCCAGGCGCACCTTGGTTCGAATCCGGCCCTACACCAATGACTTGTATTTTTAAGTTAAGTGTTGATTTGCACTTGCTTAGCGGTGACAACAATATCCGAGGACATGTGTCTTCCGTGGAAGGACCTGGGCGCCCACCACGATGAATCTGCCCAAGAAAACTCCCCTAACGAATTAATTCTGCGGGGGAGTCACGACCCTCAGTCATGAGGAAACACGACTCAAGAGAGAAGTGTTTTTGGTAAGTAAATAAATAAATCTGTAGTTCCATTACTACACTTCTCGGTTTCGCAGTATAATTTATCAATAAACAATATAATCAATAATAGTTTATCCTAAACGACCTAGAGCAGTTGAAACATGCGTTCTCGACATCTGTTTACAATCAACCATGCATCAGGCTGTCTAATAAACAGTCTGCTACGAGATTATTCATATATACAATCTATAAGTATCTAGTTGGTGCTGTACGTTGAGTTATTTAACCATATGCTTTGTGGTTTTGAATCTTTATCAAAAACCGGTATCGCCCCGCGAACAAAGGTAGCAAGCCAAAATTGACTTTAAAAAATGGTTTTCCCTGGAAACCAAAATGGCCGCTGCTGGTAACCAATGCATAACCTTTTACGGCGATATTAGTAAATGAGAAAGTTTAGGAAATAAAGTGGTTAGAAGTGGACAAACTGAGCAATCCGCATCTAAAAACAATAGCATGAGATCGCAGAAAATTCCAAACTTCTATATGAATATGGTACTCTATGATGATGATGATTTAGTACGGCTGAAGCAACCACTTTTGATCTACGTTTTTTGAAAATCACAGCTGTTCCATACAAAAAGTTCATTTGCGCTTGACAAAATTATATATCCTCCTTTACAAATCCCCAAAGAGTTCTTAGTAGGTATATCTTTACAAATCGTGAATTTATTTGTTTCTACGTACTACCTATAACAAACTCTTTGGTGTTGATTCACTATTTTTCTAGATTTTTCTCCAATTTTTCTGCCATTATTAAATTTAAGGCTAAATGCCTTCTTTTCAACTCACCAAAGAGTTCTTAGTGTCTACATATGTACAAATTGAGACTTTTCTGCGTATTACGTACCTACTCCTTGATGGCGCCTCACTATTTTCTACACTTGTTTTGCTCGGTGTTACCTACCAGTTACCAGTATCATGTTCATTAAATTTACTGTCTCTTCACAAACTACTAATAGTTGAAATGAAACTGATATTCAGAGCGATGTCAATAAATCATTCATTCAATGCTTACGTTGGAAGCCCGCCAAGACACCAGCTGGTGATAACATGGAATTAAATTGATCTTTATTGCAAACACATTTAGATTGTATTTATTTTTTAAAATGAAAAATAGAAAGTTCTAAAGAGATTTGTCGACACTGGGTTCAATTCAAAGTTTTCAAACCGCCTTAGAGGCCTCTGAGTTGGTACTACCGTACCGACTACCGTACTATGCTATGACAATCAGCCGGGACCTACAATTTAACGTGTAATCTGCCCCACAGAAGTGCCTAAAATAGAATGCCAATTTTTGGTTACCCATCCAAAGACTGACTGCATCGACAGTGGCTTAACTTTAATAATCAAGTGTGAATACCTGTGCAAGCTGAGCTACGGGCACTTCTTAAATTAATTTTCATTTACTATTTCTTAAATTATTTACTAAAGTGTAATCGAGAGCGTTTACATGTAAATGGCTCTGTCTTTTTAATCATAAGATTGCCACACTTCTATTTCTATTTTTTACTATTTACTTAATTACATATATACTTACTTATTTACTACCAGAATTGCCAGAATCTACTTCTTGTAAACGTCTCTTCGTCTTTTTGCTACGGTCACCCATCCGACAACTAACCGCGTTGCCAGCTGCTTAACTTTGATAATCGAGTGCGAATACCTCTAGTATAAGCCAAGGGCGCTAAAGCATAAATGGCGCAACAAGAATAAATTTGTATTTTTGGAAACTACCTGAACGTTGGATTTTAATGACAAAAACATCTTTTCTCCGCTTTGATGTGATTTCCCGCTATTTTAGCATCTACCGTGCGTAAATAAATAACTTTAAGCGCGGATTAAATAGGAACTAATAAGTTTTAAAATAAATAAATTAAAAATCCTTTATTTTCTATCACACAATTCACACTCACATTACTTTTAAATTTTAAACCGTAATTAGGAAAGAAAGAAAGTTAAGGAACTAATAAGTTTTCAACTAATTCAAGGAACTTAACAAATTAGTAAAGTATTTAAAAAAAAATGTCGCTTACCCAATAAGAACCAATCGTGATTTGAAGATAATTATTGCTTGGTTTGATACAATATCTTTGTATCAAAACGCAGAAAGAAGAAAAAAGAAAAAGTTTTTATGCATTCTGCGGATTTGATATATTTTTGTAGGTGCTGCCACCTAGTTGTGTTCCTAGTTTTATAGTATCTATTTTACCGCCGTTTGTGAGCTGTCAAACGTTGTTTTACGATTCGATTTTCAAACCGCAGATCCGCGCGAAATTTGCATAATAGAAACAGTATGGACATGTTCGCCTTTATTGAGTCGTATACCATTAATGCGGGTCGGGACTCCTCATAATTCATTCATCTGTGGTAGTCAGGACCAAGTCCATGATTGAGCTTGAGCCATGTCAGATCAGAAGCCCTTAGGACGGCTTCATTAACTTTTGACACCAGAGTTAGCCACTCTCATTCGATAAGGTGAAGAAAGTACTATTTTTTGTAAATATTTACATATTATACATAGAAATAACCAGACTCAACACAAATCATTGCATATAGAAAATGGACATCTATTTGTGTTGTGCTGGAATCGAACCCGTGACCCCTGGCTCTTAGGGCAGACATACTACCAACGAGGTTAGCTCGTTGGTAGTATGTCTGCCCTCAGTCAAAGTTGAGCTACTGTACAGAATTACAAACAGCGAAGCGTTGTCTAAAATAAATCTACCGCCATTAAAACGTCTAGTAAGTTTACAATAGTCGAGAACGCTTTTAGGATCCGTTTAATGATTGTATATCTAGAAACTTTGTAAATAAACTCCAGGCTTCCTATGTCTAATGCGAATTTACATTATTCATCATCATCCACAGCCGGTTTCGTCCTACTGCTGGGTATAGGCCTTCCTCATAATATGCCATCGGCTTCGATCTTTAGCCAGCCTCATCCAGGTTTGACCTGCGACAGATGTTATGTAAAAAAAAAAAAAAAAAGTTAATATCTACGCCTATCTTCTTATCGAATGTGAGTGGCCAACTCTGGTGTCAAGAGTTTATCAAGGCGCCCTTAGGGCCTCTGACATGGCTTGACGACTGCTGTACTAGACAAACAGCCGGGACCTAGAATTTCGACGCACGGAAGCCTATAATAAATAAAAATAAGTTCATAAATCTTTATATCAATACTTATATTATAATATGCGAAAAAAAATCTTGGGTATAAATTAAATCTATACCAAAACATGTTTCTGCAGTTATTTGAATTTATATCTGTTTATTTGTTTGTCTGTCTGTTTATTTAAACGTGCATTACGCTCTCATTCGATAAGAAAAAGAAGAAGAGTTTTGCTATGGAGAAATAATATTAACACATAAGCTAATTTTTATCTCAAGTGTTGTGAAAATATTAGCGCACTTATTTCTAGAAATAACATTGAAAAATAGCTGCCGGACGGCTAGATTTAAAGATGTTAAAAATTATTCATTATATTTTGAGTTCTTAAGCTGTGGTTGTAGTAAAAGCATTGATATAATATCGTTAAAATAAAACCTCATATATCACGACCACAAGAAAAAAAGGTAGTGTAATAGTCAGGAAAAGGACAATTAATTAATTTTCATGTCCTTTGTCTGTAGTCTGCAGACAAGTGGCGCCATCATTTTTCTAAACTTTTTGGTCAGGTTCAAGTCGGGATATATTGTACCTCACAGAAGTCAGTGTAGCTCGGTGGCGAAAGCATCTGTATATTTAATTAATAATATAATTTAGTTCGAATCCGGACTAACCGATAATAATTTGTATTTCAAGTTGTGTGTAATATATTTGCAGTCGCTTAGCGGCAAAGAAAAACATCGTAAGGAAACCAACATGTTCATTTGTTTAAGTACCACAAAATCCGAGAACATGTGTCTTCTATGGAAGGATTTGGGCGCCCCCCACGAATCTCTTGCCTAAGAGAACTTTCCCAATGAATTAACTCTGGGGAGGAGTCAAGACTCTTAGTAATGAGGAATACGAATCGAAGAGAGAGAGAGAGAAAGAAAGATATTACAGCGAATCTAGTGAACAACAGTCTTTACAACAGTCACCGCAAAAAGCTGTCAGTGACTCAATTTTTATTATAAATTAATTTAATCGTGCTACATGAAAATGTAACGACACGCGAAAAAGAACGTAATTTTGTGCAAAATATTTTTAACTCAAGACCGCAGATTGACGCACAAGCAGTGCGGACTACAAAATACAGAATCCTAACTTTTGAAGATTGTTACAATATATTTGTTAGAAAGCTGGATTTTGTATTTTAGTTTATTTTATTAATGTCAATAAATATGAATATACCTAGTGTGTGTGGGTACCTACTTATTGAACCGATTAGGATGAAGTGATATTTGGTAGGTATGGAAGTATATTAGACCCTGGATTAACCCAAGGCTACCTGTTATCCGATTACCGCAAGCAACACTGCGTGGCCCTGCTATTAAGAATATAATATTAATACTTTCGTGAGACATTGTATCAATATGTTAACTAAACGGCTGCACGCAGACTGCGTGCTGCCGCGGTTCCAGAACGTACTCGTATGTTCTGAAAATGGATGTCATAACATCCGAAACGCGTGAACAACTTACGCGTTACACGTGAGTGAAAACCGTTTAGTTAACATATTGATTAAGAATATAGTATGTAATCTTAGAATATACCCTATAAATAGGCACAGGGTGCACATATTGTGACATTAGTCACATTTGTGATTGCAATAATGACATACTTATAGGCATTTCTCTGTAAACTGGGCAACTTGCTCTAAGAATGCTGTCTTAGCAACTTTTTTGTTTAATAATCAATTAATGATTTACTTTGGTTTTACTGTATCTCAGGAAATTAACCGTCTGTTCTTTCCAGTTCTGTGCCCGAGTCAAGATCAAGAGTCGGCAAGTCCGCCCTATCGATATATTAAATCTAAAAATAAACGCGTCTTGCAGTCTGTGTAATATTCTCCAGTCATCTGGAATCCGCCATTGCGTATTGACAGTTGCAATTGCCGCGCTTTGTGTTTTTTCTTTTTCGAAATGGCCGCCACGAATGGCTGTTAACCTTTTTGGTGGAAAAGTTCGCGCGCTTTTATGACCTTCGATTAGGAAATTTGCATAAAGAGAGGGATGAAATAAAAAATCCTTGAAATTTGAAAAAGAAGGACGATTTGAAAAAAGGTTGCAATTTTAAAAGGGAACAAGGAGGAATATACCCAGTTTGGAAACTTTTTACTAAAAGTATATTAAAAAGTGAGATTGTAATTTAAAATGGCTTCTTTAAAGATGAGTCAAACAAGACTTTATGTTGTGTTTGTGATGTTATTCCTGTGTATTGAAAGCAAGGCGAAGTTATCAGAAAACGATACAAATGAAAACTATTCCGGCGAAGTGAAATCTTCACCTAAAAAGGTTAGTAACTATGTATATTTCCTTTTTTATAACTATTTATGTTTAAAGTATTAAATATTTATAATTTCGACCCTATTCTTTTCTTGTTCATTTTTTAAAATTATTGGGAATTAAAGTTTAGTTAAATACTAATTTTTATATATTGGTTTTGAATTAAATAAATATTGAGATAATTAATACTATCTATAGAGCCTATCAAGTTTAAAAAAGTAGGTACAATACGAGTTAAGTATTTTCTTTACCTTTATGCTTTTAGACTAAGTTTTCAGTTTTAAATAATCTTATACCGTCTTATTACTTATTTGACTTATTTGACTGGCCTGTTAGCTTAGTTGGTAGTGGCTCTGCCTTCTAATCTAGGGGTCGCGGGTTCGATTCCAGCATGACACAAGTATTTATATACTTTAAAAAATTATAATTACTTGTGTTGAGTCTGGTCGTTTGTATGTATAATAAGTATGTATTTACAAAAGAAAAGTATATAAGTATTATATCCGTTATCTAGTACCCACGACACAAGCGTTTGCTTAGTGTGGGGCTAGATGGCGCTGTGTGCAATGTCCCGGAATATTTATTTATTTATTTATTACAAAACGCGGTTAGGAAACGCATCTTTATTAGTCCAGGGCTTGGAAAATAAAAAGTGGGTTCTTGTTGTTCAGACATCACATACAAGCAATCAAAATGTCAACAAAAAATTGGAACTTTGATTTAACATTGGTACATTTTGACAGTATGATAATTATGAAAGTGGACAGACAATTTTCGAACAACTAAAACGGACTTGGTCTAGACTTATATTTAAACCACGTTTTGTAATAAGGCCCTTAATGTATTGTACTTTATTGTTTACACAAGGTTACTGATAACTAACGCACAACGTTTTAAGGGCGGCTTTTGTACGTCAAAAGCCACGTAAAGTAAAAACGCTAAAGTGGTTTGTTTTTGACGTACTAATGCTGCCATTAAATTGTTATGCATTAGTCACTAGTAACCCTGTATGTCATAGCACATATAATATGTCATTTCATAATAAGAAAGTTCCAGAAAAATAAATTGTTGCCAACACAAAAAATAGTGTCTCATAAAGACGACCATAAAACTAATTTATTGCGTTTATAATATTCGCCGCAAGATTAGACTGTGTTTTTTTATTATATTAATAAAAATATGTTGTAAAGAACACAACTAGGTATCGGTTGCCCGCGGATCTGTTCAAGTAAAACTTGCATCCCCTATTTCACCCCTTTAAAAGTGGCATTTCCAAAAATCCTTTCTTAGCGGATGCCTACGTCATAACATCTAACTGCATGCCCAATCCGTCCAGTGGTTTGGGCTGTGCGTTGATAGATCACTATATCAGTCAGTCAGTCACCTTTGAGTGTTATAAATTTAGATAAATTTTAATTTTGTAATAATTTTTGACTCATGCGTAAGTAATTTATTTTAAGTATACACTTGTATTGTATAAAACTTTGTTACTAATTTCTATATTATCTACCTCAATACCAAATTTTATCCGAATCGTTTCAGCCGTTTGAGCTAAATATAAATATTCCGGAACATTGCACACAGCGCCATCTAGCCCCACACTAAGCAAACGCTTGTGTCGTGGTTACTAGGTAACAGATATAATACTTATATACTTTTCTTTTGTAAATACATACTTATTATACATACAGCTTGAATTAACCTCAGACTAAGAAACGAAATAACATACATACACACACACAAACTTTCACTTTCTTAATATTAGCCGCTATAATTATTAAAAACTAGCTGTGTCCGCAACTTCGTTCGCGTGGAATAGTTATTTTGGGCATTAATTCTTTCATACATATTTTTTGATATCTTGATCCGTTTTCGCAGCGCACGCAACGGAAGCCCTCAAAGATGAATAATTTTCCCCGTTTTTTCCACATTTTCCATTGTTTCTTCGCTCCTATTAGTTGCAGCGTGATGTTGTATAGCCTAAAGCCTTCCTCGATAAAATGGTCTATTCAAACACAAAAATATTTTTTCAATTCGCCCCAGTAGTTCTTGAGATAAGCGCGTTCAAACAAACAAACAAACAAACTCTTCAGCTTTATAATATTATATAAGTATGTTGAAAATATCCTCAATGACACAAGATGTTATGAACTAAACAGAAAAATCTAGATCATTACTTTTAATTTAGTGTTCTAGCATTTTCATAACATGATTATTTTGCACTCGAGAATCATTTATTCACAGGAACGAATTTCAGCTGAACTATTTTAGATGAAATTTTGCGAGGAGATAATTATGTATATGATTGATGCTGGCTTATAAACTTTCTTTAACATTTTCTATACATTATAATAAAGTTGAAGACGTTCGAAAGCCTGAACATTCAAGATATTTATAAAAAAAAAGTACCTACTTAGAATTGATAACAGAACACGTTCCAACAGTTTACAGTTTTTTTGCTTGTTTATCGGTTTTTCTGTAACTCTGTTTGTCTGTTTATTTAAACGCTCATAACGCAAAAACGGCTGAACGGATCTTCATGATTTTGGGTATGTAGATAGTACGAGGTCCCGGAACTGTCATAGGCTACTTTTTATTTCGAAATAACGCGAGCGAAGCCGCGGGCCTCCACTAGTTATTAATACTTAAGTAATTTGGGAGACGAAATTACTATATACTTAATTAATAAAAAAAAATATAGCTGGAATTGTCGATAAAAAGAGATTTTCAATTGTTTTACGTAATTTAAAATTCAATTCAAATATCGTAAATCAAATAGCTACCTCGTAGAGAGAGAATGTATGAATGTACATACTCTCTCTACGAGCTACCTAAAGTAAAATTAAAAAAGAATGTATGTAAATGTAAATTGTACAATTGTAGCTATTGTAGTAATATTATTGCTAGTTTTTAAATAGCAAATTCTACCAAAGCAGTAGAAAAACGGTAGATTCTTTATAAATAATATATTCAAGGATCCCGATTGTAATAAGTTTTTATCTCGATACAATGCGAACATAATTTATCTATCTATACATATAATAAAGCTGAAGAGGGTCGAAAATCTCAACATAGAAAATATTAGAAATAAAAATGTTAGGGTATACTTTAAATCCATAACTGCTCTGTTAGATTAGTTGATAGTGGCTCTGCCTTTTAATCTAGGGTTGCGGCTTCGATTCCCGCATACTTGTGTTAAATCTGATCGTTTCTATGTATAAGTATGTATTTACAAAAAAGTATATATTTAATGTGTAAGTATATTATATAATGTATTATATCCGCAAACTAAAAAAGGTACCCACGTCATAAGCGTTTACTTAGTGTGGGGCTTGATGGCGCTGTGTGCAATGTCCCAGAATATTTATTTATTTAATCATATTTTTTTACGAATAATTAATACTGTCCTCAATTGTAACTTCCGAATAATAATGTACTAAGGAGACAGGTACAACAATTTTTAGGTAATGTTTTACAATTACATGTCATTCATTTAAATATAACTTATATAATTATTTCACATAATTCCTACCATTTATATTTAGGTAGGACTTCTTGTAGATAGAAAAAAACTCGAATGTCAGGTCAAAAAAGCTTCCACATTTCATCTCTCTCCCACAAACCACACAATATACCTATACATAGAATCGACCAGACTCAACACAAGTAATTACAAATTCAAAATTCATAATTACTTGTGTCATGCGGGAATCGAACCCACAGCCCTAGATTAAGGAACCACTAAACTTTACAAGCTACTCGTACCTATTCTAATTTGTATTTTATTTTGTCTACAGGCATCTAGTGATGGGGCGGCTCTGATGTTCGCCGACGAGTTCAAGCAGACCCTGGAGAGGTACCTCTTTGGAATCTGCCCGCACACTTACAAGGTAAGGTTTTTAACCGACTTAAAAAAAAGGAGGTTATCAAGTATTCTGAAAGTTTTTTTTTGTGGGTTCGAATGCACCGATTTTAAACATTCTTTTTTTATTCGACGTGGATAGTTTTTATAAGTTTAGTTATCGCAGATATATTTATTAGGACTCACATCTCATCACACCAGTATTACAATACAAATATTTTAAGTCAAATTTGTATTAAAGTTGTAAATACTTACTTATTATTATATCAATAAGTATGTATTTACAAAAGAAAAGTAGGTATATATATGTATTATATCCTATATATATGTATTATATCCATTATCTAGTACCATAGACAAATTAAACTCAAGTTTAATTTGTCTATGCTAGTTTAGTAGTACCCATGATACAAGCGTAGGCTTAGTGTGGGGCTAGATGGCGCTGTGTGATATGTCCCGAAATATATATTTATTTTATTAATTATACCTATTTTTACAACAGTCCAAATTTGTACAACTAGTAGATTCCCGCAGCGTTGCTCGCTTAGCCATAAAGTACCTGTAGTCTCCCAGTAAATTCTAACTCTGCTTTAAATGCTCCTTGTGGTTTAAATAGGAATATATTTTTTATTTATGAATTGAGTAAAATAAAACAAACACTAAATAGTAAGTGATCTTCAAAGCGAGAATGAATCGGTTCTTATCGGGTAAGCACGCTCCATCTTAGGCCATAGACTTTGCTTACCATCAAGCAAACTATGGCCAAGTGCAAACCCGTCCTAGTTTAAAAAAAAGGGAAGAATACAGTGTGTGGTACATGTTTACCGAAACCGGCACTTGGTATACTATTGGATCCTGTTATGCAGGATTACAGTTCAGAGTACATCACTTACCTTCTTTCTACCTACACTTCATTTAAATAAATATAGTACGTATAAATGGGAGAAAGATTATTATAATTCAAAAGAGGCTACGCGTGATCACAATGAGAATTCTACGATTCTTACTATTCAACGAGGCAATGCAGCCAGCATTTTGGGTACCTAGGTACGCTTCCTTTCGATAAAGTATATTACGTTTTATAAGTATATTGTGCGTGTATGATAGGAATACGTTTTAACGAGAAACAGGCTTACTAAATACCAAAATAGTTAGAAATCGTTTCTCCAATTTACCTGTCATCAATGGTTTAGTCTGCAAACTCACACCGGCTTTAAAACGAGACGTAAAATACAAAGCGCAGACATAATAACAACTAACCACCGATGATACATTTATTTATTAATGCAGTACACAATACAATCTAACATTTTAGAACTTTTTTTTTGTTATTTGTATAAATTAAAGTTACATTTTGTTAAAAACTAATTTAAAAAACTAAATACTAACAATAGAATAAAAAACTTAAAACTAAAATACTTAATCTAAAATGCCTGTAGTAGAAGGAAAGGTCCCCAAAATGCTGGCGGCATTTCCGCGTTATATAGCAATCTCTAGTCTACTTTTCTCATAAGGTGAGCTTTTGAGCAAAGTAGACTAGAGACATTCTGGAGACCGGTCACTTCCTTAAAAAAATTGAGATGTGTAACCCTGTGGCTCGGAAGTTTAGGACAATACTACTTTTTAACAAAATCTACTTAAACACTATTTTCCTTATACAAATTTACATTGCTTAATACTTAATTATAATAAATATATTAAGACATATCAGTGTCTATCACCATACTAAGCTAACGTTTGTGTTATGGGTACTAGACTAGTTAACTGTAAAAAGAAAAAACTGAAAAGAAAAGTAAGTATATGAGTATTTTATCCGTTTTCTAGTACCCATGTCACTAGCGTATTCTCAGTGTGGGGCTAGATGGCGCTGTGTGAAATGTCCCGTAATATTGATTAGTCGTCTAGGTATTTGTATTGATGTATTCCTGAAAGCAAAACAAACGTCTAGGTAAAACCGTTTACCTGTCAACAATGTTTAGTCTATAAAATCTGAACGCTTTTGTGAATCATAAAATTTA
Source organism: Macaria liturata (assembly GCA_964023185.1). NCBI lineage: Eukaryota > Metazoa > Arthropoda > Insecta > Lepidoptera > Geometridae > Macaria > Macaria liturata. Next base: position 12,484,302 of record OZ026809.1, on the reverse strand, counting down.
GAGCTTTCTTCATACTAGTTATCTATAATAATACTTGTATAGTACCCAATATTCGTGGGTCGAATGACACGTTCAATTGTAGGTCCCGGCTGTTTGTCTAGTACGGCAGTCGTTAAGCCTTGTCAGAGGGCCTTTGGGCGGCTTGATAAACTCTCGACACCAGAGTTAGCTGCTCTCATTCAATAAGAAGAACCAATAGGTGTTAAGATATAATAACGAGTTTAGTACCTATTAACTTGAGTGGTTCACTCTGGTACGCATTATGAAGAATAAAACATTATATTACTCTATGAATAAAACCCACGCGGGGCGAGGAGAAACGACGTACCCTTACTTTGTAGTCTTTCAGTGCCCGTTTACATTCAAATGGAAATTGAATTCCCTTCTGAAATGGGTCAAAATAGATCGAAATGAAATAAAAATAAATCTATATTCATGAAACTTTCAAACTTTCACTCAAGTTAAAACCAAATAAAGATTACCCTAAACCACAATTATACTACAAACCAAAACTATATCAAACAGTTTTCGAATCCATGGACAAGCATACACTCAAATTAGGCGTTCTTCTACGCGATCAGTCCTTGATGGGTGACCAAATAGTGGCATTTCAGTTTGGGCGCTTCCGTAAGTCGGATGACACGTTAAGTTGTAGATCCCAGCTGTTTGGCATAGTACGGCAGTCCTTAAGCCATGTCATAGGCCCTGGATGCGGTTTGGAATCTCTGACGCCAGAGATGGCCACTCTCATACTTACTAGTTAACTTTTAGTAAGTTTATAAATGTTAGAGCACCAGTAATATTATCACGTAGTCTCGTTGGTTACAGATGACTCTGGGCAGTAAAGGCAAGAACACAACAGCGCTTGCGTGCGATGTTGACGCTGACCACCAGGATTTAGCTGGCAGGTGAGTTGAGGATTTCTCGGAGAAATTTCATTTACAAACATTGGTGATAAATATATGTACTTAATTTATAATATTTAATTTGGTATGCCCAGACCTTTACCCAGTTGTGGGACATAATAGTTTAAAATATATTTTATCTGTTTAATAATTTAAATAAATAAAATCTTTAATTGTTCCTTTTTTTTATTTCTACAAAGAACACAAAATTAAGGGGTGCACAGAGGTTTCAATTCACTGCTTTAAAAATTTTCAGGGTACTCTTTTAGTGTTTAAATATGAAGCGTTTGTGGTTCAGTCTGCTTAACTTTCATTGTAGAACTGGGATCGAACCGGGGTACGTCTGAATCTGAGACTAACGCATTAACCACCGAGCTACACTTGCTTGTTTAATGGTACCTAATCAGTTTGGTACAAAGTTATTATGTTTTTGTAGAAATATCAGGTTATTCCCACCGTTTGGCTCCCCGCCAGTTGGGGCTGAGGTCTTCTATTTTCGTTCAAAATTATGTTCGCACACTATTTTATTCGAATTTGGTTTAATTTATCAGGAAAGTTGTGCTTTAAGCCACTGGACTGATCAAGCTGTTACATAAAAATAAAAATGACATCATGGGAGTCACTATGATCTAGCCATTTACATACATTTAGAGAAGAGAATTCCTTTTCTAAGGGGGTGAAATAGCGGTTGGAAGTTTGTATATATAAAACTTTAATTTTAAATTTTTAATTAAAATAATAATTCTTAACATGAGCGAAGCCGCGGGCGCCGACTAAAAACGTAATATTTTTTCAGGCTAGCAACACTGGCCCTGCGCGCACACACTGCGTCGCGAGCAGACTGCGCTCGGCTCGGCGCGGCGCTCGCTAACACGCTCGGCGAGCTGGCGCGCACCGCGGCCACCAGGCAGCCTTATAACGCTGGTAACTAACTATATTATGTTTTTTTTTTAAACTTATTAGGCTGAACCTTTTTAGCAATATGTAGTGTTGTCCCGCTCTGAAAATATTTAAATACACATTAATAATAACACTTGTGTAATACACACTTATACGGTTTTTATTAGTAAATTTCAGGTATGAAAATGACATATATATGGTATAAATTTTGGATTTTCTAGAAAATGTGTCTGTGCTTTGATAGATCAGTTAGGCTGCGTTTTATACATATAGAAGATAGAGTTAATAATTTCTAATAGGTATTTTTCCCATTTTTATGCAAATTATATATTCTTCAGCCGCAGCCGCCGCCGCAGCGACCGCAGAGAAGAAACGCAAGCTATCAAAGAGTCAGAAGATGAAGATCCAAGCGAAACAGCGCACCGCCCTCGCTGTCAAGAAGAAGGCGGCTGCCCTCGCCGCCGCCGCCGCTGCTAAAAATATGTCTTCTTAGTCATAAACTAGTTTTTGTATACCTTGTATAATATGGCGAGTTAATTTTGACAGCAGTCCTTTGGCTTCTGCTGTATTGCCGCAATTTCGCTAATGTCACGTCTCAAGAAAGCCGAACGTTGATTTCAATGGCTGGTGTGAATAAAAAAACGTGAAACTGAGCAGCCTAACTTTTTTGTTGTTTGTTCGTAAAGCGTATGGAATTGACAGCTGTCAAAACATTGTATTGCCAAAATAGTAGGGGGTAAAGAAGTAAGTTAATGTGAGTTGCCTCGAGTACAACGCCACTAAAGTATATAAGTATAGTGCTAAATTGAAGTGAAGAGGTAAATAATTTTAAGATATTATAAGTAAAATAGTTAAAAGTATACATATACATATAAGATTTGCTTGAAATGACCGTGGCAGTGGTGCCCTTAAGGGTATTTTGAGTTTTTATGCGTCTATTGTTAAAAGTCTCAAAGCTAATAAACGAAAATAAGTATTTGCTTTTGTAACAGTAACTATCTACATATACTACATATTATATAAGCGATATAAAAAAAAACATATTTTAGCCCTTGATGTTGCAGCCAGCATTACATAAATCATGTAAATTTACGATTGGTCCTGAAGCTGATATCCCAGAAATTTAATAGAAGTGCTAGTTTATTAGTCGTCATGAATATTATATCTTAATCATTATTTTTTTGTTTTAAATTTTACTTTTATACAATAAAATAAATATAGCCTTAGTTATTTAGTTACAATTAGCATTTTGTATTGCTCTTTAATATATATGAGATGTATGTTTATTGCGACTAAGTGCATACATACAATGAAAAGTTTTATACCGTGCTTTTTAAAACGTTAACCAAGACAAGTTAATATAAGGCCGTAGAATATAATTTATTCATAAGAATTTGTTGTAAATAATATTTTACTAATATTAAATTGTTTATATTAATGTCTATGCATTTTAATTTCTACCATATTTTGTAGTATTTTTGCACTGGTCATACTGATTGCAAACGTCAAAAAAATGACGCTGCCTGTCCTTCGGAACCAAATTGTCGTAAATGAGTAAATGTGACTGAACTAAATTGGTCCTTAAATTGAAGACTTTAAACTCTAATTTTTTTTGAATATATAATGCGTGATAGATCTAATTTTGATCTAATATTACGGGTAACAAGTTGAATGGATTGACAAAGAGATGTGCTTAAGAACTTATTTATTCGAGTACCATCGAATGAAATTGGTGATAAATCGATTTTTGTATGAGTATTCAGATTACAAGTTTATCATCCAAAATAAGCAAAGTATATCGTAAGAAAGTTTTTTTTACATTTGTAGTAACGAAATATAATATCACTTTTTTTTCTTTTGTTTGCTGTATATTAATATCAATACGCTGATGATAATATATTCCTATGTGTAAGCAAATTCCACAAAGTACGGTGCCGAAACATTGACTCTCAAAAACATCTCATCTAATATTCTTATTTACATCGTAATTCAAAATATCATTATCCGATGAATATATTAAAAAAACTGCAACACTAGTGCCAACAACATATAAAATAATGTCAGATTCAAATATTCGAATATTTCATCGATACCACGAACAGTCCTCTCATGCATCATGCACCTCATCCCTATTTGAAAACTTGTTATTATTAAAATAAAGTGTACCTAACCTTTTATTTCATGTTTCGATTTTATTTTACACCAAAATCAATAGAATTTCGTGAAAAATTGTGCTAATGTGTTAGTTTTAAGTTCAAACCATCGATATCTGGCGAAGAAACGCGAAAGAGGTTCGTGGTTAATTCACAATAACTACATTTGTACAACATAATTGGAGCACTCTATGTACCTACGCGTTTAAATTTTTAGTGGCATGTGCAGTTATTTTATGTGATCGCTCTTATTGTTTCGCTCTTTTATGAATTTAAAACGCCATTTTGTGTACGCCGATAGTTTTTACGTGGTATTTCCGGCTTTTACAACTCAAAACTATATCGACTTAGCATTATTGTCGTATTTTCGATATGATATAGAGAATATTTAGAAATCGAATCGTAAGTATTGTGAATGTTAATTCTTCATTTCGGTCAGTACTTGCATCTTTTTCACAAGACTTGCTATAAAGGTTACATTTCCTAGCTATCTGTCATCTAGAAATCTATGATTCATTCACAAATTGAGCTATTATTTCCTCATCCATTCATTGTTTCCTGGAAATTATTAAAATATCTCATGATTGCTATGTACACACTTCAGTGAACTGTACTTTTTTATGTCTTGATTGTTTATTCTATAAAGGAGTTTAAGAGTGTGTTGACCTCCTTGGAAAACTACACTTAATTTGGAGGCTGTTGACCTCTTTGGTTTACTTGAAAACATAATTTGGCCCTAACTGATTTTTGATACATTATTATTGTGAAATGTTACCAAAATATTTAAAGTTCATGATGAGTCATATGATTTTATTTCAGATAAAATATTTTAACATGTTACTTATTCATTCACAAGTCTAAAATACTGACTCATAATAAATGCACTTTATAGATTACACCACTAACTATTAGAAAATTGTGTCAATCATCACTATTTCAATTGCAACTTAAACCATTGAAAAGGTAAAAGTTCATGTCAATATTAGTTACTCTTTCATAAATCTTTAACTTTTAATGCCTCAACATAATGAAGACATATAAAACATAATTAGATTGGGAATAAAGTTCTTATGCTAATTGATTTCATACCTGATTACCCTAAAAATTACTTGATTGAATCAATTGATATTATTACGTCTGTTTGTCTAGTACGGCAGTCATTAAGTCATGTCAGAGGCCCTTAGGGTGGCTTGATAAACTCTTGACACTAAAATTGGCCACTCTTATTCAATAAGAAGAAGATCTAACAATCTAATTTAACTTAGATCATAAGGTACAACAATTCAATTCCTTTATTTAGCCAAAATGTAAAATTTACAAAGGTAAATTTTACATTAAAAATAAATTAAATTGTTAATTTTTTTTTATCATGAAAGTTGTGATGAATTGTGAGCCTATTTTGTATAATTAAAACTTTTTTAACAGCATGGCAATAATTTTATATCTTACAACAACTTATAGTCATGTAAAATTGAAGTCTTAACATAAGCAAAATTTTAGTTATTAGGTATACTATGATACAAAAATAGTACTGTAATTATTTGTTAATTTTTTATGCCACAAAATAATTTTGTATCAGGAGTTATGTAATATTCTAAATAACTAATACCTATATATTTTTTTATCGGTTTTTCCTTAATTATTGTTGTAAATAAACAGTTACACTGTTACTGCTAACACAAAAAACACTAAGTATTATTATCTTTTATAATTATAGTGTTTTTTTTTGTCATGGAATGAGCTTGCATTTGACTATAATTCGCCTGATGGTAAGTGTACATCCATCATGGTGTCTTCGATAACACTGTGTTATCTCATATTTCAGATGTTTTGTGTGCAAGAGAAAGAGTCACACTTCGACAAGGATCCTCTTGATACGGAGAGTCAATCAGAGCTCAGCGATGACGAACCTTCAGGTATAAATTTATATTTACTTACTTTTTATTATTCATGGGTATTATTCATTTTCCACTCGCGGTATTGGGATATCACAAAGCATGCAAAGAAACACAAATTAAATTTTACTCTACAAATCTACTGTAACTCCAGTAATCACACATCTGTAAACAACTACATATATCTACATCTGGTAAACAACTTTAAGAACCGGCTTGATGGCTGGTTACAGAAAACTTAAAAATCTCTTGTTAACTTGTGATCGTTGCACCAGTGGACTGTATAAATTTGAGCTTTATGTGGACTATATAAAACAATTTTGACTCAGTGTGATATGGGCACATCAGCAATTTGCTGCTCACCCATTAATCAAATATAATAATAAATAATTCTAGCCCCATTTTGATGAAACAAAGACTGTTACCATTTTTACAGTTACACTCATAATGTAGCATTTATTTTTAAACTTTTTGATGTCTTTGTGTCCTTCATTGCTTAACATTAAACACATGTGATTATTTGCACCAGCAGAGCTATGGGCGCATTTTTATAATTGCTTCTTGTTTCAATTTTATTTTTTGTATGGGTAGTATATGTATGTATAGGCCCAAATATTTGTTTATTTAAATTATTAGATGAATAATTAGTATAAGTATTTAATATGATAAAATAAAAAGACTGACCTGTTAGCTTAGTTGGTAGTGGCTCTGCCTTCCAATCTAGGGGTTGCGGGTTCGATTCCTGTGTGACACAAGTATTTATGCATTTTAAAAATGTATTATTACTTGTGTTGAGTCTGGTTGTTTGTATGTATAATATGTATATGTATTTACAAAAGAAAAGTATTATTATCATATCCCTTATCAAGTACCCACGACACAAGCGTTTGCTTAGTGTGGGGCTAGATGGCGCTGTGTGCAATGTCCCGGAATATTTATTATTATTATTATTTATATACATATGTATTACAATAACAATACTGATTCCTTTCTCTCTTCTCTTCCAGCAAAACGCCTCAAACTCAACTCAGGCCTGGACTCCCCCTTCAAATCATCCCTCAATTCCTCCCTCAACCTCCAAGTATACCAAATACCTGCAAACTACAATTACACAACACCAAAATCCTTATCAATATTCCCTTCAAGTCCGGTGTTGCCAAAGTTTGTTAACAACCCATTGAATCTGGCAAACCCGCTGGCGTTGGCAAGCGAGGCTAATAATATAGTGAAGAGCCTGCAGAGCAGGTTCTCTCTGCCCGCCAAGCTGAGCATCACTCCCGTGCAGAGACATGCACACGCACACACGGGGGAGGTTATACGGTAAGCTTTTTTATACATTTTTAGACATTAATAAATCCAAAAGATCTAGACTTCACAATGTTCTCGAATAAATTATTTCTGCGGAGTCACAACCCTCAGTGAGGAGGATTATCACTTGGAGATGAGGAAGATGACATAAATGGTGCCCTGGATAATCATTTCTGAGGAGGCACGACCCCCAAGTGATGAGGAACATCACTTAAGGAGGAGGAAATGTCTCTAATCGGTAAATTTGCAGTTTTTAAAAATTGACTGTTAACAATGCTGTCATCTAAAGGGAGACCTGCTCAAGCGACACTGGTTCACAACTAAGTAAGTCATATATGACAGTGACAAACCCTAGTGTCAATACAATTCAGTCGCATCCCAGTAGTGTGAATCAGTGCTACAACTGTATATATAAGCCATAGTATACAACGAAAATGTATGTCTTCTGTGGGTGGAAAGACTAAGGCTTCACAATGTTCTCGAATGAATCTTTAAGGAAGAATCATGACCCTCAGTGATGAAAAAATGTGACAAATGTGTATTTACAAACAGTTTTTTTTTACACTGAACATGTAACCATGATATCACCTGAAGCGGCAACCACACATGCACAAACAACAGTGTGGTTCACAACTAAGTAAGTCATTATGTGGAAGTGTAACAAGAATTACATATAAACATATAGTTTGTAGTAATATTACTAGATATGTAGTTATTACAACTACTACGAAATAAAAAAATCACAGCAAATCTTTAGAAATGCCTAGACGGTCTAAGTGCTCCAGCCCACTGTCAGAGGGCAGCGTGCCAGCATACTGGCCGCTTTACCACGCTGGATGGCAATGCTGATAAGTTTAGCCAGAAAAAGGCCAACATGTTGGTAGAAAATAAAAAGTACAACAGAATCCAAAAATAATTCAGCATTATTTATTGAGTAAAACACATAAATAAATTAATTTTATTATTGTACTAAATCCACATTCATAATGGCAGCCATGATAGCTTTGAGAGAATCGTTAAGTATCAAAGATTGCGTCGCGCGTTTTTGTTTGAAGTTACCTACCCCAGCCCAATGAGGTTTTACTAATATAGACGTTATACTCATTAAAAATCGCCCTAGCACGAGGCGAAATTATGCTATACGAGTAGCTATTTAGGTAGAATATACGGCGCGTTGTTTACATCATTCAGGAAAGTAAAAGTGATCAGAGATATATAAAGCCCCGTTGGGAGAAAGAGATAAACGTATGTTCACAGCTACGTGAGCCGTCAATCCTGAGTCGCTATTTGTCTCTTTCGTGTAGATGGCAAAGTGGCAACGCGTCACTGGTTGATTTATAGTAATATTAAATATTTGTATTTTATTTTAAAAGGATAAACAATACTTACAAATGAAACGACACATCCTTCTTACTTTTGGCACTCGTCCCAGTGTAATTATTGCACTTTCTAAACATATACGATGGCATTGTGAATATTTTTCACTGATAAAAAGTCGCGCCGTCAACGTGCGTCGCCGCGCGTAGCTTCGAGGCGACTGAGCCGACACAGGCTACTTAGCTTAACTTGAGTTCGCCACACAGAACGGGGTATAACGCATCTACCTCAGTTTATATAGAAGATCATTGCCCCAGCCCCCTTAGATAAGAGGCGTATTTTAGTGAGCGTACTTACGCTCGCTTATGGAATAGAAAGACCAATGTATGGGAGTGACGTAACAATTCCCCCCGCGGAGCGCGTCGCGATGTCAATCCCATACATTGGTCTTTCTATTCCATAAGTATGCGTCAGTACGCTCACTAAAATACGCCTCTTGTCTAAGGGGACTAATATAAGTAAGCTTATTTTACTAAAAGAAAATATATATTTATTCCAGATACAAGAAGAATGGTGAAATAGCAAAGAAGCGCGGTCCACCCAAGGGCTACAAGCGGAAACCTAAACAAGACCTCTCCAAGAGTCTACACATACCTACCTCCGTGCTACAGGCGCAAGCTACCGTGTTACAGGTAAAACATAAATTTAAATCTATACATATAATAAAGCTGAAGAGGGTCGAAAGTCTGGTGCCAGAGTTTTTGAACCGCCGTAGAGGCCTCTGACATGGCTTAATGAATTTTCTAGTAAGACACAACAAAATAATTTTGTTCACTTTACTAAAATACTCGCAAGTGGTATTTTAAGTTATGCCTAATGGAAAGACGAATAAGAGAAATACATGATATAAAAAACTACATTTGATGTCTATGGTTTACAGATACAAAACACAGTAAGTCATTTGAAAACCTAAAGTAGATCTTCGTACATAAGAGTCTTAGCATACATCTCTCTGTGCTTTTGAATTACTAAACCAAAATGTTCCACTGTACTGGCATAATACAGCTAAAAAATAAACAACAGTTTCGCAATTAATTCATCTTGAGTCTAAACAAAACATTAATTACTTTACTCTCTCCCATTGCAGGCCCAAAACACAATCCTCACAAGTCTGCTAGCAGCGAACAACACATCAATATCCCTCCCCCCCAACAACGCCCGCGCAGAGAGTACCAGTACCCTGCCAGCACTGATACCTCTGTCACAGCCAGTGCCAGTCTACCCCCCTGTGAAGCTGCCTGAAGGTAATTTAGTGTAATTTAATGTACCTCGCCCCAACAACGAGCAGAGAGTGCCAGCGCTGATACCTCTGTCACAGCTAGTGCCAGTCTACCCCCCTGTGAAGCTGCCTGAAGGTAATTTAGTGTAATTTAATGTACCTCCCCCCCAACAACGAGCAGAGAGTGGCAGCACCCTGCCAGCGCTGATACCTCTGTCACAGCCAGTGCCAGTCTATATGCCAGTCTAGCCGAACTGGCGCGCAGCATTCAAGAAAATAAGGAAACATGCAAAAGAAATAGCCGTGTAAGGAAACCCTCTTCTCAAATTTCCCGGGACCTGCGTGTCCCGGAGCCCTTCCCTCTAAAGAGGAATTCCCTCTAAAGGTTCCTCCAGCTCCCCCTCAGAGACTGGCAGAAGACCAAGGCTGATAGTTACGCTTCAGTCAGAGATTGCTTTTGGCAATAAACCCGCCACTTGTGACACTGAAGCAGTTTTTTGTGTTTTATGTGCGATAATAAAGGATCATCTATCTACGCTTCCATGTTATAGTTTCTCTTATTTTTGAGTCGTATTTCCTCATGGCTGAGGGTCGTGACTCCCCCGCAGAATTAATTCGCTAGGGGAGTTCTCTTGGGCAGATACATCGTGGTGGGCGCCCAGGTCCTTCCACGGAAGACACATGTCCTCGGATATTGTGGTCCTCAAACATGTTGGTTTCGTCACGATGTTTTCCTTCACCGCTAAGCGAGTGCAAATCCACACTTAACTTGAAAACAACTCCTAGGAGCTACACATAACTTACAAGTCATTGGTGTAGGGCCAGATTCGAACCAGGGTGCGTCTGAATGCAAAGCAGACACTGGAACCGCTATGTTATAGTTTATTCGTAGTTTAATTGTAATGTTTGCTTCATTTCCAGGCGTAGAATTAATAGAGCTTCAGCTGGAGCCGGAGGATTTGTTCCCCTCAGAACCGTATCGAATGACGTTCAGCCGCAAGAAGAACCCCAAGTGGAAACAGTTCCCATACCGCTGCGAGCACTGCTTCAAGGTGGGTTTTGAAATACTAAACTAAAATAATTATTGCAATCATATATTTTAGATACAATTTAATGATTGATTGTTTAATACTTTATTGGACACTCACATAAAAAATCATAGTACAAAACAAGGAAAAAATAAATCTGATGATGCCACAAATGGCGGCCTTATCGCTGAAAGCGATCTGTTCCAGGCAACCGTAGGATGGAGAGGAAATTATAGAAAAAGACTTAATGTTACAGTATGTGCACCCTGTACTTTTAATCTAGACTAATCTAGAGTATATGTTAACACTATAGATTATACTTCATAATATTAAACTCGTATAAAGAACTTTGCTTCTTCTTCTTCTTATCGAATGAGAGTGGCCAACTCTGGTGTCGAGAGTTTATCAAGCTGCCCTAAGGGCCTCAGACATGGCTTATCGACACGACATTTATTTGTTCTTGAATACAGGTAGGTAGTTGATGCTGTAATATAAAATAGAAGTCTCGTGTATGGTGTATAAATATTGGTAATAATCGATATGATTCCCATACAGGGTTACCGCGTACCCACCACCCTCCTGCAGCACTGCGCCGAGCGTCACGGCTCCGTGCCCTCCCAGCTAGCGGTGGCGTGTCCGTGCTGTCCACATGTGTCCATCTCGAGGAAACAACACAAGAAGCACCTCGAGTCGCACGGGGGCCGCCGCCGGAGGATCTTCTGTCTCTACTGTTTGCCGCCGAGTGAGTTGCTTATATTACAAAAAATAGTAAAAAGGAAGAAAAGTGACAATTTTCAAGTAAAAATTGACACTTTTAGATGTTACTTACTATCAATAAGGTCGCTTGCTCGGGTCCACACTCGGGGATAATAACACACCACTAAGTAAGTATATAACACACTAAGTATGTATGACGTCACGGCTGCGTGCCCACCCAGCTAGCGGTGGCGTGTATACTTATGTATGTATGTATATTTAAAAAAAAATAGTAAAAAAGTGTCTATTTTCCTCTTGAAGTAATTATGAATTTCAAAATTTGTAATTACTTGTGTTGTGTATGGTCGTTTCTATGTATAGTAAGTATGTATTTACGAAAGAAGAGTATATATGTATTATATCCGTTACCTAGTACCCATGATACAAGCGTAAGCTTAGTATGGGGCTAGATGGCGCTGTGTAATATTTCCTGAAATATTTATCTATTATTGTATTTTTATTTATTTTAATTCGTATATCCCAAATCTCAAATACCTACCTACTTTTGGACCCATTCGACTCTACCATCATCATAATCATTACACATTTAATAATTATCTACCATATTTCTTGTTACAGCCGACCCGTCCGAGCCCTACACGCGGGAAGCCGACAAATATCCCTTCTCAACGCACCCACAATTCTGGTACGCGTCCGAAGAATCTCTCCGCCTGCACAAAAAGAGGAAACACCCGTACTCAGCGCTATACAACTACAACTGGTTCGGTACCTGGCGGGACACAATGGCGAATAGCTAGAGACGTAGGTCAAAGTTTTTCAAATTTCCCCCAAAATGTCAAAAAAAGTTTTGTCATTTTTCGTAGTGACATAGTGTTGGAGGTTACAAGCTAATGTGTCTGCAACTGGTTCGGTACCAGGCGAGACACCATGGTTGACAGATAGGGACGTATGTTTTTAATTTTTCCCCCAAAATGTCATAAAAAGTTCTGACATTTTTCGTAGTGACATAGAAAGCTTGTAAGCTGATGCGAAGTGTCATATAGTTCGTTTTTTTCGATGTAACTGTAAATGTGACATGTCATATTGTCTTATTTTATATGACATTTAAATCTTCAAATCAATATGAGTATGATATGATACCTAAACAAATGAAAGCTGTTAATTTACTGACTTAAATTAACATTTTAAAAGTCATTTTAAATAAGTATGAATTTTCTACTAAATTTATGGCCATATGTAGTGACTATTTTCTTATTTGACAATTTGACACAAAACGTCAAATACAGCCCAGAAAAGTTATAAATATTGACTCAAATATGTCATAAACTATACTGACAACCGTATTTCTTATGAAAGAAGTGAAATTAATTAGAAATTATCTCATAAATATAGTAAATAGTGTTTAAATGTTTGCCTTAGTATTCGACAAGTATTTTTGTATGCGTAATCATTTAATGTTGGCAATTCCATAGTTAGTAGATATTGTGATGTATGCTGGCAATAAAATCGATTTATTAGTGAGCGTGGCAACACCGATTTAATAAGCAACTAGTGTATAGGCGTGTAATAATTAATTTGTAAGTGTTTTAATGCATTTAGCTCTGAGGCAACCTTTTTTTATACACTTTTTTCCATCGATTTTTATTTATACGTTTAGGTTATTTTAGTTTAGATTTATTAGCAAATTGGGTTTTGAAGTGGCAGCTTTTTATGGATTTTATTTTAATTTATGTATCAAAATTTGACTAAATTTATTAAATAATAATTAAAAAAATAACGGTGTCCGTAGCTCAGCTAGCGGAAGTATTTGCATACTCCCAATGTTAATCAACTATCAACGCGGTCAGTTGTTGGATGGGTGACCAGAAAGTGGTATTCCATTTGGACGCTTCCATGGCTCAGATGACACATTCAATTATTGGCTATTGTTATGTATGCAGTCGTCAAACTTGTCAAAAACCATAAAAAACAAATATTCTGAAAACTAGAGTTGGCCACTTTCAGACGATAAAAATAAGAAGAGTTCAAAATAATATTTTTCTTCAAAAGAGAAGGTCATCTTCTGAAAGATTTTTTTATCATAATAAATAAATCAATCTCGATGCAAATTCATCACATAAAATGATGGTATTTGAGTAAGTTAAATAAAAATAAAAACTAAAATAAAGAAAGAACTGTTTTATATAAGTATGTCAATAGAATGTATGTTTTATATGTTTGGACTAAATTTAATTTAATATTTTTTTCATAAGCCTGTCTCTTTTTTTATTTCACTATGTTTTATGTGTTTTTTTTTATCTCAATGTTGCCATTGTCGCATGACAGCTGTGGTCTGTAAATGTATCTTATTATTATTTGCGAAAAATAACTTTGTGTGAAAATTGTGAAAACATATTAGAAGAAGGTGATTTTAAAACTCTCGAAAAGCAAAAAAAAACTCGTAACTAAAGCTAAAAAGGTGATTTTAAAATTCTTGAAAGTAGAGTTATGCCATTCTTATAGGAATGAAATAAAATAAATATACTAAGACATTGCACACAGCGCCATCTAGCCCCACACTAAGTAAACGCTTGTCGTGGGTACCAGATAACGGTAAAATACTTATATTCTACAAAAGACCCATACCCATCGTACAAACGTAAGCTTAGTATGGGGCTAGATGGCGCTGTGTGATATGTCCTGAATATATTTATCTTATTAAATTATTTAAGAAGCAATTCCAATTTTAATAGCAAAGTTATTTTTCGCAAACATTAGAATTTAGATTTTAAATGTACAAACAGACAGTATACCAGTATTTTAGGATTTTTTAGTTATATATATATACTTATATATATATTTTTTTTTTGTAGAAATAATTTTGACTATATAAGGGCGTCTTAATCATAAATCATCTTTTTACCCGACGACGAAATGAAAAGAATGGGTTATGTGTTTAGTTTTTAATATTCATTGACCATTTGTAAATTAAAATTAGATAATTTCAGATACTTATATGTATTTGTCTACAAGAAATTGAATAGATCTCAATGGTTTTTTTTTTGGAAAATTTAATGTCAATCAGTTTTTACAATAATAAAATATAAAAACAAGGGAAGAAAAACTAAACATACTACTTCTAACTACTACAAATAGGGGCACTTAGAAAATCTTTAGAAAAGCCTAAAGATAATCTAAGTGCTCCAGCCCACTACCAGAGGGCAGCGTGCCCAGCATACTGGCCGCATTACCACGCTGGATGGCAATGCTGATACGTTGAGCCAGAAAAAGGCCAGCATTTTGGTCATGCGTCGCGTCAACCAAGCGCTCCGAGAGGTTTTGGAAAATAGTATGGGCTCCCGGACCCCACGGCCCCAAAGTCTCGACTCCAAAAGGCTCAAATATGTAACCTCGGCCGAGGTTAGCATATTTGCGTCTCTTGTGATGCTCAGTTTTTTAATGTTGTATTACGCATTTTTGTTTTTTTTTTTCAATTGATTTTTGGATGGTAACATTTTTAAATTAATTTTCTTTAGATATTTTTTTTCTTGTTGTATTGTAATACCCCTTTTTACTTATAAACGAAAAGGTTATTTTGGTCGATCGATGTTTTCTCACTATCTCATATAGATTTCTATAAAAAAAGACAAAAAAATGGTTAAATCACAAATTGATGATGGTTTGCAAATGACAACGTTTTTGTTGTTTTTTTAAGGACGCCCAGAACAAAAAAAAAACATAATTAAATAGGTAATAATAATTTTCTTATAAATTGTAATAGAAAAGACCAAAACTTAGCAGTATTATATTAATTTACATTTTTTTAACAGTATTTAGTTAATTTTTGCTTTTTTTATCGAAATAAATTGATAAAATGGCTCTGGATTGAGGCTCTTGAATACACCGATTTATTTTTTAGACAGAGTTTCTATGCTTTATCCATTATAATTAGATAACTTTGACAGTTGACATTTTCATATTACGTCAAATTTTGGAAATATATATACTTAAGGGAACATTAATTTTAATTTAATTAACATGTTCCTATGTATATGCATCTATGTTTGTGTTTGTTCTTGTGTTGTTTCTGTATATGTCTGTAGATTGGTTAACTATTGCTGTTACAGAAAGCAAAAAAGGGGGAAAAAAACACTCAACTGTGCAATTTAAAACCACCGTACATGTCGATATTTCAATTAAAATTTCTCAGTTTGATGGCCTATCTTCCCACTTGACATTGGCAGAATTGCGAAGTTATATCTACGCAAAAGCCATAAAAAAAAAGATTATGTATTAAAATCACAGAACAACGATCGGGCCACATCGCCCCCGCGCGCGCCCCCTTTTCATCTACAAATTTTCCATATATTATTTTGACGTAAAATCTATGAAAATGACAGATGTCAAAATTGATACTTTTTCGCTTGTTTTCTGTCAGATATTAGAAACTCCTTGGAATAGACATAAATTACAAGTCTTTTTAATAACTCAGTTTTGTTTTTCGATAAAAAAACAATTCACAAAAGCGGGTAGTTTGTAAGACTGTAAATAATATTGTAAGGCAGCTATGAAACTTATGTAACTGTGTAAAGCTATTGTAATGTTTAAGACATAAGTTTATGCATAAAATTATTCAAATATTTATAATTTTTTTCAAAGAGCTATATTCAGATATCAAATTAATAAAAAAAAATACAAAATCACTCAATGAGAATAATCACGACCGGCAGGATTCGAACCTGCGTATTTCTGATTACCGTCCACGGGTCGGCTACGGTCTTCTAACTGCCAGGCGAGTTTGAAGTGTTTGAAAATGTGGATTTTCGCTCTATTTCTTGTAAAAGTTATAGTAAAACGACCATACTGCGGATTTAGCACTTGACAAAGTCGTAAGATAATTTTTTATTTAATTTTTTCATTATAAACCACAATGATTACTTACCATCAAGCGAAATATGGTCAAGATGCATAAGTATTAAAAAATATATTTTACCCAAATACAAATCTTAGGTACCTACTTATTAAAAAATTGGTATTTTTTACCAGCATAATAAGCTTACACGTGACTACAGCCTGCCTGATGTTGAGCACCGCTGTAGTTTAAGATGTAACACGCTTGCCTAGAAGGAACCTATTTACTCTGAATTTGAAGAACTTAGGTTAGTAATTCACTAGAAAAAAAACCTCTTGGCAAAATATTACTCGAAGTCTTGCGATCTTCATAGCGAGAGTGAATCGGATCGTAAATCGGATTGCTTACCATCAGGCGAATTATGGTCAAGTGCAAACCCATTCCTTGTAAAAAAATAAGAGTAATTCAAAAAACAAAGTTCCTGGTAAATAATATTTTAAAGTTAATTTAATATTTTTGATTGATTTTATGCAAAAACTTAAGTAAAATAATATTATATAGAACTTGTAATAACTTGTGCCTCAACAGCGTGCGTGGTAGAAATATTTCATTCTCGTTTTAGAGAAATTAGCATGGGTAAATAAATAAATATACCGGGACATTGCACACATCGCCATCTAGCCCCACACTAAGCAAACGCTTGTGTCGTGGGTACTAGATAACGGATGTAATACATATATACTTTTCTTTTGTAAAACCATACTTTTATTATACTTAGAAACGGCCAGACACAACACAAGTAATTACAAATTTTAAAATTCATAGGTAATTATTTGTGTCATGCAGAAATTGAAGCTGCAACCCCTAGATTAGAAAGCAGAGCTACTACCAACTTCCTATATTTATACCTATCTGTGCTAGTTTCTCTGAATCTGTGACTATTCCTTGTAGATTAGTTAAAGGAAGACTTTACAATAATACTCTATATATTTGTAACCGAGAACAAAATATCAACCAATTTTGTACAACAATTTTGTAAATAAATGCATTTTTATAGAATTTTCTTGTTTTTATTTACCGTTTTCTATAAATTTAGGCGAGTGTTGCTCAGCGGTTCCAGTATCTGTTTTTCATGCAGTCACAACCTGGTTCGAATCCGGCCCTACACCAATGACTTTTATTTTTACGACTCACGACCCTCAGTCATGAGGAAATACGACTTAAAGAGAGAGATATATTTTTTACATCACACTATTATTATAAACTAGTGGACGCCCGCGGCTTTGCTCACATTATTGCAGGATTAAAAGTAGCCTATGAGACTCCTAAGATACCTACATACCAAAGATCATGATGATCCAGTCGTTTTTGCGTTATGAGCATTTAAATAAACAGATAACAATTCTAAAAACTGCTGAAACGTGTTCTGTTAAAGTATAGGTAAGTACCTAAATTGTTTTTTCCTAATATCTTCTATGTTCAGATTTTTTACCCTCTTCAGCTTTATTTTCTGTATAGATATGAGTTTATTTTGACACGCCTAACAACTGAACTGATTTGTATGAAATTTTGTATGCAGATAGTTTGACACATAAAGCTTCTTTTTCTTCTGAAAATGTATTGAGAATAAATGTAAATAGCAAAACGAATATAAGAATATTTGAAAAATAATCCTACCTGAAGAGGAAAAAGAAACATAAAAACATACACAAGAAAATCAGTTTAATAGTTTTATTTTTTATTCAAAGACTTAATCCTAAATAGCTATTAATATTTAACATGAAGAATCAAATAATAATTAGAAAAGAATAAATTATTAAGACTAGAAACCTTGGATTTTTAGTAGAAAATAATTGATACCATAAATTTTTGACAGCTGTCAAAATGTGACAATGTCAATTTTGACATCTATTATTTCTATACATTTTACATTAAATATGTACGGAAATTACAGGTATTAAATCACCTTTTGACTGAAAACATAATTTATTTTCTTTTGCTTATCGATTTTTTTCTGCTAAAAACCCAGTCTAAGACCAAACTCGAAAAAAAAGATTATAAAAAGTTAAAAGAAAAAAATAATATCACAAACTTGGTCGAATGTAAAGTCGATACATTTTTTTTATTACAGAACAGACATTTTCTAAAGGCAATACGTTTGCTTATTTTAAGCTGCAGTTAAATAGGTACTACGGGTTTTCAAATTCAAAACCTGTCCAGTCTTATTACAAAACGCGGTTTAAATATTAGTCTTGGACAATAAAAAGTCGGTTCTTGTTGTTCAAACATCACATACAAGCCATCAAAATGTCAACTTCAAACGATAACGTTTATTTATCATTGGTTACATTTTGACAGAAGAATACAAATTTTGAACAACAAGAACGGACCGTATATTTTCATAGTTCTGGACTAATAGTTAAACCACGTTTTGTAATAAGACCCATCATGACTGAATGCTGATGTAAAAGATTACTGGAAATAAGTTACTTTAAACCAAACTATATAAAAATTGTAGTAACATTCTTTTTTTTGTATCAACTTCTCAAGATAATTTTCAACTATTCATTAAACATAATCAATATTTACACTAACCGTCCTACACTTAATTTAATTTGGTTTGAAACGTTTAAAAAAAGAGTTTTGGTACAAAAACGATTAATAATTAAATACTTAACTAAAATAGAATAAATATTGAAGCCCACGTAGCCCAGTGCCCACGTAGCACAGCGGATTTTAAGCACATTTAGCGATAAAAATACTTAGTTTAAGATTAGCTAAACATGTTTAAAGTTGTGCTAGTGAGATTAAAAGTGACCTTAGCACAAAAAAAGACGAGTATAAATTCACAACAATTGTCTGTTTTTTTTTTAAATTTTCCAATATGTGAAAGTTTTTTTTAAAGAAATGTGTTTGAATTTGGTCATAATTTACCTGGTGGTAAGCAACCATTATGATGTAAATTGGAGCATACTTAGCAGGCTATTTTCTGATTGGCTGATTAAACTGTAGAAAAAAAAAACTTTCAGAAGACTTGATAACCTTCTTTTTTTGAAGTCGGTTAATAAACTGGCCAGAATACTATATGTTTTTGAGTAGCATCGAAATGTTCCAAGAAACAATAAATATCGATAAATCTAATAGATAAGGGTTTTCTAAAGTTTTGATACTACTCAAAAACATGAACAATGAGCTTAAATAAAATTTACATATTTTTAGTAAATGTAAGCTATGTTTAAATGATCACTATTACAGAAAAACTAAATAATCTATATTAAAATTACTGGCTGCAAAGTTTGGTACAAAAAAAATTGGTAATCAATTTAAAAAAAAGTATTGAAAACCACTGTTTTAACATAAGAAAGTTGCATAAGAGGAAAAAAATCAGTCCGAAAAAAGATGTTGCCAAATCGAAAAAAGTTGAGATAAAATAGAGAGATAATTTCTACCATTTAAAAATTTCTGTTTAATATTTAAATCAAACAATAAATAGTACAGTAATTAAAATGTCAGAAACAGTGTCTATAGAAATATAAAAAAACCTGATATATATGTTTCACCTAAATTATAGCAAACTATTTAAAATAATTTATTATTGATACAATACCTACATTCAAAATATCTTAAATACAGTCATTTAAACAAATCACAATTAAATGTCAAATCAAAATCGCGAAACACAAAACATCGGCCATTTACCTTAATATATAGACATACACAGGTCGACAACCGAGATTCTATGTGTTCCACGACTGAACTATACACACATAGTCATAGCTTACAGATGGCTCAAAATAACTGGAAAATTCGAGTTTTTAATTTTTCTATTCATTTGGCGTCAAATATATGTCATACGTACTGTCAAAAATTTTATCATCAGTGGATGCCATTGTAATACATTAACGTAGAAACCTATTCTTTTCTTCGGTTTTCTCGTAAAATTCGTATAGTGAGGCTTGTTTAGGTACCTCTTTATATATTTTATTGTATGAACAAAGTGTCAAAATCTATCGATAAGTACAATATTTATATATTAATATTAAAACTTTCGTGAGACATTTTATCAATATATTAACTAAACGGTTTTCACTCACGTGTAAACGATTTACACGTGAGTGAAAACCGTTTAGTTAATATATTAATATTTATATATTTTAGGTCTTGTCTGTCATTGATAATAATATAGCAATTGTGAAACCATATTCACATAAGAATCTGGCTTTAGGACACTTCACAAAAAAAACATATTTCTTACATCAGAAATCATTTACATTAAAAAGAAATCCCTACTTTACTTCACCTAAAGCTTGTCACGAAACAATGAAAACGTGTTAACGCAATTTTCTACTACATCATCTATTATTTTTAGCACTGGCAACTTTGCGTGGTAGCTTTTATATCTACTCGCTGAAGTTTGGCTAAAAATACGACTTTTATTTAGGAAAAATGCGTAAACACATAGTTTTAGGAACTCCCTTCTTAATATTTAGCTGGATTTTTAAAGTTCTCGCATAAAAATACAATCATGGTAGGTATAAGTCATTGCAAAATTATCACATTTTAAATCAAGTCATATAAGTCGAGTTCACCCAATTTTATGCAAGAACTTTAAAACACATATATTACACATAGTGATATGCTAGTTCAATCATAAATGCTTTTTAACCAGTTTACATATTTTGGACGAAGTCAAATCGTTAGTAAAATTATCATAAATAAATTACAGCAAAACCTACTTACGTTTATAAGTATTTTACATGAGGAAACAATTTTCTCGCAATAAAAATGTGAGCAATAAATAAATAAGACGCCTTACTAACCATATTATATATTAGTTATTTACAAATCGAGTTTGGTTTGCGAAAAAACCGTTATTTGGCATTACGTGAAAGCGCCATCTATTGGTCTGAGCTCACGACTTATACGTGCGAATGACGTCTTTGATTTGAGCTCTACATAGTGGGCACTGACCGCCCCCTTTGCCGCGCCACTGCTGCACGGCGCAACGATAACACATACACATATGCCCGCACATATATAACACACTATCGATCGGATTCTCGTAACAGATAGTACATTCAGTGCCTGTCAAGTTGCCCTCACCAATCACAGAGTAGATTGGTTGACGGCTCGTCGATGGCGCGTTCATTCGTTCACTCATTCGTTCGTTCACTCGTTCATTCATTCTTAACGGTTCCGCGTGACCGTTGGGGATTTGGACCTGTTCGTTGACGTTGTTCTGGCTGGTTGAGGAACAGGATTCCGGGGCCCTTGGTCGCGGGTAAGGGGGCTGGTTGATGGAGGAACAAGATGGTTGTGAAGTCATTGGTTGGAGGCCGGCTATAGATGCTAGCTGCGATGACTGGATTCGCTGGAAAGAGGAATAATTTTATGTTAGTTTGTGTTGTTTATTGTTAAGAGGAAATATGAAATAATAAAGATTGATTTTATTATAGTTTTAAAGTTATGTTTTGCACAGATTGTATTAACTGTTTAAGCATGAAAGGGAAATACAAAACACAGAACCAGAATAAGAAGCGAATGTAATTTAACTGACGTTAATAACTTGCATACGAACGAAAACTTTAAATTATTTCGATAATACAAAAATAGTTCATAAAAACTTTTCAACTCACCTCAATATAATGCGCACTGGCCAGCGCCATCTGTTGATGGTTCACATCATTCTGACTGCCATTCTGCGGCGGCAGAGACACCACCAGCACCGTGCCACCAGAGCCTGTCTGTATCGGCGCCGCGGCACCTTGAATCACCCTCAACTGCTGCGGCGGAGTCTGGGCTTGTACTGACTGCGAGCTTAACATCCTAACTTTCTGAGTCGCTCCATAGATATCAACAAACGCCCATAGTCTCAGCGTGTGGTCTACGTGCATCACTGTCATCGGCGTAGCGCCGTTCCTGCTCAGTCTCACTTCGCCATCAACTGTCAAAGTGACAGCCAGCTCATCGCCTCTGCGCAAGCCGTTGGCTGCGTCACGACGGACCACCCAATACTCCGGTCGGTCTAATAAGTGCTCCGCATCAGTGGGCAAATCGCAAGGTCTTAGGACTGCTGGGTCACAAGACGTAAGGCCAATAGCCAAGCTTCCAGCGTACGCTGTATCCGTGGCCAGTATTTGGACGACGATCGTTTGTCCCGGACGCATAGGTCGGGCTGTGAACACGTATCCTTGGCAGAATTCTCCGTCCATTCTCGCCGCGACTCCTCTGTCATTGATAAAGTGGACGTTGCGTCCTTTAGTTCTGTGTAAGCTTAGGGGGATCAGTGGGTTTGTGTATCGAGGAGCTGGTAAAGGTTCGTCGACGGCCAAAGATCTCATGCTACTGACTAGTCTGTCTTCTTCCACAGGGCTATGAGGAGCCCTTCTTATCTGATTCGGAGCTCTAGGATCCGCGAATTGTACAGCAGTGCAGTTGCCGTAGACATCTACTAAAGCCCAGAGAGGATTTCTAGTGTCAACTCCTGAGAAGAACAGTCCTTTTTCTTCGCCATTGATTCCGAAATGGACATCGCCGGCTGCGTTGACATAGTAGTAGAGAATGTTGTCTTTCTCGCAGAATCTCTCGCCTAAAGCTTTAGCCCAATTGCCAGGCTTGTTAGTTAGATCTGGGCACGCGTATTTGGGTAGAGCATGAGCTAAAGTGGCTGGGTCGTGAGTGGTAAAACCGAATCTGATGACTCCGCTCCAACTGTTCGAGATTTCCACGAAGCGTATGCAAACCTGGAAAAATGAGAAATGTTTTTTAAAGAAACTGTCTGACTAAATTATATTCCTACATACATTTTAGACCCAGGAAATGATTACAAGAATCTCGGGTAAGTAACAAACTTTTATCGGAGCGGGAGATATCAAGTCGATCAGTCAACATGTCTTTAAAAATAGGTTAATGATCTCGAGATATAAAGTAGGGCATCAGATACCAAGATTGCGCTTCGACTCTTCGACAGTTCAATCTTAGATTAAATTGTAGTTATATATTGGTGGTGAGATATTTTTAGACAAGAACAGAATAGCTTTTAATAGATCATCCCACTCAAAGCGCTTGTATTGATAACATGAGAATAGCTCAAGTATAAAGATGGAACACAAAGACCCTTTCAAGTACTAGGGTCCCATATAAAGCAAGGAGTTCTCACCTTCTCATTGACTCTCACAGGCCGAGCGCTAAATGCGACTCCCTTGCAGAAAGACTCCACGCGTCTCACCATAGACCATCTCTGGAGGCCCGGACTTTTGAAACTACAGTAGGCTACAAAGTACCAGGGTCCCATAAAACAGCAAGGAGTTCTCACCTTCTCATTGACTCTGACAGGCCGAGCACTGAATGCGACTCCCTTGCAGAAGGACTCGACGCGTCTCGCAGTAGACCCATCTCTGGAGATTCGGACGTTTTCTCCATGCACGCTGTGGAAGCCCAGCGGTGGGAGGTTGTTGGGGGTGCCACCTGTGCAGGATGTCCGCGGAGCTGTAACAAAGAAAGGGTATTATTAGAAACGAACGGTAAAATCAAAAAGCTTTAGTTTGGAAGTGTTGCTTAATTGTTTCGCTTGGCGATGGAGATATAATAGAATGTTCAGCTGACTGCCCAATTTCCTTTCGAAACCATACAGTGCACAGAAGATTGCCAACCGTGGTCATATAAAACCCTAATTTAACATAATATTATAAAAGTGTCGCTTATAGCGCAAGATAATACTTATATTCTAAAGAGTCAAACATAGACGTTGGTAAAAGTGCTAGAATATCCCTAATAATGTGTATGAATCGAAAAATGTACGCATAACTATCTACGCTCCACAATATACCAACGCAACATCTTTCGAAACCACCCCAAGATGAAACTCCATTGTGATTCGCCCCTACTAACAAAATGGCGGCCGTCACCTGCCCAGCAGATGCGCACAGGCAGCTTGTGTCAAACTAACTTTAAAACCACTTTAAACGCATTTAATTGGACTTTATCGAATTAATCGTGCACTTTCTTTGTGTACTTAAGTTATTTTTATCTATCTTAACTAGTTATGTTAATTGAAGATAGTTTTCTCCAAATAGGTTTTGTGGTAGTTTTTATTTGTTAGGTATTATAGTTTTCTACTATTTCGCCAGCTGCGTTTGAATATCTTGCGTGTAAATGTCAATTGTAAATTGTAGAAAGAAATAAAGAATTGGCCATTTTATTTTCATGCTGATTGCTTTTAGACGAACAATTGGAATGAAATGAAATATAAAAGTATCAGACAATTTTATAGTAGGTAATGTAAAACAACGGCTATCTCTTTATTTACTTTTAAAGTAACTATACCTAATGTTGCAGTTTATATTTCAGTCTATGATCTAGCACTTCTAGTCTTAAAAATCGTTAATTCTCGACTAAACACCGATTTATTAAATAGTACATAGTTCCTAGTATTATCGCTCATTTTATCTAAAAACAATCCTATCAATACAATCTCGATTTCCCTCCAAAACCAAATCCAAGATGGCGTCTCATTACCAACATTACTTCCTCTACGTGTCATTAACCAAAGAGTTTTTACACTTTACACACTGCAAAGAGGAAGTGTGACTATGAAGGTATCTACGCCCCGCACGTGTGCTATGCTGTATTATATTGTAGGGGTGTTCCCCATGGCTAGTGGAGGGTGAAATAATGGGGGTCTGTGCGTTACTTCACTCGTTTGTAAGTTGAATACACTTCGATACGGTCACGATTTTGTAATGATGGAGATGACATAAAAAATATATTTGTATGTAGCTTGTGTAGTTTTAAGACACCTGTTCATAACTACTACTTAAGGATAAACAAAGAATAATACCTTAACTGAGGCAACACAAGAAAGTCATATTATTAATCTTTGTTAGAATGAAATTTTAGAATTAAATCTTTAAGCTTTTTAATTATTACTTAATACTTATTTAAAATCATGTTTTAAAATTTGTTACTTCTATTTAATTCTAAGAGTTACACTTACGACCTTATTCTAAGTAAAAACCAAGCGCTAAATCTAGTAAAAAAAAATTAACAAACCTCAGATACATGCAGTTTTTTTTCTCGCCAACACAGAAAAGTATTAAAACTAAAACCAATCTACCTTCAGAATGAATTTCTGCATTAAAGATTACCAATTACTGTTTGCATACCACAACTAAGCCAATACAAAATGGCGTCACCCCTACCAAACTGTCAACACGGAAAACAAATCATTAGTAACATGTTCGTAACCCGCCAAAATTAATAACAGCCACGCGACTGCTATTTTTAAAACCAGCTATATTTATTTTGTGCTATTTACGAACGTTTGTTTATATTTTTGATTCGGAAATAAACATTGGCGATGTGTGAAAAGGTGTTTACAGCGAGAGGCAAAAAGGTCAAAGTTTAACGGCTTTTGATATTTGGTATTGGATTAGTAGTAAAGCGAATGTGGCTCAGCGGTTCCAGTGTCTGCATTTCATCCAGACGCACCCTGATTCGAATCCGGCGATACGCCAATGACTTGTATTTTCAAGTCGAGTGTAGATTTACACTCGCTTAGCGTTGCAGGAAAACATCCCGAGGAAACCGACATGTTTGAGTACCACAATATCCAAGGACATGTGTCTTTCGTGGAAGGACCTGGGCGCCCACCACGATGTATCTGCCCAAGAGAACTTCCGTAACGAATTAATTCTGCGGGGGAGTCACGACCCTCAGTCATTAGGAAATACGACTCAAGAGAGAGTTAGATTAGTATGTGACAATTTAAATAAGTGACAGGATTAGTTGAATTATTACTATATATAAGAATTTATTTTAACTACAGTTCAAAAGAAAGTGTTTTAATAGCAAGCTCCCATTTTCAAGCAAAGCAACGCTTGTGTATCATTTCACACTTAAAATGATTCACAAGCGGGTTCACTAACCCGAGTCCTTAAAAGTAAAAAATTATATGAAAAAGAAAGTAAAATCTCAAGTCAAGGACCACTCCAAACAATAACTTATGCAATACCACAAAATATCAAATTACACCAACTACCCACATTTTTTCTACCAACTTCCGATTTCTAAAACCGTTCCCTATCTTATATCCGGTAGGCTCCCCCAAAAGTTAAAATTTCGAATGTATTCCAAATTTAAAATGACGAGATTCGATCGATCTCCACTTCCGGCGGAAGCTGCGCCCCCTCTCTTTAAATATAAAATGGCAACCCTCCTGGAGAGCACCTGGCTTTTAAAAGCACTTGAAAACGAGTGGTTGATGACTTGACAATTATCTGATTTTAGATTACGGTCGCATTTTCATCGTGATATTGTTAAATCGATTGGCTTCATAAACTTCGGGTAAATGGGGAAAAGAGAAGCCAATATAAACATTGTTTAAAAAACTGTTATAGATGTGTAGTTAGGGAATTCACCGCTAGTGGCACTAGTACGGCGTGAGGTCTCTGTAAAGTAAAATGTTACTAATCCAGATTATCCACATGAAATTTTCCCTTCCCCCTGTTTAGCGAAAAACACGACGTCTTTATGATGGAGGAGGTTTATGCTCTGCAGCGGACCCTATAAGCTTTTCTTTTTTGATGATGATGGCGACGAAACAAGATGACACTAGGATAACAGAGTCAACTAGTGAGCGATTGCCACAAATCTACTAGGAAAATATAAACGGCGACAACTAACGACCGGCAGCTGACAAACGACCGACCGTCCACAGCGAGTACCAGGAACGCAGAAATCTAAATCAATCTGACACGTATCAACGCCTATTAAAAACAAAACACGAGTGGAAAATGTCACCTCTGACGTCATGAGTTCCTGGTGCAATCCCGCGGTCTAAATGCAGCTTTGACGTCAATCCCGATCTAGATAGCCTAGGAATAGTGTAATAGTTGTTGTGCAACGTTGGCCGAGCGGTGGTGCTAATGAACTGGCTGGTTCGCACTCCTTTGTTGTCATGTGACCCTGGTACTTTATAGAAAGCAATTTGGTTTAATTTTTCATTTGAATTTCTCTTCTTCTTGTTATAGAATGAGAGTGGCCAACTCTGGTGTCGGGAGTTTATCAAGCCTCACAGAGGAAACCCTCATAAATCAGAACTACTCAAAGTACTAGTATAACTGCTCAGAATTAGGTTAAAAAGTAATTTACATACATTTGTATGTCAAAATCGCGGATGGAAATTATATGGAGACGACAACTGACAAAATTATCATACTATAATGAACAAAGAAAGATATGTGCGTTGTCCAGTCAATGGTTTTCATATTAGTTAAGTTTTCCAAAAGCTAGAAAAAATCATTTATTTTATAGCTCAAAGCATCAGCATTGCCATCCAGCGTGGTAATGCGGCTAGCATGCTGGGCACGATGCCCTCTGGCAGTGGGCTGGAGCACTTACTTTGTTTAAACTGTAACCTTTTCTTTTCCAAAGGTTGAAAAATAGTCTTCTTCTTATCGAATGAGAGTGGTCAACTCTGGTGTCTGTGTTTTTGAAAAACAGTAAAAACCAAGCCAAATTTCATCATGCGTACGAGTACAATTAAAATCTGAATTTACTATCGCAACTACTAACTATCAATTGAAATCAGCCATCAGGAACCCTTAAAGGATCTCCGCTCTGATGAGCAAACGCATCCTGGCACAGAATAATTAGCAGCCAGTCCCTATGGAGGTAGGAAACGGAGTATTACATAGAAATAATCAGTGGTTTGTATTTTTAAACTAGATTTAGAGCAAACGCTGCGGCAAACGTCTGATGTAAACTTCCTCAGGAAATATGGTGCTGGTGTTATTATTTTCTTGCCTGTGTGTGTCTTTTTATGGTTTTACATATTTTGTTTAAGAGCTCATCATCATCATCATCAGCCTAATGAGACCCACTGCAGGGTATAGGCCTCCGCCCTCCTACGCCAATACTCCCTGTCTTGCGCTGTTCTTGCCCGAGCTACGTTTCATAAATTAGATTTACTTCATATCATCATCATTATCTTCAGCCGTTGTCGATCCACTGCTGGGCAAAGCCCTCCTTTCCTAAATGCCATTGGTGTCTTGAGGCCTCTTACTTGATATGATTGTTATTAAAATTCAAATATTAATTCTTTTGGCTAAAGAAAAACTCGTCAATCGTATAACTTTTTTAATGAGCCTGTTTTTTAATTTGTTTGTACAGTCACATACATTTGGAAAAATATAGAAGTTAAGACGATAAGAGGTACAATAATTTTTGTTTTGAGATTTAGAACATTTCTACTAAATATCGACGGTTGCATTACTTATTCTCTTGAGTCGTATTTCCTCATGACTGAGGGTCGTGACTCCCCCACAGAATTAATTCGTTAGGGGAGTTCTCTTGTGCAGATACATCGTGTTGGGCGCCCAGGTCCTTCTACGGAAGACACATGCATGACCTCGGATATTGTGATCCTCAAACATGTCGGTTTCCTCGCGATGTTTGCCTACCCCGTTAAGCGAGTGCAAATCCACACATAACTTGAAAATACAAGTCATTGGTGTAGGTTCGGATTCGAACGGGGGTGCATGTGGTTAAAAGCAGACACTGGAACCGCTGAGCTAGCTTCATTAATTATTACACTCCCATAATTACTTTCACACATTTTCCTCCAACTAATCCTCAATCTTACATCTTTTACAACCATGACCTCTTACCCTATATAATACCCGATACACCCCCGCTTGAGGGATTAAATTAAACCACCCCCCTATACAAATACATCCCTTACACCACAGCTGCGTTAATGTGTTCTATTTCTCAGGGGCTCGCTAATAAAATGGCCTATTGTCTCCAATCCTCTTGTGAGTTTATGTCGCCTTGGTAGTTTATGTCTCGGTTAATCGAAATTTCTTTTAGGTTAAATGCATTTTGGATGAAAATGAATAGTTAGTTAGGTATTAATTCATTGTTTTTTTTGTAAATTTGACATTAAGTATGAATGAAAGGTGTCAAAATAATATCGCGCTATGTATGACAAGATATAAAGAAGATTTACAAACAATAATATTGCTAAGAACGTTCGTATAAGAATGTCACAGTTTGCAAATCGCCCTAGGGGCCTTTGATAAGCTTTAACAACTTATACTTAAAATAGGAATAATATATACAAACAAAAAAAAAACTTTGAGAAGTATTGATAACCTTTTTTTTTGAAGTCCGTAAAAAGTAAATACACGAAAGATACGATTACAAAACGTATCTCGAATTAAACTCCATAATTCCTTCAATAATTTTTGTTAAGTAATTTTGACAGGTATATGACATAAATAATTCTCAACACTCAGCACGAGCCTACCATTTAGCCAAACAAACAGAACACGTCATTCCAAACATACCTTTGACTGTTGACCGAAA
Source organism: Macaria liturata (assembly GCA_964023185.1). Lineage (NCBI taxonomy): Eukaryota > Metazoa > Arthropoda > Insecta > Lepidoptera > Geometridae > Macaria > Macaria liturata. The sequence continues at coordinate 12,454,601 of OZ026809.1, read as the reverse complement.
CAGTATACAATATTCTTACGTCATTCCAACGACAATGCTAGCGAAACAATTGCATATTTACCCCGAGTTTGGGTGACGCCATAGCGGGCGCCATTTTTAAAAATGGCGGCGTAATATGTTGTTTCTTCCTGTGTGTTTGTGTTATGATGTAAGATATTTGAAATATCTTTTATTACAGACTAGCAACGCCTCGCAGTGTTACCCGCATTAATTTGAAATTAAAGGGTCTTTGTATTAATCCAAGGTCTAATCTTCCTCTATACCAAATTTCATCAAAATCGATACAACCGTTTAAGCGCACAAATTTTCGCCTTTATACTATTAAAACTAGTGGGTGCTCGCGCCTTCGCTCGCATTAAGAAGTAAAACTTGCATCCCCTATTTCCCCCCTTTAAAAGTGGCATTTTCAAAATTTCTTAGCGGATGCCTACGTCATAACATCTAACTACATTCCAAATTTCAGCCCAATCCGCCAAGTGGTTTGGGCTGTGCGTTGATAGATCACTATATCAGTCAGTCAGTCAATCAGTCAGTCAGTCACCTTTGAGTTTTATATATTTAGATGTGATTATCCAGCTAAATAAAGGCACTTTGACTAATATACGTTAGAATTTATTAATGGATGTGTCTTAATCTTGCCTTTATTAATAAAAAGATGTTGCACCTACTAAATAAAGTAACCGCACAGAGTCTAAAAAAACGCAAATGTCAACAAACATGGCAAAGAGGATGGGATCCCTGTTTGAAAAGTAACCTTTAAGTATAAATATTATTTTTATCCATGTGCTCGACATCAAAGTGTTATAAAAGGAGCTAAAAATATCATATCGTATACAATGTTGGTGTTCGTTTGAAAATTTAATTTGATGTACAGACTATTTTGAGTGAAAGCAAAATTTCTTTATTACGATCTTAGTTTTAAATTTAAATGTCAAAATGCAATTTAGTTATCTTCAACTGTCAAAATTGTAATGCTATATTAGACAAGGTAAATAATGTAACACGAATAAAAAAATACCTATATATTTTTAATTGAAACTATAACTTATTCATGAATTTCTTACAATTAAGTAATTCAAGTTAAAATTTTAGTGAGTTCCAAGATATATAGTATAAGTGTTATGTAATGCTGATTTTAATCCAAAGTAACTTTATACTATCTGTTCTCAGTAGAAAAAGAGGGTAGACGTATCCTTTTAATAAGTAGGGCAGATGGTCGCCTAAACGCCAAATTTTGGGCCCATTTCGCGCCTGGACGGCTTTCGGGGCCGACACAAATTGGATTCCGATCCGCCTGGGGGTTTATTTACTATTTTATATGTAGTTAGTTGTGGCTGGAGGGTGATAGTATCAGATTTACTTTGTAGGGTTTCGGTATGGATTAATTATTGGGTAGTTAATAATTATATTTCATTGCTAATGGTCTGGTGGATGCCTGGGGATCTTCCGACGTTGTGTTAACACGTAGTCTAACTAACCCTATACTACCTTCGAACCAAAAATAACAATGACCAGTTTCGTTTCAGAAGATTAGGCGAGTCAGACACATGCAGAACATCATTAATGTAATTGGTTGTTACCGTTTTAATTAAGTAAATAAATAAATCATACATTAGCTTTATTACAATTTATACAAAAAATGTGATTTCAAATTAAAAGAGGAAGGAGGCCTATAAATGTACTTTGCAGTCGGTCTCATTAGGCTGATGATGATGATGATGAAAATGAGGGTCTATTGTAAGACACACTAAGATTTTTATGAATAATCTATCTTGATTTTTGATAACAGTTACAATATAAAATGATACTTTAACAATTAAAACCATAGATGGCATTAACCACTCTAGCAACTCATAAAAAAAAAACATTTGAAGGTCAATAACAGTTATAAAGCCATTGGAATCGGACCGAATAATCGAAATAATCGAAAATCTATCCGATAATACTCGGAACGATTTTTTAACAAGCATTCAGGTCGTTTTGTACGGGCCTTAGTGGATCGGTCACGGTTCTGATCAGGTCTATGACCGATCTGCGTCGCTGGACGTGATGTTATGTACTGTAATAAAATTGTTGTCTGTTACTAGGTTTTAAAAGTCATTTTAAAAAGGTAATTTATTCATAAATTGTGAATTAATCAAAAAAGTAATATATCCTCATGACTGAGGGTCGTGACTCCCCCGCAGAATTAATATGTTAGGGGAGTTTTCTTGGGCAGATACAACGTGGCGGGCGCCCAGGTCCTTCTACGGAAGACACATGACCTCGGATATTGTGGCCCTCAAACATGTCGGTTTCCTCACGATGTTTTCCTTCACTGTTAAGCGAGTGCAAAACCACACATAACTTGAAAATACAAGTCATTGGTGTAGGGCCGGATTCGAACCAAGTTGCGTCTGGATGAAAAACAGACACTGGAACCGCTGAACCACACTCGCATGGTAAATGTAAGGTTTGTTATACTTAGTTATTTAATTTTGTACTTTGTTCAAAGGGCTAAATTATTGCCCATCTACTTAAATACTTCGTCTTTTAAAGCCAGTCTGACGCCAACTCCTTCGTGAAAAGAAAAAGGATTTAATTCACTTTATAATGAGGTTGCATTAAGACACAATGGTTGAGCTCTTCACATATTATACAATATATGTATTTGTATATATTCAACCTCAGACGAAGATAATTTTCTGAAACAAAAGTTGTTCACACAAAGACTACAAAGCATGTGTGTTAGTCATTCCAAAACAAACATTCAAGTAACGTCTCTTTTGAACAGACAAGGGGTTTTGTGTGAAGTTTTGGGGGCAGAAATACAGAGGGCGCTGTTTTGACTTTTTTAAAAGCGTTTTGTTATTTGAAGTGATGCGTCTACTGTCTATTATTGGTAAATATAAATAGGTTTTATGCGATGAAGTTTGTTTTAAGTACTTTATTTAATTGTATGAAAGTTTTTCGTATATTTTTTTAGTTTAATTTAAATCTAATTATTTAAACAAAACAACTAAAATTACAATTGGTGTGATGAAAAAGTAAGTAAAACTTTACGAATTTTACAATAAGCATCTTTATTTTTGTATAACTTAATGCATGTTTTTGTTAAAACATTAAAAACGCGCGCCATGTTTACTACCCGCCATTTATTACGCTTTTTCAACTAACCTTATGCCACACAGAATAATCTAGATCCTAACACCTATTAGACAAGTGACTGCCAATATGAATCCTATTCCATTAACAATAAGATTTATAATTGTAAAACAATGCCAATCGCACTCATGTGTATCGCTCCAAAAAAGCAAACTGCGTGACGGACAAACACGCGAACTGTGAAGTTGGAAAGAGACAACTCTATATAAAATACTATATGATAGAAGGAGATAGAATGGGAATGTGAAAATGAAAACTATTCATTACTTTTGCCCGTACATGTAATGTTAAAAATGTTGCTGTCAATGTATAAAGTTATTTCAATCGAGGAGTGTTTGTTTGTTTTTTTTTTTTATTTTGGGCGCTTTCGTGGGTTGAATGACACGTTCAATTGTAGGTCCCGGCTGTTTGTCTAGTTCGGCAGTCGCTAAGCCATGTCAGAGGCCCGGCGGTCTGAAAACTCTCGACACCAGAGTTGGCCACTCTCATTCGATAAGGAGTGTTTGCTGTTTTCTCACAAGCCTCAAAAGTAAATAACATAAAAGAACTTTAAATGACAGAAACCATTTGGTTTTCAATTTCCATAAAATTCTGGCTCGAATTTGTTACGATCTATCTACTACTGGACGGATCGGGCTGAAATTTGGCATGAAGGTAGATGTTATGACGTAAGCATTCGCTGAGAAAGGATTTTTGGAAATGCTACTTGAAAAGGGGGTGAAATAGGGGATGCAAGTTTTACTTCTTAATGCGAGCGAAGCCGCGAGCACCCACTAGTAATATACATATATAGGCATTATAATATATGCATGCTTCTATTTTTATTTTTTTTTAAACTTAGAACTTATTAACTTTTTTCCAACACCATCGTCCTAACGAAGTTCAACTAAGTCTCTAACAACAAAACAAATAAATAGACCACACACGACACAAATAAACCATAAATAAAAACAGTCACAAGTAAGTACAGAGCCCCAATCCCCGTGGGTCCAGCCATGTGCGCTCGACAGTTGTGGAATTAGTGCATTCTCTATGGTCGCAACCTCCCCCGCGTGAGGTGTTTATTTTTAACATGGCGGCGGGGGCCTATTTATTTTCGGAGGGAAAATGTTACTTTCATTTACTAGGGCGTTGCACAACGGGAAAGCATTTAGCCAATTTAAAATTTTACTTAATAGTTGAAGCCATGTATAGTTAAGGACACAATTATAATATTTTACATTAAATACATTTCATTTATGTGGCACGCATCTCCTACACTGAGAGAGATCTCGTGCTGTAGGAGAGTGCATTAAATTATCCTCAAGGTACAAAAATATATATGTATATGTTACAGCTGTTCACTAATTAATTTGTTTTTGATATGACATAAGTTTGCAGTAGAGGTAAAGGTGAATTTAATAGTTGAATGCGTTTAAGAATAATCTTAAATCGGTTAGACATAAGACAATGTAATCATTACGTTATTTAAATGTGTTTGTATTTTATTTTTTGACGCCGCTACGGAATAGCGGATATTCATAATAATTGATATGGTATGATCATTAGGTGGCAATTAGGTATAGTGTTCTCAGATTATTACTATAAAATAAAATAAAAATAAAATAGCCTTTATTGCTGAACTTATTATTACAATAATTTCTTTAAAAATATGTTTACTCTATTTTAAGACGGCTGTTTCTCCGATTCAGCTTGTCCTTCGACATAGGCCTCCTCTAAAGATTTCCACTCTTTCCTATCTTTCGCTATGCGGGTCCATAGTGGACCTGCTATTTTCTTGATGTCGTCTTCCCATCTTCTAGTTTGTCTGCCTCTATTTCTTTTGCTGTCTCTTGGTTGCCATTCAGTTACTAGTCTCGTCCACTTTTCCTTTATTTGGCTGGGCATATGGTAAGAGAGAAAAAGGAGAAGATTATAATTACTACACAACAATATCGCGAGCATCTAAAATTACTTCTAAAAAAAACTAGACCAATCGATCAAAAACAATACAAATCCAGTTCTAACTTAACCTTCAAGATCACGTTTATTTTTACTCCTCATTCATAAACTACCAATCAGCTAAAAATAATCCTTATAACTACATAAATAGAGTCCTAAATCACTTTTATAATATTATTCGCACATCCTTGAGAAAATTAATCGCAGTTGTAATTGAAATTGAGCCTAAACTCTTGACGATTAAAGTTGTATATGTTTAATGGTTTTACGGTCCTGGTAAGATTTCTCACGGTGCTGAATTCATTAATAAAGTGGACGGAGCCTGTTTGCGAGCCTAGTTTTATAAATAACTGATAGGTTCCGCAGTAAACGATACTGTAATTTAAACAGGGTTTGACTGCCTTAGCTTAGTAGTGGCTCTGCCTTCTAATCTAGGGCTGCGGGTTCGATTCCCGCATGACACTGCTGTGTTGTGTTGAGTCTGGTCGTTTCTATGTAAAATAAGTATGTATTTACAAAAGAAAAGTATATTTGTATTATATCCGTTATCTAGTACCCGCGACACAAGCTTAGTGTGGGGCTAGATGGCGCTATGTGAAATGTCCCAGAATATTTATTTATTTTTATTATGTTAGAGATGATAATATAATTGATCTCGTAAGCTTCTTAACTTGTAATCGAATCAATCGAGTTGTAGCTCTCATAGAAGAGATCAGTGAGCCTTGTACATATAATATCATTGGAAGAGATCCTTAAGAATGAGAGTGGCCAACTCTGGTGTCGCGAGTGAGTCGAGAGTGACATGACTTAACGGCTGCCGTACTAGACAAACAGCCGGGACCTACAATTAAACGTGTCATCCGACCCACGGAAGCGACCAAAATGGAATACCACTTTTCGTTTACCCATTCAAAGACTGACCGCGTCGACCTTTGCTTAACATTTGGTAATCGCATGCGATTGCCTCCGCTAGCTGAGCTAAGGATCTCTAAAAATAGTAAACTAGTAATAGTAAAGTCTACACTTAAAATAACGGTCATTTATCTGCCGTTCCCACGTATGGCTGTCATGTTCTTATTTCGTCACCGGGGGTAGCCATTTAGCTTTTTTGACGTCCTTTTTTCAAATCGTACATCGAACTCAACAGCCTATTAAAGGATAGTCATATGTTTACGTTTCTTTTTTCAAATTTTTATATTTAACTAGATGATGATGATGATATTAATCTCGACAATAGAAGCGTAGCTATTTTGTTTTTTCGACGATTCTTTTTTCCAAATCATAATAATTTTAATGAACTCAACAGTTTACAGACCAGAAGGTAGCCATGTTGTTATTTTGACGTTTCCTTTTTCAAAATCGTAGATTGCACAATAAAGGATGTCGATGATTGCTTCATATATTGTATATAATTTGTTATTGTTTCAAGGCTATGTACCTACTTAATACATGAGTAATATATTTTTACTGACATCATTACCTACTATAAATATAATTATGGACGATAATAAAAATAGTCGAATGATAACTCGACTTCTTTCAGGCAAGCGTGTGTGTTTAGTTGCAGACTGTTTTATTGACTTTAATATGGGGTTATTATTATTATTAAGAGCCTGTATCGTTCCATTGTCAAGGCCTCCCTCCCTACCCTCTTTCCATTTATTTCTGTTTTCCAATATGAAGTTAAATAGCACAAGCTAAATCTAGCACTAATTATTTCGTGAATCACACAATGATTCACCAAATGAATCACCAAACCTGTACTATCATCCCAGTTCTTAATTCAAATGCGTAAAGCGTTCCCGTCCGCGTCGCCTAGTATTATAGACAGGATGGGATTCTTTTTTTTCAGACTACCCGCCCTCGTGAGAATCTTCATTCAGATTACTCGTAATCTAAAGGTGTCTAAGCTGATGTCAGCACTTTTGCTACGTTTTTCTTATCTACCCTTATTTTTTTTAACAAGGAATGGCTTTGCATTTGCCCGCAATTCGCCTGATGGTAAGCAACCATTACGGTCTAGGATGGAGCGATTAAATTAAGATATCTACTGAATCTGGTGTTAAGTTGCAGATGAAAACTTTGGAAAGACGCCTTTTATAGCCGTTAAATCATATCAGATCCCCCCCCCCTCCCCCTGCCCTGACTCCCTGTTCCCCGCGGAATATAACTTTGCGATCTTCAAAGCGAGAGTGAATCAGTTCTTACTGGGATAAGCACGTTCCATCCTAGACCGTAATGATTGCTTACCATCAGGTAAATTAGAACCTTGTAAAAAAAACAGAGGCTCCTAGTGCGATATAAAAACGTTGCCAGTCAGAGTTTGTCATTCTCATATTACGAAGTTAATTTACTTCGAGATTAGTAAGAACTTTTTAGTTCCAATCTTGTCCGTTAGCAGAGTAATTTTGCTCTGTGTCGTAGTCTTATTGTTTATGGTACCGTTATGGGAGACTTGTCGTCACTTTGGACCATTACAATAAAAAAAAATTACAGTGGTCGTTTCATGTTGTTACCACGATTATTACGTACGCTTGTTGGTTTTATTTAATTAATATTGAAGGAAAGTTATGATGTTTTATTAATTGTGTAACGTCTAAAAGTAAAAAAATAAATGTCTTAGAACAGTTTATATGGCGCCATCTAGGCCCATAATTAGCAAACGCTTGTGTTATGTTATGGGTTAAGTTAGGTTAGTAAGAAATGTCAGTTAAGGCGTATTTTTAAAAACGCATTAAATATTTATGTTACGAAAATTTTAGACAAGTGTAAGAGCCAGCTTTTTAGGACATAAATTGGTCCTTCGGGCGGGATAATAAAGATTGGTTCAACCGATATATTCAGTGTTTATTTCAAGCAGATTTCAACTTTGCCTTAGTTAGTCGTATACCTAATAGTCGTATTTTCATGGGGCAGAACTGATATTTATTTTGGTTCACATATGACTAACCCTATTGGTTATTCAATAACCAACAACTCCAGACCACAATTCTTTCTTAACAAAATGTATAGATTTTCTTTCTAAAAAGACGGTAAAGAATACAAAGAAACCCACAAACGGATGCTATAGCCTATATCGCCTATATTACCGGTGTTAGTTACAACCGCAAGCAGGATAGGCTTGGTCCGATATAAAACCAATACTCGTTTGTTTACACAGATTATATAACGTAGAGATCTCATAAGAATCAAAGTAGTTTATTAAATTTAAAAAAAAAACTAGGTGTTCGATTCTATCTGTGTGTGATACTTATGTGTTTTTTTTATATTTTTTTATTTTGGCTTTTTGCCCTCATTTTATAAAACAACAATTAGTTTAATTCTTCTATCAAATCTATTTGTACGTGCTGATATTGGCTGATTATTTGAAATCCACCAATGGCGGCACGTAGAAAGAAAATGATTTGATGGAAATATATATAAAACTGATTGTCGTTCTAAAAATTTGGTTTATTGTTTGTTTATTCTTAGTTCTTCCTGAAAACAAAAGGGTTATTTAGATTATTTTTAAATAAGAATACGATTCACTCTAGCTTTGAGAACATACCAAATAATACAAAATCAGTTCAGTAGTAATATAATATAGGTATGTATCAACGTATGTATTTGAAAATATCAGTTTCTTTTGTAATTTCTACTAGTTATATAATTTACTACCACTGTAACACTAAAGAAAATAAACTTCTACAATCATTGATTATTCAAACATAGTATCTCTATAGAATATATATTCTAAGTCTACGGCTCCATACTTTATAACAAGGTACTTTGAAAGTTGAAAGCGAGGGTAGGGACCGGAAGGATGTGATTTTCACGCAAAATCGAGTGGACGAGTTTTATTGATATTTTATAAGGGTTTGCTTTTACACTTGGCTGATGCTGGTATACTGGGTTTTGAAGTTCAAAACTTGTTGTGAAAGAAAAAAGGTAGGTGTGTAATTATGGTAAGATATGGATTGGTAAGGCTGATGATGATGATTGTAAATGGAGTTGGTAAGTATAAAGGTAAAGGTTTAATGATGTTTTTTTTTATATTGAATTCAAGCGATTTCTTTGTTTTTCTTAGAAAATATAAACGTCAATTAGTTCTTTATTGCTTTGACATAAAATAATATGTAAGTAAAAGGTTTTTCAAGAACAAAAGTAAGAAATGTAGAATTTTTAAATAATATATCACATCCTTTATCAAAGGTTATTATATCAACAATTAACTTGAACGAAAAACGTGAAAAGCCTAAAATTCGAAAAACAACCAATCAAAAACCAAAATGGCGTCCGTTTCCCACGGCCATCGACAACGCAGCATCATAGATAAATCAGTTATCTTTTTAAATTTACGTTCCTATCTACTCTTATAATACGAACGTGATATTTTGTACATACAGTTACAAGAAAATTTCACGCAAAATTTTGCTTTAGGAAAATATACTTTATAACAATGAGTTAGGAGTGATTTTTGAACATTTTTGAAGTTATGAGGTTTTTTTAATGTAAGGGCGATAATTCTTAATGATTCACTCACGATTTCGGAGCCGCAGATGAATCATTATAACTACTTATAAAGATTACAGGCATTTATGTCTTTTGCTAGGTTTTGTGAGCCGATGAAATATCCATACGTTTATTTATAGTTTTTTTTAATGATATATAAAAGTTATGTTCGTTTATTCATAGATTTTTAACGAAGAAAATCATATCATATCATGTCATTGATTTAATCTAAAAAGATCAACTTTTGGCGTTGTTTATTAATTTTCTCTGTCACATAATAGATAATATATTAATATTTAAAAAAAAAACCTAATTTTAACCCGAAAAATTTAACAGCAAAATTGTAGTTACAGCAAAATAAAAATACCAGAATAATGTTGTTAAATCAGCATTTTTATCGACTCATCTCTAGTAATATCGATTATACCGCGACTATCGATGTATTCGTTTATCGATTAGCATTTTATATGAATACTTAATACTACGAACTCATGAATGGATACTTTTTAATTCCTATGTCACTGTCAAGTGTCAACTTATGTTTACAAACATTAATCGAGACTTGTTTATACTCTGGTTAGGGCTGTGACGCGCCCGTAGCTCAGCTAGCGGAGGTAATCGCCGATTACCAATGTTAAGCAATTGTTGACGCGGTCAGTGCGTGGATGGGTGACCAAAAAGTGGCATTCCATTTTGGGCGTTTCCGTGACACGTTAAATTGTAGGTTCCGGCTGTTTGTTACAGTACGGCAGTCGTTTAGCCATGTCAGAGGCCCTTAGGGCGGGTGGATAAACTCTCGCCAGAGTTGGCCACTCTCATTCGATAAGAAGAAGACGATTATGGTCAGTGTAGTGTCACAGATATGACAGCCCTACTCGATAGACTATCGAATGACAAATCGATACGAGCCATCGCCACGAAAGGTAACGTTCCCACGGTCCCGTGAGAATGGTGAGAGAGCGAGCCAGAGCGAGACGGCAGATCGCACGATTACGAAATAATGTACTGAGCGAGAGCGGGACGGCAACAGGTCTGTTTTTTAACGATCTCGAAGGCCACTGGCCGAATTTGGTACAAAACTGACTCATGTTAGAAAGAGGTGTGATTACAACATTTACAACATACTATGTAAGCCGTGTGGAGCTTTTGAATTTGGAAATGGAATTCGAAATTCGGAAGGATTCGATATTCGAACTATCCCAATTTAAAATAAAATTTAAACATTCTTATGAAAGGGAGTAGAAATCAATCAATCGAATAAGAATAAAATCGATATCACACATATTTTAAAACAAAAGACAATTATTGCATTAATTTTGAATTCGGAATAACTATGTACCCAAATTTAAAAATCAATTTTGAAATTCGAACTGTGAAAAACAGAAGACGGTCAATGAATCGTAACGCAGCCAGAATAAAATTTGAATAGAACAGACACAAAATTGGCGGCAAAATCACACCTTTTTTGTAAATTTGCATTAAGTTTAAGTTAACTTTAGTTTAATATGCATAAAATTATGGCTTCAGCGCCATAGGCATAATATGTTAGGAAGTTGACAGTTATACCAGGTGGGAACACAGGTGGAATAGCTAATAACCTATTCAAATCGACACATCGACTACGGAAGTCAAACATCTTGCAAATGAAGCCACATTACTTATCGATTCAATGTGCGAATCCGACAATGGCGTTAACCCCTTAAAAAAAAAAGGAAAAAAATATGTAACTGTCAATTTTTCACCTGTTCGTACAACAGTCAAAATTTCCGGGAGAAATGAAGTTTGAAATAGATTTTATCGCAAAAAATATAAAGATTAATTTCGAATATAAGTATCTGTAATGTTATATCTATTGTAAAGTTCCCACGGAAGTTCGAAAATTACGAGATAAAAACGTGTACACTTTTTTTTTCACAAAAAGGACCAAAGAGTTTACATCTGGGCGCCAAATGCAGCCTCTTTTGTTATTCAAAGGAGTCTAAACTTTGTTGTGGGAAATGCAAGAAGGTCAGTTTTATGATTGTTGATTATTATGAATAGTAATTAACAATATGGTGATTCTATGCAAACAATAGTAAGTTATTGTTTTTTTTATTGTTTGTTACTGTGACAGAGAGGAAAAAGAAGAAAAAAAAACAACAGCACGTGTTGTTAGAACTGTTTCCACATTTGTTGGCTAAATGTATTAGACGCGCTGTCTGTTTATTGTCTTTATGTCAACAATGTTTTATTTTTTTCTAACTTGCACTGATATGTCAAAGTCAATATAAGAAACAAGAAGAATTGTATACCAATTTAACTTGAGAACTGGCACAATACATAGTTATGGCCATAGAAGGAAAGAAAAAACTGTATACCAAAAAGTTTAGCAATGGAACTTATTATTTTCATACATTTTTTCAATATTATTCACAGCCTTTCCTATCCCAGTACTAGGCGTAAGCCTCTCTTTGCATGTGCTAGCTGCCTCGATTCTGTGCAGATCTCAACCATGCATCAACAAAAGTTTATTAGTACAGATTACGTTTTTTTTTAATTCTCGTGATCACACTAGTGTAATCGTCAGGAAAAGGAAATATAAATTGAACAAATACAAAAAATGACTCCGCAATTTTTCTACACATTCTAGTCGTGATATCTCTAATTTAACCCAGGTTCAAGGTTCCAAGAAAACAGGCAACACCGCAGGGCGCCGCTAGCTTAAAGAAAAACGTATCTCTCTATAACTGACCACGACCAAAGATGGCGGCCTGCTATAATTAGTTATTAAACTTAACTTTTACCGTGGGAAAACTGGCAGCTAGAGAAATACGGATTAGAGTATTCGTTTCTCTATTTGATAACTTTTTATTAATGTAGGTACTTCTTCTTCTTATCGTATGAGAGTGGCCAACTCAGGTATCGAGGTTTATCAAGCCGCACTAAGGGCCTCCGACATGGCTTGACGAGCAGTTACTATGACAAATATTCGGCCACTATTTAACGTACGGAAGCGCCCAAATTGGAATGCCATTTTTTGGTAACCCATCCAAGGACTGACCGTGGCGACGTTTGCTTAACATCATCAACATCGGTAATCGCTTGCGATTGCCTTCACTAGTTCATAATAATAGTACTTTCTGTATAATAGTAACAAAGTATAGTACCGCAACAAGGTGTGAGAGCGAGAGGTCACGGGGGCATGAGAAAGATGCGCCGGCGCACGCAACAGAACATCTACTGAGTACGTAACTAACCTGATCAGTACTGGCCGAGGAGGTACAGAATAGAGGAGATACATAGATAGGTACATTTTATTATAGGTAACTTAGTTTTTTATAAGTAGTAGTAAAAAATATGAATGGGAGAGAAAACAATCTTTTTTTACAAGAAATGGGTTTGCACTTGACCGTAATTCACCTGATGGTAAGCAATCATTACGGTCTAGGATGGAACGCGCTTACCCAGTAAGAACCGATTCACTCTCGCTTTAAAGATCGCAAGGTTATGTTCCGCGGGGAACAGGGAGTCAGGCAGGGAGTTCCACAATTTAGCAGTTCGATCGATTGAGTTTTGATGATCGGTTGAATGTTGATGCAAATTATGTGAATGAATGTCATCAAATCTGAAAAGCTTTGAAATGCCTACCGATGTACCGTGCTAGCTAGTGGGAAATCAGCCTAAACTGTAGGTCCCTAATCATAATCATCATCATGTCAGCCCGTGTTCACCCACTGCTGAGTATAGGCCTCCTCTCCAACGAGCCACATAGTACGGTCTCCAGCCTGTCTGATCCCTAGTTCCTATAATTTTTCTTTCTTCATATCATATCCATAGTCATAGCACACAACAGCCGTTGAACCATGTCAGAGGCCCCCAAGGCGGTTTCAAAACTCGGACACCAGAGTTGACCACTTTCATTCGATCTTTTATAGCTATTAAAACGATCTGACACCTGGTCTTAGCTATCTAATATTGGTTAACCCATCGGGGTTGTGGTTCAGGTCATCGCAAAACCTACAAATGTTCTTTCTCTCTTGAGTCGTATTTTCTCATGACTGAGGGTTGTGACTCCCCCGCACAAATAATTCGTTAGGAGAGTTTCTCTAACATAAAAAACCTCGAACGAACTATACAAATAAACCTAAAATATAATACCTATAACATAATAGGACCTAACCACTTTTACTAACCAACGGGTTTGCGATACAGGCTTAGGTAATTCCATACCAATATTGTTTGTGATTCATACAATATCTTCTTTTAAATAATTAAATATTGTTTCTATTCGATTTTTGCAAAAAGCCACTATTAAAGGGGTGAAATAGGGGATGCAAGTTTTACTTCTTAATGCGAGCGAAGCCGCGAGCACCCACTAGTATTGTATAACCGTACTTCTTCTTTTTCTTATCGAATGAGAGTGTCTAACTCTGCTGGCGAGAGTTTAGCAAGCCACTCTAAGGGCCTCTGACATGGCTTAAAACAAAAATAAAATTAAATTCATTTATTTCGGGTTACTGGGACACCCATATCTGAAATTCACATTACAATCAATTCACATCAACATAAAATCTTATTTATTTATATATGTACCTACCTACACATTAAGAACTAATTAAGTACAAGATTGAAAATAATACGAAACATAATAAAATTTAACGACTGCCGTACTAGACAAACAGATCGTAGAGTGAATCAGTTACAGTATTGTATAACCGTGCTATAACTATCGGAGTGTGTCTGACAGGTCAATTTATAGAGGTCGCAATGGTCAAACGACGGTTAGTCGTTTATCAATTACTTGAGAATAGGTAATAGAGAAATTATCCGAGGACATGTGTCTTCTGTGGAAGGACCTGGGCGCTCACCACGATGTATCTGCACAAGAGAACTCCCCTAACGAATCAATTCTGCGGGGGAGTCATGATCCTCAGTCATGAGGAAATACGACTCACAGAGAGTAGAGAAATATTCTTACTATGTATTATTTGTTTAGATATACATATTTGTATGGATAAAATCTTGAAAATAATGAAAAGTTGCTTACATATAGCAATATTCTGTCATTAAAAAGCGCAGTTAACTATTTCTAGAAAACACATAAAGAATGTCGTTATTTATAAACAAATCTAAAAACAAAACAATGTAACGGTAATTTGAACGCTCATCACGCAAAAACGGCTTAACGGATCATCATGATTTTTGGTATTTAGGTAGTATGAGGTCTTAGGAGCGTCATAGGCTATTTTTTATCCCGAAATCAAGCGAGCGAAGCCGCGGGCGTCCACTAGTTTGTAATATATTCCGTTGGAGCATTCCCATTCGTTCCCACGATCATTAGCTGAGATTCTCTCGGATCTTTCGAATTTGGAACGATTTGAAATGGTGAATTACGCGCACTGTTTTCGGCCAGTCACATTCTTAAGTGATTTGTGGCCAGTTAAGGAGATTTTGGTCTTCTAGTTGGACCTCCTTTCTAATTCTACCTTATATGTTGAATAGATTATTACATCTTAGATTTACGTAATAATTCTAAGCTAATGCGTTTGCTTGTCTGTCTGTATATTTAACAAGAGACATTTTGAACCATATTTAGACAAATATGTAGTGGGAAATTTACATTTTTATTCACTTTTTAGAGGCACGGCTGAATAAATACGAAAATTGACACATAAAAGTTCCATCTATGACCATATCGAGTAGGCTATTGGCCGAAACACGAATAGCATCAAATATTACATAACACCTATTAAGCGTATTCTTCTTTTGAAAACTAACGAAATCGTTTACGCTTTTTCGACGAAATTCTTTAAAATTCGATCATAAATATCACTTTTATACCTCAACCTCTTTGGTTACATTACATACCTATAGCGGACCAGAAAAAAAAAATCCACCCGCATCTAACTTGCATCTGGTCCATTTTGAAAAAGGAACAGGATCATCTGTCGGGAAACACCTTTGCAAATTGTTTAATTCCGTCTCTTTTCCTCTCGAAAAGACAGTGTGTCTTCCATCTCTTTCTACGAACGTGCCCGTATTACTAAAGTGTGGCAGATGGAAGTTTTTTTTGAGAAGATTGTGAAGAAACTTCTCGTTTCTCAGACGTAAGAAGGAAATTAACTTTATCTAGCATCCTTTCTGAGTTATTTATGATAATATTGGAAATGACAATGAAGTTTAAGTAAAGTAGATTTTTATTGAAGTACCCTATTTACAATTTAGACGAGTTTGTTTAAGAGTTTAAATAGAAGGAGTGGTATTTGAAAAAATATATATTTTTTCTGCTTACAAGAAAAAAATGCTGTTAGTTCATGTAATTAAGTTTTTTTTAATTATATCCTTAAATTATACTGATTATATTATATTTCTAACAACTAAGAATAGAAATATACATGACATCTATGCAAGAACATTCCATCTTCTATTGTGCAATTTCAAAAAAGGAACTGTCAGCTGATTGAACATAGAACGATTCAAATTCGAATTTCAAACAACAATAAACCATAGAGCAAAACGACCGTTGCACTTTTTCTAAACGCGTTTGGCTTCTAACCGTTTATCTGTACATTTATATTTTTTCTCAGTACCGACATTTTATAACAAAGATTTACGTTTACGAGTCTTACACTCGGATGTAATTGAAACTAAAACTTTCCGACAGAAATCTTTAAACCAAACCTAACTTCTTCTTATCGAATTAGAATGGAAAACTCTGGTATCGAGAGTTTATCAAGCCACCCTTAGGGCTTCTGACATGGCTATACGACTGCCGTACTGGACAAACAGCCAGGACCTACAATTAAACATATCAGCCGAACCACGGAAGCGCCTAAAATGGAATGCCACTTTTCGGTCACCCATCCAAGAACTGACCGCGTCGACCTTTGGTAATCACATGCGATTGCCTCCGCAAGCTGAGCTACGGGCGCTTCGAACTGCTTCCAAAATCTTCTAAAAAGATAATAATATATATAAAGGAATAATCGATATAAATAAAATAAGGAATAATAATAAAAATAAATAAAAAGAATAATCTTGCTATCAAGCCAATACATGGCATAAGTGCTGCTACATTCCACGCCGAGTCGTTTTGCGAACTACGCATTTTTTTTACAGTACATTTATGGCAAAGGTCGTCCCATACAGCCTTCATTGTATAGAATTCACAGGCTATTGGTAGCAGCACTTAGCCTTTAATATTGAAATAAGTGCAATCTTTTAACGTTCAGTCGCCTATGTGCTATTTCCTTCAAATTCAAATTTAAGGCATTTATTTTGACACACAGGACACAACAATATATACATAAAAAAGTTAACAACAGGTAGGAATACAAAGATGATATATGCTATATACATATATTTTTTTTCTTAAGGCGAAATCTTTGTTCAGATACCTACAATTTGAGATATAAACCATCAGTCTATCTTTCTTAGTTTTTGAGTCCTAACTATACAGCAGTTTGTATGGAAATAGCACAAGGGCGACTGCACGTTAAGACGTTTCAAATCTAGAGTAAATAGGTTTCTTCTAGGCTAGAGTGCTACATCTTAGACTACAGTGGTGCTTAACATCAGGCAGGCTGTAGTCAAACAAGCTTATTTCGTGTTAAAAAAAAGATCAAATCCTGACCAAATATTTTAGTTCCAATTTCGTCCACTTGACAATTGTTTTTTTTATCGGTATCGACCGTTTGCTACATTCAAGCTTCTAAGGATAAAGGACCAGCTGTTTGGCCTTTATTGTAATAGGTAGCAGCTGATCTTAGTAAATATTATACATAGTCTAGGGTTGGCACAAAGGTAAGGATATATCAGGTAAGTGTGTAAGAGTTAGTGTACTCTGGTGTCATCAGTTTTCAAGATATGACGAGATACTAATTTAACTACGCTGTGTCAATTATAGGGTGAACATTTTGACAGTTGTCATGTTTATAAATTTTATGTCAAATTTGCGAGAGATGACAGATGCCAAAATAATTATCCTATAATTGACAAACCATAGTCATCCAACATACGGAAACGCCCAATAGGAATGTTACTTTTCGGCCACCCATCCAAAGACTAGTCGCGTTGACAGTGACAGTTCAATTAAAAACAATACGCAATTTATTTTCATTCCGGAGTAAAATAGCTAATTTTTTAATAATATTGAATAAATAGCCTTAAACCAAACTACGAATAGATTTTTAAGCAAAAACCCATAAAACAATTCTCAGAATACTTTACTGATAAGCTTATTAAAGAACTTCATTAATTATTTTTTATCCAAACGGTTCTTAAGAACTAGCAATTAATAAATTAAATACAAAAGGTCATTTTAAAGCCGAATTTGAATAAGTATTGTTAATATTTTATTTCTTATCAACGCAGACTAATTAAGAAATGAATGATTGGTTTTCTAATTAACAAAACCTTAATTCATTATTACCAATTGGTTCTAACTAAAATAATATATAATCCTTTGATGAAAAGGCGACTTATTCTTTGTTAGAATTCAAAAATGTGTTTTTATGTAAGATAGCCTCACGTTTGACCACAATTCACCTGATGTTAAGTAGGTATTGTTGTAACGTACAATCTACCGCGCTTGCCTAGAAGAATATAGTCATATTCAAAGCTATTTTTACCATTATTATTACAAAAAAAAAATGTAATTGGTACTATAAATTTAATAAACATTTTTTTAAAACCAAATAGTGTGCGAAGTTGATCTAGTTAATTTATTTTATTGGTTTTTTTTTAAACATTTAGTTGCATTTTTTATTTATTCTATATACAATATGTCAAACATTATATCTCTCTCTCTCGTATTCCTCGTGACTGAGGGTCGTGACTCTCCCGCAGAATATAAGTACATATTATTATGTACATATTATATGTCAAATTAACACAATTCACAAATTTACACAATACTGAAATAAAACACACACACAAACAGACCAAAGAACAAACGCTTGAAAAATTTGAAAAATTGTCTTAAAATATACTAAGTTTAAATAAATTTTCAAGTAACTGACAACCCTAAAGTATGCGCAGACGCACGCCCCCAAGAATACTATTACCGTGCCCAAGATCCCGTTGCGAAACAGCTGTTCCAAGTTTGAAAATGCGAGCGAACGAGACAGCGTCCTTATCTCGCGAGAGTGACAGAGACGGCGATAGGACATGTGTTTGGAAATGATAAGAGAGTTAGGTAAGTAACATTCTTAGTGCAAAGGTGTATCATTTTTGTAAGCTATTTTTTTTCGTATGAATATGTCATGAGTCTCTTGAGTCGTATTTCCTCATGACTGAGGGTCGTGACTCCCCCACAGAATCAATTCATTAGGGGAGTTCTCTTGTGCAGATACATCGTGGTGGGCGCCCAGGTCGTTCCACGGAAGACACATGTCCTCGGATATTGTAGTCCTCAAAAATGTCGGTTTCCTCACGATGTTTTCCTTCACCGCTAAGCGAGTGCAAATCCACACATAACTTGAAAATACAAGTCATCGGATTCGAACCATGGTGCGCCTAGAAGAAAAGCAGACACCGGTACCGCTGAGCCACACTCGCTTTTTTATGTCATGAGTAATGCGGTGGGTTGACGACATTAGAATAACCGCAGGGACCACCTGGATTCAAACTGCGACCGGGACGAGTGGCGTGCAAGAAAAGAGGCCTATGATCAGCAGTGGGCGATAACAGGCTGATGCTGATGATGATAATATACATTTTGTGGTTATACATAGGTACTGGCCCAACTTAGTGTAGGGCTAGATGGCGCTGTGTGCAACGCAAATATTTATTTACTATTTACCTATTTATTTAACTCTATGGAACTATTTGCGCCTATGTACTCAATACATATACATATATGTACCTACTCAACTATAGGCCGTGGGAAAACACATCGACAAATGAATGAGTTTTGATACATAAATAACATATTAAATGAAATAAAAATGTCGGAAACGATAAAAAAACGAGTACCACACTTCCTTTACGAGATAAAAATAAATGATTATTAAATGTAGCATTGATATTATAATTGTATACTTACATAGGTTAGGTATCACTACATAGTATAAAGCAAAGTCGCTCCCCGCGTCCGTCTGTACTGTATGTCTGTATGTATGTATCTTTAAAACTACACAACGGATTTTGATGCAGTTTTTTTAATAGATAGGGTGATTCAAGAGGAAGGTTTATAATTTGTATGTATAACTAGAGGACGCCCGTGGCTTCGCTCGCATTATTTTGAGTTAAAAGTAGCCTATGACACTTCTAAGACCTCATACTACCTACATACAAAAAAAGAAAATGATCCGTTTAGTGTTTTTGCGTGATGAGCGTTTAAATAAGCAGACAAACAGACACAGATAAACAGACAAAATTTCTAGAAATTGTTGGAACGTGTTCTGCTATCAATTAAAAGTATCTCCAACCAAATTTTTTTTTAAATATCTTCAATGTTTTGAGTTACAAATCTCTTCAGCTTTATTATATACATATAGATAGATAGAGATTAAGTATGCAATTTCACCGGAAACGTTAATAATGTTAATATGCATTATTGTGGCTCGTGCCACGAACAAAACAATATTAGTTGATGAATTTTAATGTACACGACAAAGTGACACGCAGTTTTTTATATGTATATTGTATACCGACTGTTGGCTGTGCGTGTGCCGTGGTCACGATATTTTATTGTATATTGTTTTTAAATGGCTAATTACGTATTATGCATAGGTTATTTTGGGATTTCAATTTAACATGATTATATTTTTTTTAAAAAATTGTGAATTTAATGCCGGTGTAACTTTTAGTAATATCTAAAATAAATAATTTATGAAACTATTGCAGTTTGCCTGTGGTTTTGCCCGTATCCCCTTTTGGGGATAATAAAGTCAATGTCACTCTTTAGGGCCAGTATTCTTACAAATATACGATTAAAAAAAAATGCCCTAAAACAAAACTTACAAAACTAAGCTAAAATTTTCAAAAAAAATCTAAAAAACAGTCTCAAATTCATTTCTAAACCTACCCCTTGCTAACAAAACTATATAAGCTAAGCACATTGCCAAAACCTCTATTCATCCACAACAGATGTTGCGGAAACGGAAGTATTTCTACCCAAGAATATCAAAGAAAGAGATCTGGCATCTGGCTTTCAATTATTGTTTTACTTTAAAAGTCAAACCAGATGTGAAAGCTATTGTTTGAGGGTAGTTTTGGAATTGGGGGCTTAGTCTTGTATAATTATGATTATTTGGAACTAGTGGACGACCGCGGCTTCGCTCGCATTATTTTGAGATAAAACGGATTAAAATGAAAATAACTTTTTTATTTACGAACCGATTGAAATGAAATAAACATTAAATGTTAAGTTAAAAATTCACTAACATGTTAGTGAAAATTGTAGACAAATCGGTTTAGCCGTTTAGAGTCTATAACGAACAAACATACCTAAAACAGATGTTTTTTAAAACATGATTTTTGTGTTTTATTGCATCAATGAAGACTTCTTAACTATTTTTTTATTTATCTTCCATGTACAGACACCGATTGGTTACAGCTTTATTATATGTATAGATTTATGATCATTGTCTCGGCGCTTTTGTATCAAATTGGCCGGGAAATTTGGTTGAGCAAATGCTGGACGCATATTTTGAAAACATTGTTTGGGCAAATGTTGATTATTATATTGAGTAACAATTTTGCGTTTGTCTCAATTCCTAACAGAGAAAAACTCGGACTTCAAATTGGTAGGAAAGAACAATTTATATCTACATATAATAAAGCTGAAGAGGGTCAAAAATCTGAACATGGAAGATATTAGAGAAAAAAAATGTTTGGGTAAACTTTCAATCCATAACAGAACACGTTTCAGCAGTTTTTAAGAATTTTTGCCTGTTTATTTAAACGCTCATAACGCAAAAACGGCTGAACGGATCATCATTATATTTGGTATATGTACTGTAGTATGAGGTCTTCACAAGTGTCATAGGCTACTTTTTATTTCAAAATAATGCGAGCGAAGCCGCGGCCGTCCAATTACATAAATAAGATATTTAATCAGGTGTCACTTTGCGGAAATGTATTATAGATGAGACTCTGTAAACATACTCGTGGCTTCTTTTCAAATGTTAGCAACACTGAAATGTCACATTTGTCAGAAATTCGCTGATGCTATGTTATTGTTTTGTTTTGATGAGAAAATAGTTAATGTATTTTAGTTTTTATCACTTTAATTAATGTTCAAAAATGTATAAACAAAAGAGGCATATTTCGCGCGGGCGCAAACTGCCATCTCACGTCACAGGGTCCTCGATTCCTAGTGTGAGATGGCAGAGGATCCCAATGCACCATCATTATTACAGGTATGTCATGATTGTATATATAAATTAGTTTATAAGGGTGTAAGTTAAGTTTTTGAAAAAATAAAGTAATTTGTATTTTGTATTTAATTTGTACTCGTATGTAGTGTTTTTTCTCACGGCGGAAAAACACTACCTATATGTATCTCCAGTCTCATCAACAATAAGTACATACATGTGTTCTATACTTTTTTATTTTCTAGAAAGTTCCATAATCATGAAGGTTGGAATAAAATCCGCCTGCCCGCATTTCTGTATAGCCCGCATAATCATGACAAGGAGATGCATAACGGCCGCAACTGACAGGTGCTAGAATCTAGATAAATAATACTTCTCGAAGATAAATGACAAATAACGTGCAAGTTCAGTAATATAACCTTATTTTACTTGAAGGAGGTTTGTCCTCGACTATAATGCGATAAGAAGAAGATTCGCCTGATGGCAAGCGATCATTACGGTCTACAAATTGAATCGATGGAGCGACGGATCATTCTGATTGTTAGTATGGTGAGGTGATAGTATAGGGGTTTAAGCTTAAGTTTAAGCTACTCTTTATCTCGATACAAAGCGACAACAAAGGTCGAATTATGCTACTTTACTTTGACTTGGTTTTAGTTACACCATAACATTTTAAATAATTTCCAAGGTTCTAGCTAAGTTCAACGAGGTTAACAGAACAAGTCCTATTTAGAGACACATAAACGTTAGTACAAATATTAAGTTAATAATTAACGTTGGTACATAGTTCTTATCTTAAGTCATTTACATCTTATGTGCCATCAAATACACAGAAATATACACAAGCGAAAGTTTATATGTACCTATGTAAATATGTGAAGTAGTAGTATATTATTGTGTATGTTCGTTCTTTCATTAAACTTAAAATGGTTTAACACTACAAGTTAAAGTTAAATTTGTACAGATATATTAGAACTTGATTTACTTAAAACTGAGTTAAAACTTAAGTACCTACTTTAAAAAAAAGAGAAGTTAAGTTTCCAGTTTCTAGAATATTTTTTTTTTTCATTTTAACGAGTCTCTAGGACCCTATACCAGCTACATGTTTAAATAAAAATACTTACTACTAACTTTAAAACTACCTACTACCTATTACCACAGAATGCAGAGTACAACTACTACTGGCTTTATTTACATACCTGGTAACGGGATCCTGTTCAAAAGTGATCCAGGCTTTTTTTTTACCCGAAACAAGGCAAGTGACACCACGGCACATCACTAGCACATGCATGTATATTGAGCAAGAGTTTCGTGTAATTTTAAAACATTTTTCTCGCTAATTGCCACACTAAAGCGCGTTAAGCCAATTTTTATTGAGACAATTAAGGTCAGGTTGAAAAAGTGGTGCATTTTATTTTACGCTTTTATTATGTGTCGGATAAATGTGTTACCTTTTTAATATTTAAACGAATAAAACCAATTTTGATATTAATCTAGTAGAATCTCTCTCTCTCTCTCTGTTTGAGTCGTATAATTCCTCATGACTGAGGGCCGCGACTCCCCCGCAGCATTAATTCGTTAGTGGAGTTCTTTTGTACATATACGAGTACATCGTGGCGTTCACCATAGATTCTGCGGGGTGTCACGACCCTCAGTCATGAGGAAATACGACTAAGAATAACAAGATAACTTATATCTCTGATAAGTACATAATTAATTAAAGCCAATCATTAATTAGTAGACACAAACAGAAGAAAACCCAGAGCAACAGGTGTGTCCAACCTTTTACCTAAACTGTAATTATAAATTAAAGACAAGGTGCAGGACAGCTGGCCGGGGAAAAAAACTATATCGCTATCATGACAGAAAACTGGGTATAATAATACTTATAAACACGAAAGTTACAAAAAACAGGCTTTTTAAAAGCAGATGGCACGAGCCAAGCTGTGTCAAAGTTATATAGTAATACTAGTGGGTGCTGGCGGCTTCGCTCGCATTAAGAAGTAAAACTTGCATCCCCTATTTCACCCCTTTAAAAGGGGCATTTCCAAAAATCCTTTCTTAGCGGATGCCTACGTCATAACATCTACCTTCATTCCAATTTCAGGCCGATCCGTCCAGTGGTTTGGGCTGTGCGTTGATAGATCACTATATCAGTCAGTCACCTTTGAGTTTTATAGCCTGGAAGATATCACTTCAAGCGATTAGGCCACCTTTGTCTCAATACTATGTTCTAAATGTCTTTATAATACTAGACTAAATAAATAAATAAATAAAATAAATATTCCGGGACATTGCACACAGCGCCATCTAGCCCCACACTAAGCAAACGCTTGTGTCGTGGGTACTAGATAACGGATATAATACTTATATACTTTCCTTTTGTAAATACATAAGTACTTATTATACATACAAACGACCAGACTCAACACAAGTAATTATAAATTTTTAAAGTACATAAATACTTGTGTCAAGCGGGAATCGAACCCACGACCTCTAGATTAGAAGGCAGAGCCACTACCAACTAAGCTAATAGGCCAGTCACTAAGCTAACAGGCCAGTCAACTAAGCTAACAGGCCAGTGAATGCTTTATTTATGTGTATGCTTGTGTTCTTTTGTTATAGGTGTACAATAAAGTATTTTGATTTGATTTGAATATACCTAAATATATGTACATGTGTCTAAGTCGTATTTTTCATGGCTGAGGGTCGTGACTCCCCCGCGTAATTAATTCGCTAGGGGAGTTCTCTTGTGCAGATAAATCGTGGTGGGCGCCCAATCAGCAGATTTTAATATCCGTAAAGATAAATAATCTTTATTGATATTAAAATAGAATAATAATAAATAATATAATAATATCTTTTAGTTTCAACACAATACATTAATATCGTGAATTTGTAAAGTATATACCTACATACCTATCAATAGGAAAATAAGCGAAAATAATCACGACCGGCAAATACGCAGGTTCGAATCCTGCCGGCCTGCATTTTCCAATAAAAAGTTTAACAACCATAGTGCGGGTTTAGCACTTGACAAAATACATTATTATTTAATAATATGCTATACAAGATACAATATCTCTTCAAATTGAATTTAACTTAGCTTATATTTAATTTATTAAAATTTGATACGTTTAACTAAGCAAAATAATAATAACATAAAATCGTCACAATCGGTAGTTTTAGTGATAAAACGTTCGATCGACGAAAAAACCGTTACAAAAATGTAAACAGATGAACGTTAGGGCTGTTGTAGTTAATCATCGTCCTTTTATGGAATAAACGTTGATAACATAATAACGTTGTAATAAAAATATATCAACAATAATACAATTAATCAGTTATCAAGTTAAATGTAATAAATACTTAATTAAATTCATTAGTGGGTAGATGAGTTTAAATACTAAAAAATAATTAGATACCTACCTACCCAAAAAACTTGAGTCAGATAGTCGCAAGAGGTCGACTCTCTTTCGACGGTATTTCATAGCATAATTTTAATCATAAGGAAAATATAGTGAGTCAATGTATAAAAAATAACTGTTAAAAAAAATTAGACACCCAAAAAACCGAGTTGAAAAGTCTTAAAAGCGTCGAGATATTTCATAACATTACATTTAAAAGATAAGGAAAATGGCACAGATTGAAAATTGCATCATAATATTGAGTCAATTTATAAAAAAACTCACCTAAGCCAATCTTCCTCTTAATCTTCTTCAGAACCTTCATTTTGGACCCCTTCTTGTCCTTAACGGGGGTAGTTTCCGGCTCTAAAGCCATAGGGGGCAGCACGAGCGTCTGAGGCGGCATCTGAGGCCCATGCCCAGAGCCCCTGGGGCACGCTGGGCAGTGGCAAGGGCCCCTGGCCTGCCTCACACTCACGCAGCTGCTTACTCCCATCATTTAGTCAAATTTCCGAACAAAATAACTAAATAAATCCAATAATATCTCGTCAATACATATCACTGAGTCACTCGAATTAATTTCACAGTCACACTTCGATTCTTTTTTCAAAAGTCTTAAAATTTGAAATTGGAACAGTACGTGTTGAAACGGGTAAAAGACGCGACGCGTGGACGTCCGCTCGCGACGAGCCCTACCGGCGGAGTGACGATCGCACGGAGCGAGCGAGCTCTCGGACCCTGCGCGCGCATAACAAAACAATTACCAGCCGTGTTTGCCCTCCCTTTTCATTCTACGCCTGCGAGTGAGACAGAACACCACAGGGGTAGGTTTTTCAGGAACGGCAGATGATTTCTACAAAGGGCAGTGTGCTAATTTTGGCATTGCCTGCGCGCAAATGGCGTTCCTTTCTCGCTTATTGTCTTTAACTTGTTGATAATTTCTTTGTCTGCAAGAATATATGGATAAAAACGGTTTTAGTAAGTTTTAAACTTAGATAAATCAACAGTCAATTGAAATATGACAATGAACATTATCCTGATTATATTATGTACTAAAATAGAACTTATGTACAACAAAGTCCGTTCATCCAATGCTAAGGAAGTACGGACAAACACACTAAAGCACAGATCCGTGACACCCCATCTTTTTTGTGCCGTGGATCGTAAAGTCAATCTCATATAGGGTAAATTATACAATATTATGACGGAATTAATAGCCGAGGTATGCTATTACTGGTGTTCAGCAAGTGTTGACGAAGAGAAGTTGTTAATACATAATTATAATATAATATATGTATAATATAAAACTTCACTTTACTATTTGCACTTAAAATAAATAAATAAAATAAATATTTCAGGACATATCACACAGCACCATCCAGCCCTATACTAAGCTTACGCTTGTATCATGGGTACTAAATAACGGATATAATACATATATACTTTTATACCGTCTTATTACAAAACGCGGTTTAAATATTAGCCCAGGACTTTAAAAAATATGCAGTCCGTTCTTGTTGTTCAAACTTTGTTTTCTTCCGTCATAATAATCAAATTGTCAAAATGTAACCAATGATAAATCAACATTCTAATTTGAAGTTGACATTTTGATTGTGTGTATGTAAAGTTTGAATAATAAGAATAGACTTTTATTTTTTATAGTCCTGGACTAATATTTAAGCCGTGTTTTGTAATAAGGTGGATATGGTTTGTAAGTTGGCTGACTGCACATTTTTTACCAAGAAAAACCGTGAAAAATCCATCAGAATGCGTTTTTAAAAGGTCTGAAGAATATCAACGCTTGTTCCAGGACCGACAATCTGATTCATTTTCCTATCGAATCAACTGATTTGCATTGTCTTTGGTGGATTACAAATTTTGAGCCAATCACAGTTTTTTTTTACAAGGTATGGGTTTGCACTTAACCGTGATTCGCCTGATGGTAAGCAATCATTACGGTCTAAGATGGAATGTGTAAAAAATAATCTAACAGTTTCTCTTCGTCCAATAAATCAATTCTCCGGGCGGGTCACGCTCACGATCCTCAGAACTTGTAAAAGTAATATATAATGAGGAATAGAGACATTCAATTATTATTAATGGCAATCCCTTTTTCGGCGCTTCTGTACGGCGGTCGTTAAGCCATGCCAGAGGACCATAGGACGGTTTGAAAACTCTGACACCAAAGTTAGCCACTCTCATGCCACCGAACACACAATAATAAACACTAATTATTCTATGATATATTATATTAAAAATAAAAAAATGTAATACTTTTGAAAATTTTACACATGTTTAATTTAAAATCTTTTAACTGACATAAATATTTTTGTAAGACGAGACAATAGAATTACCAACTGTTAACGTTTAGTTCATAAAATGAGTATTTCTATTGATGAATAAATGATTATATTATCTTATGTAAAGATGATTAGTATACCCAATTAACGAACAATTAAAACCTCCCCTTTTTTCGACTTACTCCTTAATCGGCTAAGAGCATCCTCCTAATCCGATGATTCATGACCACCTTGCGCTCTCATTACCGTCTTAATTACACCTATTAGTTAATTAAACGACTCACGAAAGGTCAATTGTTTCCGAGAGGATATGAGGATTCTATGAAAGTATTTAGAAATGGACATTATTAAAAAAAATACTTTTTTCTAAGCATACGCTTGTCATGGAAACATACTGGAATCAAACCTGCCACCTCTAGATTAGAAGGCAGACCAACTAAGCTAACAAACCAATCTATATAATATACTAGTGGGTGCTCGCGGCTTTGTCCGCATTAAGAAGTAAAAATTGCATCCCCTATTTCACCCCTTTAAAAGTGGCATTTCCAAAAATCCTTTCTTAGCGGATGCCTACGTCATAACATCTACTTTCATTCCAAATTTCAGCTTAATCCGTCCAGTGGTTTGGGCTGTGCGTTGATAGATCACTATCTAGATTCGGTATTCTTATTTTGATGTATGAATGGTTTCTTAGGCCCACTTGCATAATGATTCTTAAACGTGTTTAGTGACAAAATTGCTGAATGGATCGATAGATAGATTAAATTTCGCTTCATTTTTTTATGTGTCACTTACCACATAAAGATAGTTATATCAAAGTTATAACTCCCTCTTTTTGTCAGGGTTTAAAAATATGCCCCCGGGCTACTGAACTTTTAACTTCAAGAGACCTCATTACAATACTCGACCAGCCTTCAGGGGTCGAAAGCATAAGGTCTTTGAACTGTCAAAAAAACACCCACTGACAGATGTCGCGAAAACCGTGAGCCTGGAGACGAAATGAGAAAAAAAATAAAAACTACAACCTCCTTGCAAGGTGCGATCGCATCTGGCGCGTGGCAATGTGGTGCGAGCACTCGATGGTTTGAAAAAATAATGTGATCCGTGGGGCTAGAGGACTTTTTTTGTCGGCTGGGCAGTTTTCATAGAGAACGACTTTTGTTTTAAAATCGATAGTTTGGAAAAAAACGTAATCCATGGAAGATTATTTGGACCTAAGATACTGAATCAGGCGAACGTTCGAGGAGTCAACACGTCCTGAGGATGCCTCGTAAAGGCGAAACACGTGTCGACGAGAATATCTTGCCGAAGGAGAACAACAAAGCTTCAAGACACAAGGTGCGGTGTTGGTAACATCTTGAGATCCAACGAGGCCACGTTGGTTAGGAGGAGAGGTGTGGCGGTGGTATATGGAGGACCACACCTAAAAACCATTAAGTTTGTTGTTTGAAGTCGGTTAAGGAGCAGTCGCAGCGGAAAAACGCTACACATTTCTCCAGAGTTTCAGATATTTGTACCTTTTTTGTGACTGTGAAGTTTTCATCTTGTTTTTCTTAGGGATCGGCTTTTGTTTTTAACGTTGAATCTTCTGGAGATTAAAGATTTTCTTAAACGATCGGTTTAATTCTATTCTCCAATCAAATCAATTTATCTATGCCGTGATTGGCTGAAAATTTGAAATACGCCAATGGTAGTTGTAATCTGTTAATTTGATGGGAGTGTTAAAATAATTGTTGTTATAGAAACCGTGAATGGTAATTGGTAATTAACCGTAATGGTCTTCAAATCTAGAGTAAATAGGTTTCTTTTAGGCAAGCGTGCTACATCTTAGAGTTATAGTGGTGCTTAACATCAGGCAAGCTATAGTCAAACGTAAACCTATTTAGTGTTAAAAAAACCGGTAATTTATTACTAATTTTTAGGTTTTTTTAGTAAGGGGAGTTCTCTTGTGCAGTTACATCGTGGTGGGCGCCCAGGTCCTTCCACGGAAGACACATGTCCTCGGATTTTATGATCCTCAAACATGTCGCTTCACGATGTTTTCATTCACCGTTAAGAGTCACCGTCGAACCGGGATGAGTCAGGTTGTAAACCGGACGATCCACTGAGCCACAATCGCAGTTATGTGTATCTATCTGTTATCTAAATATCTCAAGCTCAAAGGTGACTGACTGAAATAGTGATCTATCAGCGCACAGCCCAAACCACTGGACGGATCGGACTGAAATTTGGCATGCAGGTAGATGTTATTACGTAGGTATCCGCTAAGAAAGGATTTTCGGAAATGCCACTTTTAAAGGGGTGAAATAGGGGATGCAGGTTTTGCTTCTTAATGCGAGCGAAGCCGCGAGCACCCACTAGTAAGTTATAATTGGCTTAGCAACACACGAAGCAATTACAACCGCATCTGTTATCTTGAAATACTTTTATAAAATGTCAAATAGCTAACCTATAGATCTAATTTCTGGTTAAAAATAGCAAAAACATGGCATCTGCCGCCTGGAGGATATTTCTGAACTTTCCTAACCCTACTATTACGAACCATAGACTTTTTTTTAACTAGAACGGGTTTGCACTTGGCCATAGTTTGCCTGATGGTAAGCAAAGGCTATGGCTTAGGATGGAGCGTGCTTTTCTGGAAAGGTAAAGCTAAAGGTATAAAAAAACTATTATCTTTTGTATTTAGAAAACATGTATCGGATCTTCTTGAACTTAGAATATCTTTACAAGAAATATTGTACTACGATTTTTTTTTATTGGGTACTTGATTGTATTAAAATTTGTTTGCGAACAATCATATTTATCACTGTATTATAGTTCCCGTAAGGCATGATTTAATTTAACTTGACTTGTCGAGCTAATTTTTCGACGTAATTTTTGACGTAAGTGCTAGCCGGTTATTAGAACTAAATTAAATCATATTTATAGCTCATATTAATACATTAAAAATCTCACAACACATTTTTATAAATTTCAATGTCTTTCAATTACATTTTTTGATATATACAAACCTAATATTGGTCATAGCATAAACTAAAAGTTCTAGCAACTATTAATTATGAAAATGATGATTATTGCACTAAAAATGTATTTGGACAGATCACTTTGGGCGACTTTGTATATGTATGTATATGTCGGGACAGGAGGGCCGGTAGTATAAAACTCGTCTTGAATAGTATACAGTAACATAGGTTTAATCTCTATTATAGTACTTTACAATTATAGTTGATAATATTTGCGATAATATGCAATTCGCCGTTGTCGTGATGCGCTGACATCTCTCTCTCCAAAAGAAGTCAGTTCCTTTTTAAAGATAGCCCCGCTGTCCTCGATACGACGCTCCGCCAGAACAACCATAGAGGTTGTTCTTCGTATTGAGGTTCGTTTACTATTGTCATCAACACGGCTGCGCCGTCATATATGTACCCAACTAACATTTTGGTAATAAGAATTGGTGATAAAAGAGTTCTTCAAAAGTGATTTCGGCAAACCAAAGTCATACACAGGTTTTAGCGATTGGTGTTAGAGCACGCTCTAACCCCCCACTACCCCTCGATTGGGCCCCATTTTTTAGCGCTACAAGTAATAAAATTGGTCATAATTTTCACTATTTTAACACTGAACGTTACATAATAGTTATAGAATGGCGTCAGTTGTGACTAATTTCTTGTATATATATTGGTGGTACAATATAAATCTTGCCAACTAAAGCACCTTAAAGTTTGTACTATGGTTATAATAAAAACTATTAGTGGTAAACAAGTTCTTAAGTCTGTTGGTATATTTTTTATAGTAACAGAGTAGTTCTTTTTTAGGTTCATTTATATCTTGGACATGCTTTATGCATTGATTTGGTATTAATAAGCAACTCAGGGCTATAGGACGTTAAATTTCTCTATAGTTTTGCATAAAATGACTTTATTTTTTTCTTTTAATTTGTGTTATCGTTTCAATATGACGGCGAAACATGGAGGTGAAAGTGAATAACAAGTTTGTCTAATAACTCGGTAAGCCAAGTTTGATTTCTTCTATTTACGCCTAAAAGTTATTGCGAGGGTTTCTTTATTGAGAGAATCATGTATGTTTTGCATCTCAATTTTGCAGGGCCTTGAAAATAAGTGGTATTTTAAGTAAAAATATGTTTTATTTTATCAGGCGGGGTATACAATCAATCTACATTTAGATAAGAACGGGCTATTGGCTATGTCTTTTGTAGTAGATGTGTATTTCTTGTAAATATAATGTGTTTTAAGTAACGTATCACGTAAAAATGCGTTTTATTTTAGTTTTTTCTTAAATTACTTTTAGGTTATGTTTGAATTATCATGGCGTCTATTTCTTATTACCCTTGTTTCTTATTGTTACTATTTGTCAACGATGAGTGCTAGATAGGTTGTAGTTAACACTATTGTAGCACTTGTTATACCAGAAAAGAGTTTTTAAGGTAATAAGGAGCATAAGGTTGAAGTGTTTGTTTTCACTGTGGTGCGACTTGGATGTAAAGGTAGTAGTATTTTAGGGTTACGTTTTTCAATAGATAAAACCCTTTCACCAAGAAAAAGGAATAAAAACGTAAGATTGAGATCAAAAGCTGAAGATTTTTTAATAAAATCAGTAAGATTGCATATTTAGCAAGTGTTTCTTAGTGTCGCTAGTATTTTTATAAATGAATTTATTGGGATACATAGCAAAATTTATTCTGAATTATTTTATCTCAAAAATAACTATATCATATTATTTAAGTTATACATGTAAACAACTAATTAAAATACTTATGCTAATTATAATAAAAGTAAATTAACAAAGAATTAATACTTACTTACGTAATTTTTAATGTTTTTACAGACTTCTCGCTGCATATCGTAAACCTAGCTACGTCCTTCAAGAAATGATTCTACATACTGACACAGAAGATGATACCACACATTCAGCTACTACTTCTAAGCAGTATATTAATCAGTCATCTATTAGGTACTTACCAACTTTCAAAAAATAAAACTGTACGGAACCTTGATGAAATTCCGGCACTTGGTCGAAATTTTGAAGTTAGAGACACTATACATTTATAAAAGTAATATATCATGTTTTATGATTTCAAGTGAAATAAAAGTTACAATGTTTACCTAAATTGTATTTTCATATTGCTTAGAATAACATAAGAGTAAATCTGAACACCGTTGTAACGATCAGGTCTTTAAAATAACTCCATAATACCAATTACTATCATATATAGCGGTCTGTGATTACTAAATTAAATTGCAGTAAATAAGTTCCAATTACTTCCTTTATACAAATTTAGGTGATAATTTTTTTTATTAACTATTTTCAAGAGCTTTTGTCTTTAGAAAGAGTTATCAGAAAATATAATATAACTTTAAGTGCTTTGCGTTACTTGAATTTATATAAGAGTAGGTGCTATGGCGGTTGCGACTATAACCTTTATACATTCTCAAGTAATATTACGCTTCTAGCCAAGTTAAGTGGTATAAAACTTTTACTTAGCACTCTTTAAAAACAGTTGGAAATAATAGAAACCTTACTATTACTCAAAGTACTTATAGTTACTTGAAGTTACAATACCTAGCGTTACTGTGGTTCAACATAACTCTTTTATAATTCCTTAAGTCATAATATGTCTTCTTGTTACTGTTACTCATCTTGATGAGTTATTTAGTAATTTTCATGACCATTAAAGCAACAAAGGTTTTACTCTACACTTTAATATACCCGTTAAACCAATACAGACGATAAAAGTGGTGAATATTAGCGCCAAAATGTTGGTTGGGTACATATATGTAGTGCTTAAACTTTAATTTATTTATTTAATTTATAATGGTACACAAAACAGAATGTGTTCTTAAATGAACTGAATATACATTGAAAGGTTTTGATCCAGAACAAATTCCAAAACATGTGTACCCAGCTTGATCTAAATGTGTTTATTAAATTACAAAAATATGAGTTAGAGAGAGAATACAGTATTAATTAATTAATTAATTTGATAAATAAATCTTACGCATGTATGGAATTGGGGGAGACCTTTGCCAAGGAGTGGGACAGTATAGAGTATAAGTGAATAAAAAAATGTATATATATTTGTATGACAACCTATCCTAATACCAGCACACTGCTAGAAAGCTGCGACACCGTACTTCCTGGCACATGCCGGCACATCTGGCCACGAATTATTAATATTATTATTATAGGTAGCGACCGAGCGAAGCGAAGTGAGCGCATGTGAGCGGCAACACCTTGTAGCACTAGTATAAGATTTTTTTAAATCTCTCGTTTTGTATTTTTTTCTATTTCGTGTAAACCATGGTCAAGGGGAAGCTAGAGGCACGAAGAGGAAGAGGCATGATCGTCACAAAAAAAACACAAACAAATTGAACAAGTGCTTACTACAAGTGGCGCCGCCATATTTTCTACACTTTTTGATCGATGTACACTTACCTAACTACAATTTCTCTCTTTATTGCACACCAAAATAAATAGAGGTAAAGTCTCATTATTGTCATCATAATATAACCAACAAAACGAACCCAATTTTTATGGTTATTTATACGGAGGTAAGTACTTGAGTACACAAAAATTTAAATAAAATATTAAAGTTTCAAAATGTGTTTATTTGACTATAATTCTCGCAGCTAACAGAGTCTACATTTGTGTGCGTGACCCGTGTCAATGTGGTAGTTCGATTTCATGCCTATTTATTTTGCAAACGCGTCCTTAAACTATAAATAAATGTACAAGTGGCCGGCCTTATCACCTCGAGTGATCTCTTCTAGTAACTAACTAATTAAATAAGTAAATAACTACATAATGTAAACGTAATCAAATCTAGGAATTCAAATTAGACGTTTTCCGTACTATATGGCACGTTGGAGAGGAGGCCTATACTCAGCTGTTTGTGAACACGGGCTGACATGATGATAATGATGTTAATTTTATTTATTTTTTACTTTGACATGACACCAGAGTTGCCCACTCTCATATGAAATCACTTAAGTACTCAATGTCCATAGCAAAACTGCTGATTTGAAGGTGCTTAGGAGGTCTACCGTTCGATGAAATACATGTCATAATGATATTGTAATATCGACGCCTTTTAATGCAGTTCAAATTTACCTTCAGATAGGAACACATTTTGGTTGAAAAAATATATTAGGGGGTGTGTTGAGATACAGTAACATATGCTTGAAAAAAGTTTAAAAGAAAGATGTTTTATTTTTTACTAGTGGACGCCTGCGGATTGGCTCGCATTATTTTGAGGTAAAAACCTGTTTTATTTGCCAAATTGAAGTCAAAGAAATCCAGCACTTACCAATGGTAAGCAACTACCGACGACTCGACGAGGTCAGTCCTTGGATGGGTGACCAATAAATGGCATATTATCAGGGCACTTCCGTGGGTCGCATGATAGGTTAAAAAGTCCTGGCTTTCTTTTACGTGGGATAGGTTCGCGTTTGACTACTTGCCTGATGTTAAGCATTGCTACAGCCTTGGGTGTAACACGCTTACCTAGAAGATACCTATCAACTCTAGATTTAGAGCCTAGGCTGATTTAGGTCCCGGCTATTTGTCATACTACAGCAGTCGTTAAGCCATGCCAGAGGCCCTTGGGGAGGCTTAATAAACTCCCTACACCAGAGTTAAGAAAACAAAACAGATATTTACTATAGCAGATTAAAAGCAAAGCAAGAGGGTTTAACATTAGTTTTTTTTTTGCTTGGTGACAAAATGTATTACTTATTATAAAAAGAGTGATGAGAGATTTTTTTTTACAAGAAATGGGTTTGCTCTTTACCGTAATTTGCCTGATGGTAAGCAATCATTACGGTCTAGGATGGAACGTGCTTACCCAGTAAGAACCGATTCACTCTCACTTTGAAGATCGCAAGGTTATATTCCGCGGGGAACAGGGAGTCAGGCAGGGAGTTCCACAATTTAGCAGTTCGCACTATAAAAGTGGAAGCAAAACGCTTAGTGCGAGACTTCGGAAAGATTTTTATTGATTTTTAACCAATCCGCTATCTCCTATAGTTTCGGAGGTCCCCTGGGGTACTCCAAGGTCTGATGGTCAACGTGATGGTGATACTCGGCCTTCGGCCTCGCATCCCCCTCACTTTGACTTCGTTTTGTTCCTCCTAAGTCATATACATATGTAAGCAGTTTGTATGAAGACATTTTTTTTGTATGAAAGCAAAAAAAATTGTATGATTGGTAACATGCAAGCAGTTCTCATCATTTTTAGTTTCAAGTTTAGACGACAGCGTTAGACTCTAAACATATTTGTACACATAAAATGCAAGAAATAACAAAGTAATAATAGCAATAAGGCTGCAAGGCCGGTCGGAGCCAGCAGGCATGCGAAATTAAAAAGATGCGTTTAAATTTCGAACATCTGTCGCGGAGGCACGCGCCGGCGCGTGGCTCTCGACTCTCTCGGCCAATCATAGAGCAAGATGGAGAAGCGTTCCAATTTTTAAATGTTTCTCATTAAATAGGCTGGTTTAGATTTGTTCTAATTTTGAAATGTACGAGCGGACAGTCATTGCGACCATTTTAGTTTGCAAAAATAACTTAGAAACTTCTTTCCCTTTCTTGGGTACTTTCCTTTCTTGTGTTTTTCTTATTCACTTTTCCCTCAGGACGGCTTAATAAACTCTCGACACCAGGGTTGGCCACTCTTATTCTACTTATCGTAATAATAAATACGGCTCAATTCCACATAATAGAGATACTATACGTTATAGAAGTCCAAAATATTCTTCTCCTTATCGAATAAGAGTGGCCAACTTTGGAGTCGAGAGTTTATCAAGCCACCCTAAGGGCCTCTGACATGGCTTCACGACTCCAAAATATTATGGCACATAGATATAAACTTTTAGACCTCATGTACTAAAATCTAATTAAATACCTATGCCCAATGATATTATATGTACTCCTATGCCTATGTATATTATGTATATCTACAAACTTGTATTCTACATTTTACACATGCCTAAACCCCATACTCTAGACAAAATAACTCTTAACTCTACTCATTTAAGTTCAAAATTCAAAAGAACCTTAAAAACCTTTGTCCTTTACAAACGCCAGCTGATCGTCAGCTGTTTCGAAAAATGTCCATACCTGAGATAAAAATAGGTTGACATCTCATATTCGACCTTATTGGACGTTAAACTTTTTAGATCGAAAATTTTCCGAGCCGCTTTTTCTAAAGGAGGTTTTATACGACTGTTCTTTTAAGTGTTGGAAACTCTTTTGTGACGAAATGTAGGAGGAATTGTTTTTATTGAAACGGTTTCATAATGTTTTAAACGAAATGAGTATTTATAAAATTATGAGCTTTAATAATTTTAATTTGATATATGGAGAAGCTTATTGCAGAATGATAATAAGGGTATTTCGTATGAATGATGTTTTTATCGCCTGTTGCTAAGCGAAAAATGGTTGGGATGATAATATCTGGTCCTAATGCTGACCTATGCAGCTTTCTGGCTATAATACTATAACGTTGCTTAACATCAGGAAAGTTGTAGTCAAGCGTTAACCTATCTCATGTTATATATAATACTAGCTGTGCCCGCGACTTCGTCCGCATGGAATAGTTATTACCATAAAAGCGGTTCTAGTGAGTTAATCTTAGAATAAGTACATAGACATATACTGTTGCAGACATTTTGTTAGATCATTTCAAGAGGAATAATTCTTTTATACATATTTTTTTGATATCTTGAACCGTTTTCGCAGCACACGCAACGGAAGACCTCAAAAATGAATAATTTTCCCCGTTTTTTCCACATTATCAGTTGTTTCTTCGCTCCTATTAGTTGCAGCGTGGTGTTATATAGCCTAAAACCTTCCTCGATAAATGGTCTATTCAACACAAAAAGAATTTTTCAATTCGCACCAGTAGTTCCTCAGATTAGCGCGTTCAAACAAACAAACTCTTCAGCTTTATAATATTAGTATAGATATATATATCACATAGATATAAATTATAATACTTAAGTACTATACCTAGGTACTTATCTAAGTAAGTACCTATATAAGTTTATAATTGTAAATGTAGTTTTCAGTGAATGCTTTTGTGAAATCTAGAATTAACTAATGATCAAAATCAATTAAAATTAATTCTTGCTAGGCATTAAGACTATTAGATATTCGTTACTAAGTATATTATTTTTGTAAATTATTTATTTATCTATACATAGATCTGATTTTGAGTATTGATTATAGCAATTTGATGAGTACAACTGTTACTAACTACGTGGAAAAGACTATAATGAATAGTCTCTCTTTGAGTCGTATTTCCTCATGAATGAGGGTTGTGACTCCCTCGCAGAATTATTCCTTAGGGGAGTTCTCTTGGGCAGATACATCGTAATAGTGAATAGTAATAAACTTTATATAGAATGTATACATTATACACCTTCATTGTAATCTTGTGACACAGAATAAGATAACAGTGTCATCTCAGCTGATACCTGCTTCTGAGAGTATATTTAAGTATATATATAAATCAGCTGATTTAAAAAAAAAACGGTACAAACCTCTTTGCATAACAAAATGAAAAAAAAAACAATACTTGACATAACTCTGACGATTTTTAGTCACAGGACTTTCAAATTTATTAATTCAAAAATAGAATTCGAATTTGATAGGAAATGGTCTCATTCTTCAATTTAAAAGAATTCTAATATTTACTATGCAACTTTCAATCTTATCGTATAAAAATTAGAGTTGAATTTCATTTGCAGTCAGAGAGGCCATTTTGCAAGACCTATTGTACAATTTGGCAGAATAAAAGAATGCACGTGTGCCATTACGAAAAAAAACAATGACAGGTAAGAGTGGCGTCACAGCTGACGATCAGCTGTTCAAAATTTGAAATTTGAGTTTTCTGTTCCCTCGGAAAGGAAATGCTTTTGCTTAAAGAACTAAGCTTTGTTACATCAACATAAGGTCAAATTTCGAATCGATTCATTAGAAAAGACGTTTTTTGTTTTTTCATGGTTCAAATTCGAAAATAAACTTATCATAGAGAAATTAATCTTAGTTCTATAGCTATAAAATTCATTTTGGTATAGCAAGATAGAGTCATAGATTAGGTAGGTATTTTTTTCTGTGGGAAAGGATGGTTTCAGTCAATGATTTATTTAGCCCTATGATTGTTGAAATTCAAATAGGTAGGTAGGTAGTTTAAAGTTAGAAAAAGGATGTGACAATTATTATTAGCTTTTTATGTTCATCCACTTCTTTGTAAGTACCTAGTTGCTATACAAAACTTGAAGACAAAATTTGTCTGTAGATTTGCACACAACTAATAATTAATTAATGTGCAGGATGTGGGGTGTGCCCTGCGCTTTAGGCTCGTAAAAACCTACTGCAGAGCATAAACAAATCAAAGGTATGATCTAGAATACATAAAATAACCTGGGCTACCTACTTAAAAAAAAGGGGAATTTAAATCTGTTTAAATATTTACTAGGCTGATTATTCAGAAATGAAGAATAACTTTTTCATGTCATTTGCATGTTTAATGTCAACAATAATGAGTTGCGATGAGCTGTAACAATAGTGATATTGGTACTTAATCGAGTACATCACTTGCAAATTCTTTTCTAAATTGATTTGGTATGTGATAAGTTCAGATAAAGTATATTTTAATCTATACTAATGTTATAAAGCTGAAGAGTTTGTTTGTTTGTTTGAACGCGCAAATCTCAGGAACTACTGGTGCGAATTGAAAAATTCTTTTTGTGTTGGATAGACCATTTATCGAGGAAGGCTTTAGGCTATATAAAATCACGCTGCAACTAATATGAGCGAAAAAACAATGGAAAATGTGAAAAAAACGGGGAAAAATATTCATCTTTGAGGGCTTACATTGCGTGTGCTGCGTAAACGGTACAAAATATCAAAAAATATGTATGAAAGAATTATTCCTCGTGAAATGATCTAACAAAATGTCTCAAACAGTATATGTCTAGCTTTTAAGATTAACTCACTAGAACTAGAACCGTTTTTATGGTAATAACTATTCCATGCGGAGGAAGTCGCTGGCACAGCTAGTTAAGTATATAATCAAAAAGGTACCCCAGCTTATATAATCATTATCACAAAGAAGTTTATTTCAAGTACTTGCTCAGTCAAGCCAGGCTCATAACAACCATCTGCAAAAACATTTGTGGAACTCCCTGCCTGACTCCCTGTTCCCCACGAACTACAATCCAGTGATCTTTAAAGCGAGAGTGAACCAGTTTTTATTGGGTAAGCACAATCCATCTTAGACCATTGTTATTGCTTACCGTCAGGAAAACTATTGTCAAGTGCAGACCTGGTTTAGCTAAAAATACAAAAGCCACCATCATTTCTAAGCATAGGCATCTCTTCAAGTAAACCATTTGGGTTGTCATGTGTAGTACATCTTGATCTGATGCTCTCTGCTCTCTTTCAATGAGTAGTATTTCTTCATGACAGAGGGTTGTAACTCCCCCGCAGAATTAATTTGTTAGGAGAGTTATTTTTAGCAGATACATTGTGGTGGGCACCCAGTAGGGTGTTTCACAATGACTTGGAAATGGTGAAACACCCTGCAGGTCCTACCATGGAAGACAAATGGCCTTGGATATTAAATAAATCAATAAAAAAATGTTTTTATTTCCGACAACAAAGAGATCCAGATATGTGTTAGTAAACTAAAAACTATAAACTTAAAACTAATAAGGGTTAGTACAACTAAAACTAAGTTTGCTAAGGCGAGTATACATTGTTTATTAACGAGTTTAATATTGTGGTCTTCCTCTTCAGATATTTTGGGTTCCTCATGATGTTTTCCTTCACTATTAATTGACCGCAAATCCACACATAACTAGAAAAAAAAGTGGAAAGAAAGAGCGAGAGGTTTTAGTAAAATTATTTTACAGTACCTAGGTATGTACCTACCTAATTTAGATACCTCAATATTCAGATTTAGAATAGATCAATGTTTATTGATATTGTAAGACTTATTTAAGATTTAACCTTCATATTTATTAGACAGGGCCTGGTAAAGTATACCTTACTTATATAATTAAAAGTAATGTATATCCCTCCTTCATTAGGTATTATAGGTGTCATAAAACCTATAGGATTCCTAAGAATAGTAGGTAGGTACTAAGTAATATATGAGAATTTTAGCAAAGAATAGAAAATAAAGCCAAAACTAGTAAAGCGATACATATAAATAAGATCTGCATACGAAAGTTATAAATGCATAAAGGTTATGCCACCAAAGAGGTTCCAGAAACAGGAAATAACACTTCCAAACCAATTAGAATGTATTATTACTGATTATGCAGCACTTACCGGGCATCGCACTGCCTGTTTGCCCCATTTTTTTCACAAAATTCTCACGTACACTCCACACGATAATTATTCTGTTTAATCAACTATTTAGGCACTCATTTTGTTAGTTATAGCACTTCACAGTCTTATTAGTCCATGGATTTAGCTAACACGACCTCTGACCCGAACTCTATGTTTACAATTAACAACTAATTATTATTTAGATTAGTAATAACGATCTGTACACTTACGTTTTGTGAATTAGGTTTTTTAATGCAAAAAGAGGCTTAGCAAAGCTAAAAGGCCAGTCAAATAACTAACAAAGAACGTACATTTGTCCGGTAAGGATGATTGTATTGTATTTACATTAATTATTTTGCTTTTGTTAATTTTATAGCTTTCACAAATTCAACTTGTGCCACAAGGAATTTGCGAATTGACAAGTTGACATATGATTTTGACATTGACATTGTTTGACTAAGTTAAAGTTCTATATCATATATCAAATAGGTAAAGGCTCGTTTACACAGTGCGAGCTGCTGCCTGACCAGTAGACAGCTACTCGGTGTGTCTACTCGTACGCCAGTAGCTCGACTCACCTTTACTGTCTACACGACACCTAGCTACGGCTCACTGCTCAGTCCGAGGCGAGTCGTGATGTCGATTGAACTTGCTTTAATAAAAAAAAGGTGATACGCTCTATGATAACAATTTTATGTCAGGAATTAGAAAATATCCATAACCATAACCAAATAAAAAAAAAGAGCGAAAGAAACAAAAACACGGGTTTCACTCTCAACTGTCCGACTGGCACTGGCGAGCTACTGCTGAACGCGTCTAAACAATGCAAGCGACGGCCGAGCCGCTGTCATGTGCGAATTGCTGCCGAGCGAGCAGGCGAGTGAAAACAAAAAATGTTGAAGTAACTCGGATGCGAGCTACTGACCAACTCGCACGTACGAGCTACTCGTAAGTTTAGGATAGGTTACACAGTGCGAGCAGCTGATATGACAGTAGACAGCTACTGTGCATGTGTACTCGTATGACAGTAGCTCGACTCGCCTCGCTCGGTCACACTATGCGAACTGCTGGCGTCGCAGGAAGACAGCTACTGCACCAGTGTACTCGCATAGTTCGTCTGTATCATCATCAAACCTACAAAAACACTGCACCGGCGGCGTGGGCCCGAGCGTACGAGCTACTGTCATTTCGCGAAATCATGCGAGTTGACGACGGAGCGACGTGCGAGTGGCGTGGTGGGGGAAGGCCAGTTGCGAGTAAAAACAAAAACTGTTGAAGTAACTCGCTTGCGAGCAACTGTCCCACTCGCACATAACAGTTACTCGTATGATGCGGTCACACAGTGCGAGCTATTGCACCTCAGTAACTGACACGGTCAGCTCGCATGCTAGCTCGCACCGTGTAACCTAGGCTTTACGTGCAAACAGTGCGAGTTACTGCAGTGCAGCTACTCGGAAGGCTGACTCGTACTGTGTAAACGAGCCTTAAGACTGAAAGACTTTGTATCCATGGTCATGAATATATTTTTTTTAAAGTACAAATATTTTTCGGTGTCCACACCATAGACCCCAAAATAAAAAAAAATAACTCGCCGTCGTGTGAATAGGGAATAGCCATGCATGAAGTTAGTCTCAACCATGAAGTTATAGGTAGAAATGGAGCGAACGGCGCTAATACCTATTTGATTCAAATACCTACGCATTGCTATCCCACTCTAAGTGAAGGGAAGTCTCTTTCTAATAGGGTGACCCAACATGTATGCCTAAAAGCAGGACGCATCATAAATTAATCGTTATGAGAATGAAATCATAATAGCTAACTGTATTATTTTTTGTATATCTTTCCTAGATAAATCTGATTTATGATAAAATAGCTCACCCGGCGAACTTTGTTCCGCCTTACAATAGTATAGTATAGCAAAACAAAAATCTAGAGTAAATAGGTATCAGTTTTCACCATAATAAATGTACAAAGAGATATGTCAAAATAATATAGAATTAAAAATACTTATTATTCTGTATTTTTTTATGAAAACTACAGAATGGAAGCTTATTTTTTTGTTTTGTACGCCTTGCATTAGCTAATTAACTCCTAAAATGTTTAAGGGAAAGACTATACTAAATAAAAAACACAGTTGATTAACATGTTTAGTTTTTCTATTCAAGCCAGCATTTAACAATACATAATCATACATCTACAAATTATTTACAGAAAATAACATATACAGAAATTCGCACTCTTAATTTACCATTACCTGTGCCATTACATAGGTATGTATTTACAAAAAATAATCAAATCGTTCAGTCCCAAGGGCCATGTCATGTCGTTGTCTTGACTGGTCTGTAAGCTTAGTTGGTAGTGGCTCTGCCTTCTAATCTAGGGGTTGCGGGTTCGATTCCCGCATGACACAAGTATATATGAATTTTAAAATTTATAATTAAGTACTTGTGTTGAGTCTGGTCGTTTGTATGTAGTACTTACAAAGGAAAAGTATATAAGTATTGTATCCGTTATCTAGTACCCAGGACACAAGCGTTTGCTTAGTGTGGGGCTAGATGGCGCTGTGTGCACTGTCACGGAATATTTATTTATTTATTGTAACATGTCTTGCAATGATGAGCACAATGCAGTGACATAGTTGATTTTTAAAAACTTTTATTTAGCTTGCACTATATGTATAGGTATGTTTGTTTGTTCGGGCGGAATCTCGGAACTAATTTTAAAGTACTTAGATATCTTCAACCGATTGAGCTGAGATTTTGTATACACGTTTAGTTTGGATGATAATGCATGATAAGGTACGTGGCGTCATTCTAAAACCAATATGGCGGATCATCCAAGATGGCGAAATAGTTAAATAATGCGCTTCTACAACATGAGATCAAATGAAAGGACTTGTTGAGAACAACTCATCAAATAATGTTCTGTAACCAGACCGTATCATAATTGGAAAATTATTTAAAAAGATTACACGTGGCTAAAAAGTATTACTTTATGGAGTTTTTGTCTCTTTCCTCGTAAATGGGACAGTAGATTTTGTGAATGCGTTTTCAAATAGGCCCGCATTCGAATTTTCAAAAATTTACTCGCAATTTGCTTCATAATTATGGTTTCGTGTAGCTCGGAAACAGTAATTGAATCAGGGGCTGAATGGTCAAA
Source organism: Macaria liturata (assembly GCA_964023185.1). Classification (NCBI taxonomy): domain Eukaryota; kingdom Metazoa; phylum Arthropoda; class Insecta; order Lepidoptera; family Geometridae; genus Macaria; species Macaria liturata. The sequence goes on along the minus strand of OZ026809.1, from coordinate 12,410,504 downwards.
TAGTTGATGCATTATTGGTGAAAAATGCTGTGAAATGACGTTGAGCAGTTTGTCATGAATATTTTTTGTATGAAGTTGGCTAGAGCTCACAGCTTGTCTATACACTTTATCGCTGTGTTTCACGACTTTGAAAGCTGAAGCAGATGGAAACAAAAGTTTTCCTCTGTTCACAAATGTTGTGAAACTCAGACATTTTTGAATGTCTATAAAATAGGGGTGATCTTTTTGTAAGTGTGGCGACATGTGGCAAAGCAGTAACACTCCTAAGAAATTCATATGCTTTAGGCGAGTAGAAATGTAAAGTCAGCGCGAACGCTTTTACCTCTTCGCTGTACCTAACTCCATGAGGGTTTGTAGGCGATTTATTTAGTTCTTTACATAAATCACTAAAACGGCCCTGAATTATGTTTTCAATTTCACTGTTATCAGTGTATTTTTTTACCACTGCGATTAATGATTCCATATTTTTAATGCATTTATTTTGCCGAACCACTTTCTGCTTTAGAGCTTTATTTTGTTTATGTAGATTTTCTTCTGTTGTTGTTTTTATTTTAGCTTGTACGCCAACTTCAACATTTTTGACTGGTATGTTTGCCTCGTTGTAAATCTAAAAAAAATACATTATGTGTTAATAATAATTTTTGAAAAGAGCATTTATTATTAGTCGAATGAAATGATGGACTAAGTATACCCAAGAAAATTAACTGCCGTGTTAGCCAAAGGAAAGGATTAATATTGCAACACATCATACATATAATAAATTAAATGCTATGTTTCAAAATTTTGTAAAAAGTGGACTGTCACATAATTTTGGTAAACTCACAAGCACTTTTCTCCCTACTAAGAGCAAACTTACCTGCTCAACACTCTCGAGATTTTCTATTGATTTCAGGCATTGCCTTTTCGGACTTGATTTAACAATTTCTTCAAAGGAATGTTCATTAACTCCACTCATATCCTTCGAGGATGAAGGTGATGCACCGATGGTTGCTTGAGGAGCTTTCAATCTCGCAGAACACGAAGTACTAGGCGACGTTACGATACTAGATGGTGCTTTACTCGGATCTTGTGATTGTCTTTCCTGAAATCCAATTTTTATATTTTGGCAAATTTTCTTACTAAAATGAGACTTCGGATGTCAGTTTATAAAAATAGACCAGCTTTTAAACATAACTCACATGATGGGTCAGTTAATTATGGAATATAATTATATACCCGCCTATATATGCTTAGTAAGACAAGCAATTTTTTACTCTTAACAGCCGGGTATTTGATCAGACAAGCGACTCTGGCCCATGGTAGAGCATAACCGAAATGGAATGGAACTGGCTCTCAAACAAGGCTGTTGAAACACGCCGTTAGGCGCTTAGCAACAGATTTTACACTTGAGGTGGTAGGTGGCCGGTCGGGTAAATTATATTACCACCAAGCTGTGAACCGGCGGTATAGCGTGCCCTCCAAAACACGAGTATTTTTTAATCTAATCCACTTGTAACTATAGGTACTAGTGTAATATGTGATAATTCTGACTTTGAGCAAACTTTGAGATAAAAATCGTTTTTGTAACACAAGCTTTCAATCAATATATACCTGGCTAATTGATGATACATTATATTCGTCGGTCCCATTTTCAATGTAGTATGGTACAGCCGTTGCCTTCAATCTCTTACTTGGTAAGTCATAATCAGATGCCTTGAAGTGTAGGCTGCATATCCGAGCACTTTCATAAAACTTGGATTTCAATGGTATAACTGCTAACCACAAACTTCTTTGTACATTGTTTTTGGGAAATCTGAAAACAGAGCACAGTTTTACAATAGGAATAATAATAGCACAACATGTTATGACATTAAAAAGAGTCAATATAATAATTTATTTTCAAATATATTTTTTTTAGAGATTCAATTATTTTGTTACCTAACAGAGTACCTATATCTAATAACAAATATGCAAATGAGTGCTTTGTGATTTAGTGAACATGGCATACATAATACCTACGTGAGATATCCGCAAAAAATATTTTATGGTCACCGTACTCCATTTTTAAGATTTATTAATAACTTTGATAAAACATTAAATATATGTGTTACAACAATTAGAATTCATTATATATGCTAATTTAGACTAGTTAAAGGCTTCATCACTGTAATAATCATAATGTTTTCGAGATATTTAAGTGAAATCAGTCGATAGACTTAGTGTTTATAAAAATCCAATTTAAGGACTTACGTGTGATAATTTATGTGTGTTCCTGGATACCACTCGCTTCCACAACCACGCACAATACATCGTTGCACCATTTTTCATACTTTTTAAGCTAATTTTTACGTTCAAAAGCGCGAATCGACGAATGTTTGTTGTTTTTCTGCCATGACAGTTCAAATGACAGGCATTGTTATGATGGCGGATAGATAAAGTGTTGCCGCATGAGGAAACTCCCAAAATATATGGTAATCTTTTGATATCCTCCAATTGCCAAATACACATTAGTAATTGTTTCGTAATGATTTTCTATTATTTGTTTTAACATTTTATAAAAAAAATCTGCTACTGGTATAGATTGTCTTCATAACTTAAATGTTCCGTTTGTATTTTCTGTTTTTTTATTATAATTTACTTAAACAATTCATATTAAATTCCTTTCAAACTGGAAACACTAGAAACTCATATAAATAATAATTTGGTGACAGATGAACTTTAAACTTAATAGGTTAATTTACCCAGTTTCGGGAGTTTTGAGTATTTATATAAAAATACCGAACACCACACTAGAAAGAGACTTCCCACCACTTAGAGTGGGATAGCAATGCGTAGGTATTTGAATCAAGTAGGTATTAGGAGTGTTTTCTCCATTTCTACCTATAACTTCATGGTCTCAACTCATGGGAATAGCCTTGGAATCTCCAAGCTTGGAATAGCCCACGTAGTGGTTAATTTCTCTGTGAAATTAGTATTCTTTGCATGGAAATTCGAGAGGGACGAAATAAAAAATCCTTGTATTCCTTCGATTGATCGTCAAAGTTGTATTCTTTGATAGCCCTTGCCAGAGGAAAGTGGCACCCAGCAACAAAACTATGAAGAAAAAGAAGATATTTCAATGTTTAATGTGTGACTAAAGTGACTATCAAAGCACTCGTTCATTTGATTTTGCACTACATATCCGGGTACACACAGGCGAAAAACCATTTGTCTGTGATATCCATTTAAATGACCTGACTGCTCCGTTAGCTTAGTTGGTAGTGGCTCTGCCTTCTAATCTAGGGGTGCGGGTTCGATTCCCGCATGGCACAAGTAATTATGAATATTAAAATTTGTAATTATTTGTGTTAAGTCTGGTCGTTTCTATGTATAATAAGTATGTATTTACAAAAGAAAAAGTATATATCGCTGCTTTGAAAGAATACTGTTGTAACTCAAAAAGAGTGAATTTTTCAGGAGAGCACTTTAAAGTTTTTTTTAAATTTTCAAATGCTATATCTTTTTATTTACTGCGCAAATATTGATGAAACTTGAATAAAAACTCGAGAAATATATGTAAGTTTACGTTTATTGAAAGCTTTTCAGAAAATAGTACTTATTTAGTATATAATATTGCAATCAACTACAAGGTCTTCGACTTATAACAAAATCACACTTGCGAACTTATGAAGATTACTGTGTCATCACAAAATAATACTAGGAAAATTGAGGATATTTTTAGAAACAAAGGTGTTTTTGAAAATACTACAAATAATGCATTAGGTTTTTCTCAGTGATATGGATACATTTTGAGTTGTGACATCTAAGTATAATTTATTTTAAATAAATAGTGTTACAGTATCAAATAGGACGTTCTTTTACAAAAATATTTAGTGCCTGTAATACTTTTTCTGGAAATATAATGTATTTTCTTGTTTTACAACAAGTAAACAACATAATAAAATTAGAAAAATAATATAAATATGACAAAGTTAAATTTTTAATAAAAGTTTACGCTTATTTAATCATTATTAAAGATTAGGGATCTGAAAATTTTGGAAAATAATCATGAAAACTCAACAAACTTGAACTATCACCTTGAGGGCAAGGCATTGCAGCTTGAAGATCATAAACTGATACTATACAATTGTCCGGAGTGTAGTGTTTGTCCTCATCTTTTTGATCCCTTGCTAGTTGTTTTTCCTTTAGGTGAAGTTCATAATCTTGTTTCATAATTTCTTTGTCTTCTTCAATTGCATTAGTATAATTTACAGATTTCGCATTGGTCTTTTTTCGGTTTGAAGAATGTCATATTGTATTCGTAACAAAATATTTTGTAATATGCTTGATAATTACCAAAAGTCAAACCTTTACTTTTACATTGAGCAACATAGTCTCTATGTAAATCAGCTACAGTCTTGCCGCCTTCAATGTATGTTCGCTTGGAGTCTGCTCTGCAGTAATGACTATCTACTTTTGGAATTGAATCCAAGTGTTTTTTGATGTTGTCTATGACCAAAGGATCAAGATGAGAATGGTTCTCGTGCTTGCCTCGACGATCTTGCTCTAACATAGCCATGTCTGACGTTTTATTGATTACAGTCTTTATAACTCTGTTGTTAATATCAAGAGTGGCTTTGAAGTAAGTTTTACAGACTCGTTGTTTAACATCTCTTATTAAAAGATAAAAACCAAAATTGTTTCCCCGATTGCTTTCGTGAACTTTGTACGAGTAGCTCGGTTTGATAGCAGTAATATGTCGCATAATATAATCTCGCTGCCGTTCCAAGTCACCCATATCCCAGTAGTTTTGAAATATTATTTGTCTCTCTGATTCTGTAATATTCTCTTTACATCTAAATTTTCATTTATCTCCGCATGGAGTTTTCAATTGTCTCCCGGGAATTACTTTGTTTTTTTATTCATGTAAGATTTGCCAGGGTTTCTTAAAATTTTTGCTTTTACAGATATCCAGTTCATAGAGTTTGCCTTGCGCTTACGTCCGATTGTTTTGGTAGATTCTGTATTTTGTTCAGTATTTTTTTCTATTTCTTGTTCTGTATCTTTTATTGTGTCTTGAAGTGTAACTTTTTCTGTATTTTGTTCTTTATCCTGTTCTTTGTCTGGTTCTGTATCCATTTTCATATCATGTTCTGTGTCTGGTGCTGTAATTTTTTTTTGTTTCTTGTTCTATACATTGCTTTGTATCTATACTTGTGTTTATTTCTGTGATTTGCTCTATATATTGGTCTGTATCTGTTTCTATATTAATCTCCGTATTTTTTTCTATACTTGATCCTGCTTCCTGTTCTTTAAGTTGTTCTACATCGTCTTCCGTGTCAGAAGAATCGCTAGACGACGACGAACTGTCAGAAGAGTTCGAAGAAGAGCTTGAACTTGATGAACTACTCGGTGGTATATATAATATTTTTGAAGGACCTGGTTTAGGCTCATTTGTTTTTTTTTTTGCCGCAACTAAAATTATGGGGTCGATGTTTTCAGAAAAAATATTTCTTTTCGATTGTTTTGTGCATTTTTTACTATTGATGTCACTATTATCAGAATCGGAATAATAGTCCTCTGTGTTAACTTAATTCGGATCCTTAAAGCTATCATCTGAACAATAGTCGTGTTCTTGCTGGTTTAGCGGATCTTCGGCATCTACAAGCTAGTTGTTTTCAGTCGGTAAATGAGATAGTACCTATCACGCGACTTGTTTGATCTATTCCGTCCTCTGCTTTTTTTTTCCTGTAACACAAACAAAAACAAAAAATATATTTCATGAAACATGAGCTAATAACAAAAAAATAACTAACTAAACTTCATTATAATCATTACGTACTTCTACTTTTGTTTCCTTCCTTTCCAGCGGGGCATTGATGTTCCGAAACATCTCTAGTAGGTATCCGTCGGTTTACCACTGAAATAAATAAAAAAAACAAGTAAATATTTGGTAGGTACCTTTACTATATCGTAGGTAAGACCGGCATTTTCGACAATTGTTTGATTCTGTTTTCAAGGCAGATATTGGTACCTCAATCTACGCACCAACCGAGAATATCTACTCTTTATAAGACGTAGCTTAGTAGTAGAATCTAGATTCCTAGAATATAGCTACCTAGAATCTAGATACTTAGGTACCTGAAATGTAGCTGTCTAGTAAATAGCTCCCTAGATTATTCACAACATAACGAGACAATAGTTAAAAATAATATTAAATACCTACCTACAAAAATGCTTGGTTTTTTAAGCTCAATATCTCTGATTAGTTAGGTAGGTAGGTATCCGACATAATAATAAATGCAATTTTGAGTTGATTTTATCTGAAATACTGTGTCAAGTACAAAATTACGACTGATTATTTAACAGATAAAGTCATATTACGAAAAGTACTATTTATAGCAAGAAATATTTTATCTAGAAAATAGTCTTAATTGTAAATGTACATATACTATCAATGCTACTTTTTATTATAAACAGTAATATCTAACTTTAATACATTAATGTCATACTTACTTTTTGTAGAATATCGTAGCAAAATCAAACGCCACACTGTTTATGAGAAGTTTCTTTAAAGTTTCTATGTGGATTTTTTTGGAATAGTGTCACATATTGAGTTATGTCACTGTTCTAGATAAAATTGCACTTAAAATCTGATTTAATTTGCTATATGACCATATTTTAGAAAGTTAACCGAGTGTTCACGTTTAAAGACAAGTTGCATCTGGCAAAACTACGCTTTCTGTTAAAAATGGCGGCCAAAATTGACCAATAGCATACAGTCTTTCGGTGGCGCCACGGCCGTAAATATTGTCTTAGGAATATGATCTTTACTGAGTATATAAAACAGATCATTTTACGTCGAATGGTGTTAAAAAGTCATTTTTGTAGTATTTGGTAATATGACGCTATTCTTTCAAAGCAGCGATATGTATTATATCCGTTATCTAGTACCCATGATACAAGCGTAAGCTTAGTATGGGGCTAGATGGCGCTGTGTGATATGTCCTGAAATATTTATTTATTTATTTATTTATTTATTTAAATGTGATAAATGTGGCTATGCCGGCAGAAGAATAAGTGATTTAAAATTACATAAATCGAAATACACAGAGGAAAAACCATTCAAATGTGATGAATGTGACTATGCTGCCTCAAAAAGTTCTAACTTAAAAATACACAAACTGAAACACACAGGTGAAAACCTGTTTAAATGTGATGTATGTGACTATGAATGTAAGCAAAGTGGTAGTTTAAAGACCCACAAACTAACACACACAGGTGAAAACCCGTTTAAATGTGATGTATGTGACTATGCATGTAAGCATAGTAGTAATTTACAGAAACACAAACTAATACACACGGGTGAAAACCCGTTTAAATGTGATGTATGTGACTATGCATGTAAGCATAGAAGTAGTTTAAAGACCCACAAACTAACACATACTGGTGAAAGACCATTTAAATGTGATGTATGTGACTATGCATGTAAGCATAGAAGTAGTTTAAAGACCCACAAACTAACACACACAGGTGAAAACCCGTTTAAATGTGTTGTATGTGACTATGCATGTAAGCACAGTAGTAATTTACAGAGACACAAACTAACACACACGGGTGAAAACCCGTTTAAATGTAATGTATGTGACTATGCATGTAAGCAAAGTAATGATTTACAGAGACACAAACTAACACACACAGGTGAAAAACCATTCAAATGTAACTTGTGTAACTATGCTGCCAGGGACAGTTCTCGTTTAAAAATACACACACTAAAATACACAGACTAAAACACTCAGGTGTAAAACCATTCAAATGTGTCATGTGTAGCTATGCTGCCAGGGACAGTACTAAATTAAAAAGACACATACAAATACACACCAGTGAAAGGCCATTTAAATGTGATGTATGTGACTATGCAAGTACTCGACATGAACATCTAAAACAACACAAACTAACACACAAATGAAGAAACCATTTGAATATAATATGTGTAAACATACTAAGTATTTAATAGTTAATAGTTTTACTCTCTTTTCAGTTCATGAAATTAATAAAAAACAATATTATTATTTTTTCTCTTTAGAAATAAGGCTCTTTAATCCCTAGTTTATGTTATGTAGGTATATTGTGTTGTTAGCCATGTTGTACCTACTATAATTTGATTTGTGTTTTTATTATAACTTGATATTGTGTGTTTGTGTAACTTTTAAGTTACCTATATAAATAAATGACTTGCCTTTTCCAATATCATTATGTTATGTGAAATCATTCTGTTCTGTACACAAATTATTAATTTTGATATTGTACAAAATAAGTCTCATAAATGTATTTATGCCTCGTCAAGCGACAATAACCTGAGTTATAACTTAAATATATACATTTAAGTTATAACTCAGGTTATTGTACCTACCTACTTACCTGACATGTACAAGTAAGTACAAATATGTGTGTAAGTAAGTTCCTACATGTCAAGTACCTAGTCAGGTCATAAGTATTGTCACACAGTAAAAACTTTTCTTTTAGAATGCTGGCCACAAAAAAGTTTATTGAATTCGAATTTCGAATTGTTCATGAAAATAAAAATGTATACTTTTTAGAATTTTACTCATTTTTAAATATGGAGTGGACGCTTAAAGAAGACCGTGTTGCAGTTATTGCATTGCATCGTTGCGGTTACGCGCCAATTCAAATTTTTGACATACTGAAAAATTTGAATATAACCAAAAGATTCGTTTATCGTACCATCAAACGATACAATGAAGACTCTAGTGTAGATGACAGGTCAAGAAGTGGTCGCCCTCGGTCTGTTAGGACTCCAGCAGTGATAAAAGCTGTGAAGGCGCGAATTCAAAGAAATCCCAAACGTAAGCAGAAACTGTTGGCCCTTCAGGTGGGGTTAAGCAGAACCACGGTGAAAAGGGTGTTAAATGAAGACTTAGGGCTTCGGGCATATCGAAGAAAAACAGGACATCGTTTGAATGCTCGTCTAATGGACCTGAGACTGAAGAGATGCCGCGCTTTGTTGAAGCGGTACGCGGGAAAAAAATATCGGGAAATTCTTTTTTCGGATGAAAAAATTTTTACCGTAGAAGAGAGCTACAACAAACAAAATGATAAGGTGTGTGCACACAGTAGTAAAGAAGCGAGCAAACGTATTCCGCGTGTCCAACGAGGTCATTTTCCATCTTCGCTCATGGTATGGTTGGGAGTTTCTTATTGGGGCTTAACAGAGGTACATTTTTGTGAGAAAGGTGTAAAAACGAATGCAGTTGTGTATCAAAATACAGTCCTGACGAACCTTGTGGAACCTGTTTCTCATATCATGTTCAATAACAAGCACTGGGTATTCCAACAAGATTCGGCGCCAGCTCATAGAGCGAAGAGCACACAAGACTGGCTGGCGGCGCGTGAAATCGACTTCATCCGGCAAGCAGACTGGCCCTCCTCCAGTCCAGATTTGAATCCGTTAGATTACAAGATATGGCAACACTTGGAGGAAAAGGCGTGCTCAAAGCCTCATCCCAACCGCCGATATTGACATGGACCTCGTTCGTGCAGCGATAGACGACTGGCCGCGCAGATTGAAGGCCTGTATTCAAAATCACGGAGGTCATTTTGAATAAACTTTATTGTCATAAGAATCTATGTTTTGTTAAGTTCATTTTGGTATATAAATGGTTACATAAGGAATAAAGTTGTTTCAATTATTTTATATTAAACATGTGACAGAATTTATGACCTGACTAGGTATATATAAGTATATTATAATCTTAATAATGTCAAGTTTATTATTAAACTCATGTTATATTTTTAATAATGCAATATCAACTTGTGTAAACTCAACCTAAAATAGACTACTTATAAGTAGGTATATATTTTTGAATTTAAACATGATAATAATATCTTTATAATAAAAACTGATTATTGTATACTAAGCAGTTTGATTTATAAGTTCAACCAACCCCCTTTCTTCCATGTAGTTATGTATTTCACAAATTATGAGACAAGAGAAGTATCCACTTAACTCTCCATACTGGGGATGATAGAACATGATCTGTGTCATCTGGCCCAGTAAGCATAGCCTTCAGTGCCAGCTGTATCAGTTTCAATTCCTGCACAACACAAATAATTGTCTTTTTTCAATAGGTACCTATGCAATTATTTGGTTGAGTGTCGTTTCTAAGTAAGTAGGTATGTATGTTTTATTACAAAAGTAAAAGTATTTTAGTATTATATCCGACTAGTGGGTGCTCGCGGCTTCGCTCGCATTCAGACAGAAGTAAAACTTGATATAACACGCGCAGATAGAGAATAGATCTGAAAATGGCGTCCGCTCGCATGCGTTCTCGCTCACTCTCTATATCTGTCTATACTCACACAGTGAAGTACGCGCTACAAAAAAATAGTCAGTCAGGATTCGCTTTCCACGCTACTTGACGCACTCCGAGTTATCGTTAAATTCGTTCCGTTATTTTGTTGTTTTCGTTGATATTCATTGTTGTTTTTGTTGAGTTTGATTGTTATTTGTTTGCGTTACGTTTGATTGTTATTTATTTACGTTAAGTTTTTGTTACGAACGTTGACATTTTGTGATTGATTGACAATGGCTTCACGAAAACGTGGAAAGATTCTTCACAGTGATGCACGTGAGATTGTTTACAACGTTATAAAATACTTTGACGAAGAGAAGAACTTGGAGCGTTATCATCCGTTAAAGTATAGCGCCGCACGCGCAGCGATGGCGACTAATTTATCGATGGCTACTATATCGAGAATAAAGAAAGAAGGTAATTACATGGTACCTACACATTATTTTACGCGGTTGCTTTATGGGCGTGACCAAGATAGATATATAAATCAATTTATTTGAAGATGATTAGCCTTACCTCGATCGAGTATGATTTTTTTATATAGATTTTCTGGCCTGGAAACGAGTCCTTTTGGCAGCGAGTATGACTAAGTTCAGTGTTGCTCATTCATGGTGTTGATCGTACTCACCGGCGGCGTGTGCGAAACTGCGAACGGCGTCGCTCTATAACGATAACTGACAGTAATAGTAATATTTTACTCTTATTTCAGGTAAACTTGCAGAACAAACCAACACCAAGATCCGTACGCCGAGTAAGGGCAGAAAAGGCAAAAATAATACGCGTGTCCCCATGGACAGCTTCGATATTTGTGCCATTAGAAATATTGTTGCCTCAATATACGACGTTCAAAAGGAGGTACCTACGCTGAACAAGATTCAGGCGTCAGCAAGAGCTGATTTAAACTATAAAGGCTCCAAAACGACATTAAGAAAGATTTTAAAAGAAAAGCTCGGATTTAAATTTAAAAAATGCCGCCAGAACCGAATGGTGCTCATAGAACGCGATAACATAAAAGCGTGGCGAGTTAAATATTTACGCCGCCTCCGACAAAATGATGCCATGGGTGCGGAAAAAAAGAAAGTTGTATATATGGATGAGTCGTGGATCCATGCCCATTATACTGTCAGCAAGTGCTGGCAGTCATCCACCGATAAAGGCGTTCGCAAAAACGATAGTCCCGGACAAAGGTGGGTGATGGTTCATGCCGGCTCAGAGGATGGGTTTGTGGAGGGTGCAGGATTATTATTTAAAGCTAAATCAAAAAAAGGTGACTACCATGACGAGATGGATGGTAATGATTTTACGAAATATTTAAAAGAAAAACTAATACCAAATCTGCCTGAAAACTCCATTCTCGTCATGGATAATGCATCCTACCACAGTATGCAGTTGGATAAAGCGCCAACGACTGCAGCCCGCAAAGCGGACATAAAGATATGGATGCAGGAGCACGGTGTCTCATTTGAAGAAGACTGGACTAAAGCAGAGCTGCTCGTGCAGCTAAAAAAGCATCGCCCAGAGAAAAAGTATTTGGTGGACGAACTTCTGCGTGAACATGGCCATAGGAGAGGAGGGAGAGGGAAATAGAGGACTTCATTATCAGTGTCGGTATGAACAGCGACAGCGAAGATGAAAGTGACGACTACGAAGACCAGGACTGTGAAAGTGGCCAGTCCATGGAGGATTATAATGAATTGATGGAAGGAATTGAACCAATTATGGGTTCAGATGACCAGGATACTGCTGGACCAAGCGGTTTATAAAACCTTTTCTCCCCTGTTGATCGTTTCAAAGCCATAAAAATAAATAAAATTTACTTCAAATTCTCTGTCTGATTTGTACATTTTTAAGCTAAATCCTTTTCTTGTGTCTTGTAGAGAACTAATAATCATTTAGCTAGGCAGGTACCGCCTGTCTTGTTCAAAAACTAGCAACAACAAAAAAAGTCAATAAAAATCGAAGTTTGAGAACTTGTTTGCCAACCGTACCATGCGTACCCGCCGCCATTTTCAGATCTATTCTCTATCTGCGCGTGTTATAGTGAAGCTCGGTCTTCGGCCTCGTATCTCCCTCACTTTGACGTTCGACTCGTTATAAAGCCATATTTTTTATAACTATTGGAAACATGCATGCAGTTTCCTCCAATATTAGTTCAAGCATCACCCCCCAATCTCTTATAGTTTCTGAGATACCTTGGGGTACTCAAGGGTCTGATGGTCAAAATGATGGTGATGCTCGGCCTTCGGCCTCGCATCCCCCTTACTTTGACGGAGCAAGTGCTACGGTTCGGCCTTCGGCCTCACCGCAGCACTTGCTCGGTAGTTTTGTTCGACCAAGTGTAGGTATGAATTTTGTATGGAGACGATTTTTTTGATGTATGATTGGGAACATGTATAAAAGTTGGTAATTCATTTCTTTCACTTAGTAATGCAACATTTTTAAACCAACAGTCACTAAAAAGAAAATAAAAAAACTGTAGAAAATACGGCAACGCCACTTGTAGTATTTGTTCAATTTATTTATCCTAACTATAAATTGTGATGACAACGATAAATCATTTTGTTGTTATAAGTGTTAAAAAATATATACCTAAGGAATTAGTTAAATTTTTACACATTTGGATAGGTGCACGGTTAGTGTACCTATTAAAAACTCCAAGTTTCGAACATCCTTATCACGGTGGCAATTAGCTCGGCGTAAAATAGTCAAAGCTTATTGTAGTAATTAAAAAGATTATCGTGGTAATTTTAACGAAAATATCAGAGAGTAATAAGACAGCGTTGGTACCTTAACCGCGGTAGAAAGAACTTTATTTTTTATTTATTATATTCCTGGAACGGTGGATAAGTAAGAGATGGGTTGAATTTCTACTCTTTTCGGTAAGTTGGTACACGTTTTAAAATAATACGCTAATCGTTATTGTTTCGACTAAACTACGTATTTTTAGCAATAGACCTATTCAACTACAGGGAAGCTCGTAATAAAGAACAATATTGTATTTCAACAGTAAAGTTTCGACTATTCATATCTCCGCGGCAATAAGCACGTCGTAAAAATATTTAAATACAATTAACAAAAGAGATGAACCGTGGGAAGTTTACGAAAGATCACAACTGGCCGCACCGAGTAATTAAAAATCGTAACTGGAGCAGGTAATAACTCTATTTGTTTTTTTTTCTTAGAACGGTCGTTTATGATGCTTCAACTACGAACTAATGAATAACAAATTTAAACAAAATAAACGCTTGAAAGTATAACTATATTTTAAAGCAAATAATTAAAACAATTTACACAAACACTTATGAGTACATACTTGAGTGTTAATGTCGAATTGTAATTCTTATTTGTATCGCCCATTATTTATGCATGGAGGTAAAGACAGACGGACAGACAAAAACACCCTAAAACATACATATAAAACAAATATTACTTATGTCTTTTGATTTAAAAAACCGTTAAAACGTTAGAAGTGTTAGTGAATGTTAAAAGTGGACCAGTGAATTAAAAACTCAGTTATAGCTTTCAATACGTGGTTGTTATGACATCCAGAAATTAAAATGTTATCATAACAATAAGTAGAGAGTGACGGGTTGCAGCGGTACTTTAGATTTTTTTTATTGTTTGATTTTACGAGTATTGCTTTACCTTTGTAATGTAAACAAACCATGATCAAAATGTTAATTTCGTCTGAAATCTACTAAGGTAAGGAGCAAGCACCTATGTACTGTTTTTTATTCATTCATGATTTATGAAAAATCCTAGCCACTAATTGTTTTTATTTGATTATTTTGTGCTAAAAATTTGCAAAAAATTTTTTTTTTTTTTTTTACATGATATAGGCTTACGCTTGACTACAACTTGCCTGATGGTAAGCAACGTTATAGTCTACGATGTAGCGCGCTTGCCTAGAAGAAACCGGTTTACTCTCGACTTGAAGACCGACAAATTATAGTTCAAGGGGAATAGAGATTCGGGCAAGGAGTTCCACAGTTGGGCTGTTCGCACGATGAAAGTCGACGCAAAGCGCTTGGTGCGAGTCTTTGGAACCTCAACTGTATAACGGTGCCTCCTTGCCGTACCCCTACTCGTACGATGGTGAAATGGGGCTGCAGGAATTAAATTATGCAATTCCTCCGCACACTCTCCGAAATGCAACCTGTAAAAAACCGAAAGACTGGCCACCTTACGGCGGTGCTCAAGGCTTTGTAATTTTGAGCTACAGAGTGAGTCTTAAAATACCACGTTAAAAGTATATCTGGCTTTGATCAAAACTTTGAATTTACTTTATGTTTCAGTCATCACTAAGCCACCGAAAGCCTGTGTGCATAATTATGTAGATAAAAAGGGTATATTACTTATATTATAGTCATTTAATTGAGATTGAAAGAAAAAACATGAGTTAATAATGTTTGCTATCAATTATGACATATTGTACGCTATAGGTACAATATTATCTTTAGGCTTTTCTAAAGATTTTCTAAAAGCCCCTTTTTTGTAGTAGTTAGAAGTAAGTATGTTTAGTTTTTCTTCCCTTGTTTTATATTCTATTATTATCCGTACATACTTCAAAATAATAATCAATGTAGGTAATCAAAGTTATCTTCTTACTTACATATATACCTTTAGAATTATTTTTCTTGGAATTTTAATGAGTAGGTACACAAAACACACCACGATTTTAGCAATCACAAACAATTCAAAGGATCGCTGTCAAATCTGTTAGGTAAACTTATGCTAAAAAGATCCAAAACACAATTTATAAGAGCTAATATAAATGACACACACAATTTCACAGAATACAAGCAAAATTAAAAATTAGAACTGAAACAGTTTAAAATCGTAACGGTCACTAACGTGCCATTTCAAAACTGGAAATGTTATTGAGATGTAATATCTTATCAGTGGGGTGACCGGTTTTTTGAACAGCCGTTCGAAAGAGACGGTGATTCCTCGGCTAGGAAAAAAGATCCTTATATACGCAACCCTAAAACTCAATTTTATGTAAAGATCTCTTTATACCCGAACATGTGCGAACTTGTTTGTAAAAGCGAGCGTACCTATATAACAAAATTGGCAAAATGTAGCATATTTCGAAAAAAAAATGTATGAAAGTGTATATTTTTTTTAATTAGCTATAAAAATACGCAAAGTAAACTTAATATTTTGAACAAAAGCACACCAATATCTCAGCTAGTTAGAAGGGCTCGCCTCCTTTCTTACACCTTCGCGGCAGTTTGTTTGGCCTAAGTCAAATGTATGGGATTTGTATGGAGCCGATTTTTTTTGTATGAAAGCCATAAATGTTTTTAATGATTCGAAATAAACATGTAGTGGTCTCCAATATTAGTTCAAGCATCACCCCCCTATCTCTAATAGTTTCCGAGATCCCCTGGGGTACTCCAAGGTCAGTTCCACCTATCACCAATTTTTCATCGATTTTTCTTACTTTGGCTTCATACGTATACATTAGTTTCAAAAAACTGAACCCGACACCCCAGCAACATGCAGATCTGCTCTCCAGCCCGTCGAAAATTTGACATGTATGGCGGCCATCTTTATTTTTTGACATATCGAAATTTCGATTTCAGATATGGAATCTGCACCCCAAAAAACCCCCGGATGCAAAAAATCAGCTTGCTGCGGCCATTTTGAAATTCGGCCGCCATTTTGACGACGCCATCTTGGATTTTTGCAACCACCGGGATACGTCCCCCTAAGCCCTCTATGACATTTGTTCGAACACCCCCCACCTATCTCCAACCGTTCCAGAGTAATTCACATTTGAAATTTGTATGGCGGCCATGTTTTTTTGTATGGCGGCCATCTTGGCGGCCATTTTTCCTTCAACTACAAGCAGTTCTAACAATAGTTAGTTCGAGCACTCCCCCTCTAAGTCTCATAGTTTCCGAGATCCGTTGGGGTACTCCAGGGTTTTTTCCACTTTCAGCTGATATCGGATTTTTCCCGAGGTCACTGAACCCCCCACTTTACAAAAATGTACACTTGGGGGGAAAATGACTCCTTCTGGGAGAACAATTCTGTCAGTCAGTCAATCAGTGGTAATTGAATTTTATATAATAAGTTATATTTTGTGTTATTAATATACTATTTAGTTTATAAAGTATGTGTGTAATGTATATTGCTATTAAACATGTTTTGAATTCATTTACGACTGCTCTGTTAGCTTAGTGACTGCTCTGTTAGCTTAGTTGGTAGTGACTCTGCCTTCTAATCTAGGGGTTGCGGGTTCGATTCCCGCATGAGACAAGTAATTATGAATACTAAAATTTGTAATTACTTGTGTCGAGTCTGGCCGTTTCTATGTATAATAAGTATGTATTTACAAAAAAAAAAGTATATAAGTATTATATCCGTTATCTAGTACCCACGACACAAGCGTTGGCTTAGTGTGGGGCTAGATGGCGTTGTGTGCAATGTCCCGGAATATTTATTATTATTTATTATTATTATTATTTACAAACTACTTATGGCGCATCGCAGACACAACATTTTTTAAAAATACATTTTTTCTTAAAATTTAACCACATTTTTTAAAACAAATACTGTGGTATGATAAATAAAAGTACAAAATCAATATGTCTGAAGAAAAACAGTTATAAAAACACCTAATTCATATTTTAAAATTCCAAGTTATTGGCGCGTATTTTGAGCCTGCACTCTCAAAATTCAAATGGTTGCCAGACATATTTTTTTCTCTACGTCCATTGAATTTTGCTACTACTAAATAGTGTTGCTCAACCTATAACGTTCTTAGTCGATTATAATCGTGTGTCACTTCAAACAGTCGACTGAGTGGCTTTTTCACATCACTTGAACCTAAATCAGCTGTAGGCCACCGCGGTTGCCTTCATCGCTTGTGAACAGGCCTTTAAGGCCTGTTCACACGCAGCGAAGTAAGGTGGCGAGTTAACTTGCGTCACGGAGTGTGTTAAGTTCATAACACGTCAGCAAACGCAAGTTAAGTAGCAACTTGTCAAATAAGTACAGTAGGATAGACCGCGATTCTATTTTCCGGCTAGTTCAAGTGATAAGTCGCCCCTCCCTCGCGTCTCCTTCCACCCCGTCAACTTAACTTGCCAGTATTTAGACCGTGTGGACGGATGAAATTATAGTTTAGTTAAGTGTTAAGTACATACTTACCTTGGAAGTGACAACTGTGTTTTTTTATTGTTTCGCTTCGCCATTCTTGATTCTTGTGTTGTTTTGTTTACACTTTGTAGTTTGAGACACTGATTTTCAATTAAAAATGAAATGGAATGAAATCACAACGTATGCATTCGTGCATAAAGCACGAATGTCTATACAATTCGAAAAACTCTAATTATAAAAATAGACCGGCAAGAGACTCTGCAATTTTGCAAATTTGTGAGGCACTAAATATAAATGACTTTGGACCAAAAGAAGCTCTCCTAAAGATAAAAAGCATCAGATCTACATATAGCCAAGAAATTAAGAAGATAAATGAATCTCATAAAAGTGGAGCTGGAACTGATGATGCCTATGTACCTACGCTCAAGTGGTTTCCAATATATCATGATGTTATCAAGGATAAAAATCTCACACCAAGAAAAACTCAAAGTAATCTGGTTAGTAAAATTTATTGTTAAAACTAAGTATATTAATTTTTACACATAACTTAATTAACTACCAACCTATATGATGATACTTAATACAATAATGATACATTAAAATATGTCTTCTTACCTACCATGAGGTAAGAAGACATATTTTAATGTATCATTCTTAATTGCCAACTGACAGACCCCTCCCCAACAAAATAGGCTGCATAGTTGTCTCGCACATTACAAGCTCTCTGTGAAGAGTGATTTGAATTGTTTGTGGATAATTGAATGACACCATCACTTGGCACATCTCTCCAGTTTCCTAATGTTATTTGGCCCGTGATGGTGTCTTCCCGGTCGATGGTTAAAGTACTATCATTGCTTTTAAAATGTCTTAACCAGTTATGTAATGCACAGCAAGATTTTACAATTTTAACTGTTTTCTCGGGATTGAATGGAATTGGTCGTTCAAATATTCGGAAACGGCTTACCAGTATTCCGAACGCATTTTCTACTATAGCTCTAGAAAGCCTGTAGTTAAAAACTTTCTGAGCAGTGGTTGTATTGCAGCTCTCAGCATATGGTTTCATAAGGTAGGTCTTCAATGGGAAAGCATTGTCTCCAACTATACAATGGTTAGCTGGTAAAATGCTTTCCAATTGAGTGCTGAGGCTGCATCTTTGGAAAACACCACCATCAGATACCCTGCCATTACATCCAACATCAATGTAGGTATATGAATTTATAGTCGTCATCGACTAGGGCCATTAATACAATACTGTTTTGATGCTTATAATTGTAATAATAGCTTCCTGCTTCGGTGGGTGCCTTTATTACTATATGTTTCCCATCTATAGCACCACAACATCTGGGAAAATTCCACTTATTTCTAAAACCTTCTTCAATTTTTTTCCAATCACTTTCATCATTTGGTACCTGAAACAATATATTTTTTTTTATATTTCAGACTGAGTGTATGGAGACTGTGATGGAGAAGAATGATTCACTTGATTCTGAGTTTACTACACAGGAAGTTCCAGTTTCCAGCAGAAATTCTGAAGCTGAAGAAACAGAAACTTTAAAGAAACCTATCTCACGCAAAAGAAACATTAAATGTTTAGAAAATTTAGTAAACAAAGTCAAAGCTGTTGGAGAGATGATTAAAACCCCCACGACAAACACTCACACAGAGTTTGATATTTTTGGAAAAGGTGTTGCTGCCCAATTGAATGCCATGCCTATTAAGACTGCTCTACAAGCACAATGTCACATTCAAAACTATTTGACATCTGTGCGAGTAGAAGCTATGATGCATTCAGAAAATCAGCAAGCTTTTCCTCCAACTACAACGACATTTGCACCATCCATACCAACAAACTCTGTATTATCCACCACAGTGACAAACAATGATCTGAATTCTAGAATTTCTTTGGACAGTTATGAGAGTAATGATGAATTTGCACAAAGTCAATTACACGATGATATTATGGATGACAACATAGTAACTATTGAAACAATACAAAATGAGCATTCATATATCAAGCATGAATAGTATTATTATGTACCTACAGCTGCTCATAAACACGGGCACTAGGGAAAAAGCAATAATTTTTTATAAAGTAATAATATTAGTGTAATGTACCTGATTTTAGTGTTGTTTATTTTATTTGTAATCAGGCTAATACTCAAAGCCTCAAAACTATGACTGATGTATGACTGTATGTAGATTATTTGAAGTTTATAATTTTAATATAGGTAGGTACCTTGCTTTTTTAATAATTATCTCTTAATATGCAAAACATGATATGACTGTTTTTTTTGTTTGTATTTTATTGTTTAACTTAAGTAAGTACTTATTTTATTGTGTCTAACACATTTTATTAGGTAGTACAAAAAAGTGATATGTTTAACTTACCTATGTGTTTAAAACATAATATTCGAGGTTATCTCATATAAGTACCTACCATGCCTTATAAGGCATTACATCTTGAGTGCAATTCTTTTGATACCATAATATACACATAAAGCAAACAAAGAATGTCCAGAATGTTACAAAAATACCTAGTGATTAAAATTAAAATAAATTTAAACCTACATTTTAATTCAGAGTCAAATCATATCTCCATACCATTTATTCCCTCAATACCTATGTCACAGCTGTAAAAGATTTTTAAAGAAAACTTGCTTACATTTGAATGTCATATTTATTATCAATTATAAGACTGATTGTACCTACTTTAATTTGCAATAAAAATATACCTATGTTATTGATATGTTGCCCTGGATAGTTATTTTGATAACATATACCTAACTAATTGTATGTGAGTACATACATACTTCATGTTGTTAAAATAATTAAGTAAGTATTGTTTATTTGGGTGAGTTGTTCTCATTTGTGTGATATTAAATTCGTTTCTAAATTAAAACTTTGGGTGACAATAATTATTTGTAGTACAATCATTTAAAAGCTTCGATGAACAATACCAACTTTAAAAGCCATGTGCATTGTTGATTAATGGTGTAATAAAAGTGTTGTAATAATTTAATTCAACTGTTTCTTTTTTCTTTTCTTATTATTTTATTCAAACCTATAACCAATATTTGTAGGATTAGAATAATATTATTTATTACCTGAGAGCCTTGGTGATTGAGCTTACTCAGATGATCTCTATTAGATACTTACTCAAAGCACTGAATGAGGTGTTAAAATATGGTGCAGTAAGCAGAGCTTATTTTCTTAGTGATGAATCATAGGTACATAATCTTAAATTATTGTAGGTATCAAAATCATATATGTAGGTAGGTACCTAGATCAATGGAAAGACAAAAAAATTGTTTTTATTACCTTTATGAACTCATTTAGAGCATTGTATATGGCATCACATACTTCTCCTATGATTTGGCATGTCGTGGATCTTGGTAACCTAAATAGGTGTTGTATGCATCGTAAACTAGCTCCATGCGCTATAAGGTATAAAATAGAGTGTAGTTTTACTTTTGCTGGCAAGGCAGGTCTCATTATGGTGTCTTGTTTTTGGATGGCAGGTGCGACAAAATTTAGCAAGATGTTAAATTGCTCTTCAGTCATACGAATCGCATGGTAGTATTCTGATGTGTCTTCAACTGACAACTCTTTAAATAGTTGGTAACTTGCACCATGAGCTGGTCTTCTGGTTATCCACTTACGTACTCTTTTGGGTCTTTCTCTTTCACCTTTTAAAAGCTCTTCTGTTTCACTCACCACCTCAGACAGCACCACAGTCAATGCTTCTTTTAGAATGTCTTGCAATTGAGGGAGTACCTGCGTTTGTTCGTCCATAATTTGCTTTTCTACGCCCAGGAACAATAAAGAGATAGGTAGAACATCATAGGTACCCTAGAGTTCCAATAGTTAATATACGAAAGTTCCAATTGTGTTCCGGGGGTACCTACATAGTTAGCTGGCTTGTACGTCGGTGAAGTCTTGAGAATTGGGAGTACCTATTCGGAGAAAGTAGGTACCTACCAGAGTAGAGTTTTCAGTTTATCGCAATTACAATCAATCAAATGAATTATGAAACCAAACATGACTTTTTGTATGCATTCATTATTAAAGTCATTGTCATAATCAGTGCCAATTTGCTGAATATGATTGACAACTACATGATGTATGTTACTTTTTCTTTGGCTGCTCACAACTTAACCCCGTGTGGACGCTACTTACTATGTCAACTTAATAATTAGAACATGACGCAAGTTAACTCGCCACCTTACTTCGCTGCGTGTGAACAGGCGATCATCGCGCAGGCAACCACACTTGAGTCTCGCGACAGACTTGAGTGGAGCCACGAATAGCGCCGAACGCGCCCGACTAATAGCCGAGCGCATCGAGTTGGCTCCGCGATGGTTGATGCGAGCGAAACGGCGGAGCAGTCAAAATTGATGTTATTGTTCAAAACAATGATTAAATTAATTGATTATGAATGTTAATAAGATAACAAATAACTCGTTAACAATTATTATTTGTTCTTGTGTAATATTTGCTGACAAACAGTTTATTATTTTATTAAAACTAAAAACCACTTGGAATTGGTTTATTGATTTTCGGACCGGTCCGCGCGTTCGAAAAATGGTTCGCGCGGTTCCCGTCGCACTTGCAATCGAATTTAATGATTTGTATTATCGTTTCCACACCACTCTATGAAGTAGATAATATTGGCGCGTTTTTTTTATAGTGGTATCCCCGATAGGCCTACATCTACTAGTACTACACTCTCTGAAACTATACAAATAACAATATTAAAACTTGTATCTTTTATTCAAAACAACTTACATGACACAGAGCAGTAATCGTAACTAATTAAAAACTAAACCTTATAATAAACTTAAAAATACATTAAATCAACAACTATATAAACTAGAATATATACAACCTTACAAATAATATACTAAACTGAATTAACTAAAAATATTAATAAAACTAATTAATCAAACAATATGAAACAATAATAAACATTCAACATTCAACAACAAAGGATTTAACACCTGCGCGCAGGTGTTTAATCCTCCTTAAGAAGATTTGTGGCTACGAAAATACCAAAATAATTAATGTTGTTATTTGTGTAGTTTCAGAGAGTGTAGTAGTAGTGGATGTAGGCCTATCGAGGATACCACTATAAAAAACGCGCCAATATTATCGACTTCTTAGAGTGGTGTGGAAACGATTATACAAATCAATCGCAAGTGCAACCAGTGTCCACACCTTAGGGTATTTTACCCTAAATTTAGGGCATTTTTTCGCGTTTAGGGTATTTTTTAGGGTAGAAAATTACTTAGGGTATTTCTTAGGGTAGATAATTGTTTAGGGTATTTTTTCAGGGTAAAATAAATATATAGAGTAATTTTAGAGAACGCGTGTTTCCGAACGTACTAACTTGTCGTGACTCTAGCAATAGACAACAATCTATTTTTCTCTTTCACACTCGAAGGTTTGTATATACGCGGAAGAGAGATAGGTATAGTATCTCTACCTAGTCTGTGGTATCGTGTGCGGACTGCGCTGCGGAGTGAGAGAAACCGGTTTATTCATGTTACTGTCACCCACCACCATCTTTGTTTGTTTACATTGCTTACGCGTTTAGAGCATTCCTAGGAGCGAAACAAAAGAAGTTAGTAGAGAGATGCCTCCTGAAAGCACGAAATACAAGCAAAAATATAGCCGCCAATGGGATACAGACCCTGTACTGAAAGGTAAGTGCTAATATAAAAATATTCTAGTAAGATTCTAGTATTCTTTCTTAGGAGCATCCGTTTAATAGTAATCGTGATCGGATTCCAATAAGTGTCGTGTTGCATTATTGTAATACCTAATTATAAGGCAAGTAAGATGTTAAACAAGAACTAAAAGAACGTGCAGGCAGTTTCATTTCATAAAATCTAATACAAGATTTTAAGTAAGACCTCTCACTCGGCGCATGCTTAGACTAGACGAACAGTAGGTACCTAAGCTTTCCAGTTGTACCTACGTAGTACCTATTAATTCCATCCATGGCTCGCTCAGACACACACACACATATAAAGCGTCACTCTGACTTCTGTCAATCAGTCAATCACACACATTCGGTCTCAGCTCAGTGTTACCAAGTAAATGAAATTTACCTAAATATGGAGAAAAATTACTATTTGATGTTAAAAGCCTGTTTTTTTTTTAGATTGGATTGCTCCGGATCCTGCCGGAGAAAATAATGCATATTGCAAATACTGTCGAGTATCCTTAGTCCCGCATAAAAAGAGCCTACTATATCACGCTCAGAGTAAAAAACATAAAAAAACTGTTTCTCTTAATAAGACAGCAAAATCATGTAAACAAATCACATTTCAAAAGGTAATACCAGCTGAAAGGAAAATTGCCGAATTGAAGATAGCCGCATACATTGTCGAACATTCTTCAACAACAAATGTTGACCATTTGGGTGAAATGCTCCCCAAACTTGACCCCAAATCCGAAATTTTAAATAATATAAAACTGCATAGAACTAAATGCACTATGTTAATAAAAAATGTTCTGGGTCCATGTATGTTTCAAGATCTACTGGAAGAAATCGGAAACTCTCCTTATTCCATAATTGTTGATGAGACTACTGATATGACTACCACAAAGGTATTATGTATGATGATTCGCTTTTTTTCAAAGAAGAAGAATGATTTGGTTACAACCTTTTATAGAATAGTCAAAGTTACAGATTGCGATGCTACATCTCTTTACAATTTAATTTGCTCCACTCTGCAAGAAGATGGACTTCGTGTCGAAATGTTAGTTGGCATTGGTTTAGATGGAACTAATGTCATGATAGGAAGAAATCATTCCCTTGCCGCTCTTTTGAAGCAAAAGTTACCTGATCTGATAGTGATAAAATGTACAAGTCACTCCTTGCATTTATGTGCAGAAAAGGCGGCGGCAACTCTACCACGTCAACTTGAGTTTCTGATACGTGAAACGCATAACTGGTTTGCCTACAGTTCCAAACGTCTGGATGCATATAGGGATCTATACGAAACAATGAATAATAGTAGGAATCCAAAGAAAATTGCAGGTTTCTGCGGAACTCGTTGGTTAGCACGATACAACGCCATTACTACAATCCTTGATCAATGGGAAGAATTGAAACTATTGTTCTTACTCTCAAAAAGGGAAGACAAATGCTACATGGCAGAAAAAATACATGATATAATGAAATGTCCTGTATTCAAATGCTATCTTAATTTTTTGAAAGAACGACTGAAACCCGTTACCAGTCTCAACATGTTATTTCAGAGTGAAAATGTAGAGTCTGTTAAATTACTGGAGGACGTTTATTTGTTATTGAGAGGATTACTACAAAAACTAGTTGTACCCTCACAACTTGAGAAAGTGAGTGACAAAGATTTAATAACATTTGACTTCAGGCAATATTTAATGCATACAAGTGCTATTAACCTTGGACATGACACCGAGACCCTGTTGCGTGAATTAAATGAGAATGAAGCGTTCGAGCTTCGTGACCGTTGCAAAAACTTTATGGTCACTTTGTGCTCTGAGGTGCAAAGTAGAACTCCTGAGCACATTCATATATTGAAGTCGGTATCATTGCTGACCCCACAAATTGCCACCTCGCAAGTGAAACCTACTCTAACACTTTTTCTGCAAATGTTCCAAAGAGAGGAGGTTTATGGTAATAAGACTGAAGCAGAATCCGAATGGCACAATTTGCATCACAAAGAATGGAGGAATACGTTGTCCAGCGTATCATTTTGGGCTGAGGTTAATAACGATTTAGATGCGGGAGGAAATAAGAGGTTCGCTGCCATCTCTAAATTTGCTTTGGCTGTATTGTCAATGCCGCTATCAAATGCTACAGTGGAAAGAGCTTTCTCCATTTATTCGATTATCAAAAATAAGCTTCGGAACCGGCTATCTCTTGAGATGTTACAACATTTAATGCTGGTGAGGTACAGCTTAAAAATAAATTATAAGTCTTGCGTTACATTTACTCCGACAGACGCGATGTTGAAAAAGTTTACGAATGAAATGTACGATTTCAAGAAAAAAGTTACTGCAGATGACATAGAAGCCCAGGCTACAATGGATGCATTCCAAGAATGTTTAGAAACGGTGTAGTATTAAGCTATTAAATTGGATTTAAATGTAAATTGATTTGTTTTTATTTAAAAAAAATTGTAAAAATAATTAGGGTAAAAAAATAATAAAAGTGCTTAATTTAGGGTAATTTCGCCGAGCGTTAGGGTAAAAAAAAAATCTGTGGTGGCAACACTGAGTGCAACGGTCAGCGCGAGCGATTTTGATTGAACGCGCGGACCCGTCCAAAAATCAATAAAATCAATTCCAAGTGGTTTTAGTTTCAATTAAATAATAAACTATTGGTCAGCAAATATTACACAAGAACAAATAATAATTGTTACCAATAATATTGTATTTATTTATTACGCGCGAACCATTTAATAATTAAAATTTATAATCAATTCATTTAATCGTTGTTTTAAACAATTAACATCAATTTTAACAGCTCCGCCGCTATCGCTCGTATCAACCATTGCGGGTCCAATTCGATGCGCTCGGCTATAGTCGGGCGCGATCGGCGCAATTCGTGGCTCCACTCAAGTCTGGCGCGAGACTCAAGTAGGCAACCACGGATGCCCGCATCGCTTGAGTGGGCACACAGTACGCTTCAACTTCATCGGCTGTGCAATGTCGATATTTTTTATCGATTATTTACACATTTACTTCGAAGATGGAAATATATGTCTTTAGTATAACTATATTATTTAAGTACAAATTATAGTTAACTAGCTATGGCCCGTGGTGTTATCCGTTGTAAAAACTTTTTTATCCCGTGGGATAAAAACTATCCTATGTCCTTACCGGGGACTGAAACTATCTCTATAGCAAATTTATTTTTATCTATTTTATTTAATTATCAAATCATCTTCAAAATGACTGGAGCATATTCTGGCATTTTTATGAGGAAACCAGTTGTATCTACCGGTCGCCAATATCCATTTATTTTTTAACACTGGATTTTTTGGAAATCTGTAAATTAAGTAGGTATGTGTTAAATAAAAACCGTAATCCAGAAACATTTCCATACAAATCCAGAAACAACATATACATTATATCGATTATCGATCATTTGCTAGGTTCCATTTACACATCACTTTGCTATCGAGAAGTAGCGTCGTCAAGACAACGAATGTGTTAATGCCATTCAAAATGTCAAAAGTTTTATTTATTAAAATTACGAAATTTTAAGTACTTCTTACCGATGGTATTTCACGCCGGTAACACTGGAACTTGTTCTTACAATTTTTAACTTGACACCAGGACATATTTAATAGTTTATCATGCTGTAAAACCGAGTAAAAGGACCGAAAACTCTCTCTCGCTCGGACTATGTTTGACAACAGAGTACAGACTGACAAGCGCTGTCGTAGGTTAGGTTGGCCTGTTTACTGGTCCAAACGAGAACCACGTATTATTAGTCATTTCGCTTCTATGGGGAGGCGCGCGCGGGGGCGATGTGGCCCGATCGTTGTTCTGTGCCTCTAACTGATGTAACCAATTTTTACGAAAGCTTAATAGAACTGGAAATTCCGTTTCCAATAAATGTATCCTCCCTTTTAACACGGTAATAGTATCATACTATTACCGTGCTTTTAACATACAAAACAAAAGCAGTATATGACGCACTGTCAAAGTTAATCATAGATAACGACCACAAATTGTAAATTTATTCCCTTCCTTTTAATGTAAGTATAGTAGTTATGTGTTAAGTTAATTTGTTAGGTTGTATATATGTAAAGCTTTCTGATCACTTAATACTTATAGTTTATTTCGCGTGCTTTTTAGGGGATATGAAGTTTCCCCGTTTTTACTTGAGAACTGGCACAATACAAAGTCATGGCCAAAAAAAAAACCCCCACGTATTGGTTAATTTCTCTGTTGTCAAGTGTTGTTGTGAGTGAAATTAGAGTGCGCGCAAGATAAGTCTGCGCGCGACGGGTGGCGTACTTAATGTTGCTAGTTTAGGTAGTAAATTTTACCAGGTTGTCACTAGTGGGGTGAATTTTAAAAATAATTAGAAAGTGTTTACTTGAAAGAGTAACAAACACCCATCTATACTCACAAACATTCGCGTTTATAATATTAATAGGATTATATTATGTTGTATGGTCGTAATGAACAATCTTTGTACTTATTAGAATAATTTCTATATGTACTTAGCTTAAGAACTTCCCTGGCCCCATAAAACTCATTTTGATAGTGCTCCACTTAGATTGATTAATTTTTGTTTAGATACGTAACATTATTATATACCATACCATAAATACCTGTCAAATACCTGTCTGTAAAAGGAGAATAAAAGTCCTCAATAACGTTTCAAATCATTTATTGAATATTTTGTTGTGTTGTTAAAAACCAAGGCTAAGAGTAATAAAGTTAATTATGTCAATGTTAAGATAATACTAACGTAATAAAATAAACAAAATAGCGGGTAAGTTCTGTCGTTATGGCAACTCTAAAAAATACCTGTCAAATATGCCACGCGGGCTCGAACTTTCGAAAACGGCAATGTAGGCCCGTTATTGTCTCGTTCAAAGAATACTATTACCTTTTTAAAAAAAGGGAAGAAATACGTCTCTATGGAAATACAATGCGATCAAAAATAGCGCCATCTTACGAACGCTCAGTTAGTTACTTATAAAAAAAGTGGGAAATTCAAAATGACAAGCGCCCACCCACGACGTCACAGTCAGGGGGTATCGTCTTCAAATAAGTTTGATAGGATTTGATAAAATTGCCAGAAGTATACGTAAGAGGTCGCCTCTTACGAATCCTGCTGTCAATTTTTATTGTTTAATGTTCCAAACCATCCAGAGATGACGCTGGAAATGTTTAATCTAACCAAATATATTGTTGTTTTGTTTTACTTACATATACAAAATTTTGCAAGAATTTTTTTTTAAAATACTGTACATAAATTAAAATAAAAAGAAGTAATTTTTCTTAAATCATAAAATCATAGATATAATATTAAAAAAATACTTTTTATTAAATCACATTCAAAAGTAGTTGACATTGACACAGACAACAGAGTTTTTTTTCTTCTTTGGCCATAACTTTGTTTTGTTTAAATAAAAACTTACAAAACAAATTTTACTAATTTAAAATAAAAACTTAAGTAATTAATACCTAACTTATAAACTTTGTAACTTAAACTTTGTATTGTGCCATAATATATCTTAAGTTAAAAGACTACAGAGTTTTTTATTTGCAATGTTGAGTAAATTGATGTTCACAAAATGTTGTTTAATATAACAAAATATATTTTGCTAAAATACTTTGTTTATTTTTATTTAAAAAAATGAATATTTATCAGCAACTGAAATAAAAAATATAGCTGATTATATTTATTTTAGTGTCGAAACTCTTTGGTCTGAACTCTTTATTCTGTAAAATTTAGAAGAAATTCATTTGACATAAAAGAATACATAATTTGTCAAAGGGATGTCCGATCGCAATAAAGTATCGTATCGATAAATTCTGAAAATATCAATATGTATTTTATATTATTATTTTTATTGAATTATGTCGGTATGTTTTGACTGAAAATATTATAAAGCTGAAGAGCGTTCAAACAAACAAACAAATGCCAGGAACAACTGGTGCGAATTGAAAAAATATTTTTGTGTTGAATAGACCATTTATCGAGGAAGGCCTTAGGCTATACAACATCACGCTGCAATTTATAGGAGCAAAGAAACAATGGAAAAAACGGGGAAAATTATTCATCTTTGCGGGCTTCCGTTACGTGTGCTGTGAAAACGGTTCAAGTCATGGGTAACAGCTATAATTTAAAACCTGAAGAGGTAGTTTACAAAAAATAATTTGATGCCCAAAATAACTATTCCACACGGACGAAGTCGCGCGCACAGCTAGTTTAAAATAAATTACAAACAACTATTTGGTCAGCTAAAGTAGAAATTTACAAGTATTGGCAACTTAAAAAACTAAATTTTATAACAGCAAATCAAGTCGATATATCGATATTTTTTCAACAACCCTAATTTGTCATTTGTTGAAAAAATCTTATATTTCTAGTTTTATGCGTAATTTTAGGATATATTGGTGATATTTACATCGTTAGCCGCTAAAAACATTTCTTTGTGATGAAATATGTAAACAGAAGCAGCAAAAACATATTCAGGCAAGTATACCTACTTAGTAAACTTTCCTTTACATAGGTACTTAACTATTAGGTAACTTTTCTTCAAAACGATCGCATCCCTGCGTTGTCCGTTTATCTAAGAGTATCCAGGCTTCATATAACGGTTATGCCATGGGAGGAAGCATCAGTAAGTGACCTTCTCGTGAAAATACGTTAGTTGTAGCCAAATCAGTTAGGAACGCATCATCGCTAATAATGATGATGCAGTTCCGCGTGTATTCACTATTCAGTATCCCCGTGATCATTATCAAGGGCATAGATCTAAGCAACCCCAAACCAATCTATTATTACTAAGTATTTAGCCATGTAACTAAATTAGTATAAGAAAAATAGTGTTTAAGTACCTAGATATTGTAAGAAATGTGCTATGCCCTAAATGTTGTCTGTTGCCTGATGTTAAGCAAGTTATATTCTACGATCTAGCGCGCTTGCCCAGAAGAAACCGGTAATTAATTTATGCTATAACCTATTCATTATTTTGCAGTGGTAAACCTTCGCCTCGCCAGTCATCAACCATCTCTTTATGACGAAAGTAGGTATTTATATTTACTACAGACCGAAGACGAGGGACGAAGTAGAGTTAACAAAATTTCAATCGTAGTGATAAAGTGATTAACATGGTAAACACTAGTAAACAGGAACGATATCGCCTTTAATACTATAAAGATTATTCCTTATTTTAATTTCAACATTTGAAAATAAATACTTAACAATCTGAATGTAAAAGTTTTCATATTTTATTTCATTTTTATGAAATACTCGTGGACGCCCACGTTTTCCTTCGCATTATTTCGAAATAAAAAGTAGAAACTCATACTACCAACGTAGGTACCAAAAACCATGATGTTTGTCTAATATCTTCTTTGTACAGATTTTGACCCTCTCTAGTTTTGTTATATGTATATAGATAACTATCCCACTTCACTAATATTATAATGGGTAAAGTAAGTGTGTGTGCACGTTTGTTAAAACAAATACTAACCTTAGCTTAGTACCTATGGGTGAAGCTAAATAACGCTGAAATATTTTATTTTAAACTTAAATATGTTATTGTTTTTCAGCAGATACGGGGAAATTCAAAATGATGGGTGCCCATCCAGGCCGCTGATGAAATACAAAATGCTTATTTGGAATACGTGCGAATGCTGTAGAATTTGGTCTGGTGCAGTTCACCATTGTGAACATGTTCTTGGACAAATTAACAGCACTTGCGCCAGTTTTCCGGTATAAGTATTTTGGAGTTCATTGTGACGTCGTGGGTGGGTGCCTGTCATTTTGAATTTCCCACTTTTTTTATAAGTAACTAACTGAGCGTTCGTAAGATGGCGCTATTTTTGATCGCATTGTATTTCCATAGAGACGTATTTCTTCCCTTTTTTTAAAAGGGTAATAGTAATAGTATTCTTTGTCTTTGCATGCATGGAGCGTTCCTGTTGAGTCGTCACTCGTCGCGCTGCAGAGTCGTCGCGCTGCAATAGCCGCTCCCTCCCGTGAGGTTGCGTGCGCCGTTCGTCGTGCTGCTGCTCCCGAGCGGGAGGTCGACGCGCCTGCACCACCTCCAGGAACCACCGCCTGTCGTCCCGGCGCTATAGAAAAGCGCCGCAGCGACAGGCACATCGCCACATCACCCTCATCACGTCGAACAACGCCGACCGTTGCTGGTACGCCGCCGGACGAGCGACTCGACGTGATCTGCGAACTTCCCCGGGGTCAGTGTGCCCCGGAGCCCAGCCCCTCAAATGAGATTTATCTCGATGAGGTTCCTACCAGCTCCCCTCGGGCACGGTAATATGATACTATTACCGTGCCTCGGGGACTGGCAGACGACCACGTGACTGCATGCATGGAAATTCGAGAGGGATGAATGAAATAAAAAATCCTTGTATTCTTTTCTTTGATAGCCCTTGCCAGAGGAAAGTGGCACCCAGTAACAAAACTATGAAGAAAAAGAAGATATTTCAATGTTTAATGTGTGACTATCAAAGCACTCGTTCATTTGATTTTGCACTACATATCCGGGTACACACAGGCGAAAAACCATTTGTTTGTGATATGTGTAACTATGAAAGCTCTGATAAACAAGGTTTGAAGAGGCACGTACTGAGACACACAGATGAAAAACCATTTAAATGTGATAAATGTGGCTATGCCGGCAGAAGAAGTAGTGATTTAAAATTACATAAATCGAAACACACAGGTAAAAAACCATTCAAATGTGATATGTGTGATTATGCAAGCGCTGTTCGAACATGTTTGATGACGCACATGCGGACACATACAGGTGAAAGACCATTTAAATGTGATGAATGTGACTATGCTGCCTCAACTAGTACTAACTTAAAAATACACAAATTAACACACATGGATGAAAACCCATTTAAATGTGATGTATGTGACTATGCATGTAAGCATAGTGGTAATTTACAGAAACACAAACTAACACATACTGATGAAAGACCATTTAAATGTGATGTATGTCACTATGCATGTAAGCAAAGTGAAAATTTAAAGACCCACAAACTAACACACACAGGTGAAAACCCGTTTAAATGTGATGTTTGTGACTATGAATGTAAGCATAGAAGTAGTTTAAAGACCCACAAACTAACACATACTGGTGAAAGACCATTTAAATGTGATGTATGTAACTATGCTGCCTCACGAAGTTCTCATTTAAAAATACACAAACTAACACACACAGGTGAAAACCCGTTTAAATGTGATGTATGTGACTATGCATATAAGCACAGTAGTAATTTACAGAGACACAAACTAACACACACGGGTGAAAACCCGTTTAAATGTAATGTATGTGACTATGCATGTAAGCAAAGTAATGATTTACAGAGACACAAACTAACACACACAGGTGAAAGACCATTTAAATGTGATGTATGTGACTATGCATGTAAGCATAGTAGTAGTTTAAAGACCCACAAACTAACACATACTGGTGAAAGACCATTTAAATGTGATGTATGTGACTATGCATGTAAGCATAGTAGTAGTTTAAAGACCCACAAACTAACACATACTGGTGAAAGACCATTTAAATGTGATGTATGTGACTATGCTGCCTCACGAAGTTCTTATTTAAAAATACACAAACTAACACACACAGGTGAAAACCCGTTTAAATGTGATGTATGTGACTATGCATGTAAGCAAAGTAATAATTTACAGAGACACAAACTAACACACACAGGTGAAAACCCGTTTAAATGTGATGTATGTGACTATGCATGTAAGCGAAGTAGTCATTTACAGAGACACAAACTAACACACACGGGTGAAAACCCGTTTAAATGTGATGTATGTGACTATGCATGTAAGCATAGTAGTAGTTTAAAGACCCACAAACTAACACATACTGGTGAAAGACCATTTAAATGTGATGTATGTGACTATGCTGCCTCACGAAGTTCTTATTTAAAAATACACAAACTAACACACACAGGTGAAAACCCGTTTAAATGTGATGTATGTGACTATGCATGTAAGCAAAGTAATAATTTACAGAGACACAAACTAACACACACAGGTGAAAACCCGTTTAAATGTGATGTATGTGACTATGCATGTAAGCAAAGTAGTCATTTACAGAGACACAAACTAACACACACGGGTGAAAAACCATTCAAATGTAACTTGTGTAACTATGCTGCCAGGGAAAGATCTCGTTTAAAAATACACACACTAAAATACACAGACTAAAACACTCAGGTGTAAAACCATTCAAATGTGTCATGTGTAGCTATGCTCTCAGGGACAGTACTAAATTAAAAAGACACATACAAATACACACCAGTGAAAGGACATTTAAATGTGATGTATGTGACTATGCATGTACTCGACATGAACATCTAAAACAACACAAACTAACACACAAATGAAGAAACCATTTGAATATATGTGTAAACATACTAAGTTATAATAGTTACTAGTTTTATTTCTCTCCACATCATGAAATTAATGAAAAACAATATTATTATTTTTTCTCTTTAGAAATAAGGCTCTTTAATCCCTAGTTTATGTTATGTAGGTATATTGTGTTGTTAGCCATGTTGTACCTACTATAATTTGATTTGTGTTTTTATTATAACTTGATATTGTGTGTTTGTGTAACTTTTAAGTTACCTATATAAATAAATGACTTGCCTTTTTCAATATTATTATGTTATGTGAAATCATTCTGTTCTGTACACAAATTATTTATTTTGATATTGTACAAAATAAGTCTCATAAATGTATTTATGCCTCGTCAAGCGACAATAACCTGAGTTACAACTTAAATGTATATACCTACCTACTTACCTGACATGTACAAGTAAGTACAAATATGTGTGTAAGTAAGTACCTACATGTCAAGTATATATAAGTATATTATAATCTTAATAATGTCAAGTTTATTATTAAACTCATGTTATATTTTTAATAATGCAATATCAACTTGTGTAAACTCAACCTAAAATAGACTACTTATAAGTAGGTATATATTTTTGAATTTAAACATGATAATAATATCTTTATAATAAAAACTGATTATTGTATACTAAGCAGTTTGATTTATAAGTTCAACCAACCCCCTTTCTTCCATGTAGTTATGTATTTCACAAATTATGAGACAAGAGAAGTATCCACTTAACTCTCCATACTGGGGATGATAGAACATGATCTGTGTCATCTGGCCCAGTAAGCATAGCCTTCAGTGCCAGGTGTCTCAGTTTCAATTCCTGCACAACACAAATAATTGTTTTTTTTTAATAGGTATGCAATTATTTGGTTGAGTGTCATTTCTAAGTAAGTAGGTATTTATGTTTTATTACAAAAGTAAAAGTATTATATCCGACTAGTAGGTGCTCGCGGCTTCGCTCGCATTCAGACAGAAGTAAAACTTGCATCCCCTATTTCACCCCGTTAAAAGTGGCGTTTCCAAAAATCCTTAGGGGATGCCTACGTCATATATATTTATTGATGCTGTACACAATACAAAATTTATTTATGCTGTACACAATACAAAATTACATTTGAGCAAGGATTTTTTATTTCATCCCTCTCTAGGATTTTTTATTTCATCCCCCTCTTTCCCTCAGGATTGATCTCTCTTTTCTTTTGTGAACTAGATTTTATACGAATAGACCCTTATGTTTTTACTCTTTAAGTTTATTTTCTATAAATGTTAAATCGGGGGTGAAATCGGTCAAAAATGAGAGGCATATAGAGCAGGCTGTTGTCTTGCTTCAATAGCCTGCCAGTTTAAAAAATAATCTGTGATAAATGTCACTGTCAACTTAAGTTTTGAAATATTATATATTTTATTATTATTATTTTATTATTATTTAGCAATAAATAATATTATTTAATTTTATTTATTATAAATCTTACTCGACACAAAGAAATCTGAATTAATGTGTGAAATGAACACTAAATAGAATAAGTAATAAATTAATATTACCTATATTATTTTTCACACAAGCAACAATAAAATGATAACATTATATGACAAAAGGTGGCGGGAAAAAATAATTTCATTTGTAACTAATTTAAATGTATTTTATTGTAAAAATAGAACTTGTAGTGTTCCGGGATGCAGAAGTGAATCTTATAGTGACTGCAATATATCTTTCTGCAGGTATGCTAAAGTTTAAGTAAGATTACATTATTGGGACTAAGGTGACCATATTTTCTCGTGCTTGAAATAATTTGTGCAATATGATATTTTTTCAGTTTTCCTAAAAATTAATACATCTAAATAAAATAGCAAAAGAACTTAAATATAACACGTTACTCGTTTAGGTTAGTACATGAAACACAAGGAAAACGATTATATTGTTGTACATAGTTTAAACCATCACTCGTTTAGGTTAGTACCTACATGAAACACAAGGAAAAGGATTATATTGGTGTACACTGTTTAAGCCATCACTCGTTTCAGTTAGAATATGAAACACAAGGAAAATGATAGTGTAAAAAAATATAGGATATAGGCAACTACCTATATGCAATTCAAATGTGAACTTGTAAATAAATATTGTATGTACTGCAAAATGTTTATGATTTTGATTACATTGCCTCCCTGTCAATTAACCGAATCGATACTAAGATTATAAGTTACAAACTAAAGTGCATTTTGATTTGTAAGTAAGTTTGTTGGTGTTTGTTACTTAACGCGTCAATAGAGCTAGGGATAATCAAGACTGGCAAGATGCAGGTAAAATAGGACCCCAAAAGAGACTGCTCCAGATTTGGTAAGAAGATGAATTGATATATCCTAATTATATAATTTATTGCCACCCTAGTTAGAAAAAGACAACAGCCTGTCATACATGCGCCTCACTCTGCTCGTAATTGGATCAGCAGTCATAATTCCTGTACTATATATTATTTCCATGCATTTGAGAAATAACTTAAAAAAAGATTGCATTGTGTGACCCTTATTTTTATTTTTTATTAATGGACTCTGCGGCACCGCTGCAATTTCGCCAATGTCACGTCACAAGGGGGGCATTGTGTGACCCTAGGTGACCCTGTTGCTTGTATGAAGTTTAGGGCATAGCACATTTCTTACATATCAACCGTAGACGTAACCGTAGTATAGAGGCGCTGCATGACTAATAATAATTATGCAAGCGAGACAAACTTATGTAGTCCTAGCTGAGAGTAACAGAGAAAAACTTATTATCTATTGTCCCTTACTAAATATGCGATTTTGATTGTCTACCGTCGAGTGATTATTGAATTGGTATTTTAGTGCTTTTCATGTAGTGTCTGTGCTTTGAGTGTTATTAGCAAATGTTTTGTTGTGAAATGCTTAAATTTGACTAGCGAAGAATGGTGAACTGTTCTTATTTTAGGCTGTAAAAGCCGCTCGGAAAGAAAATGTGCAAATGTAACTTTCCACTCGTAAGTATTCATTTTCAAGGTCATATGTGAATATTTCTGCATGTATTATAGTTATTTAATACTCTTCCACGCTAAATTGTACAGGTATATTGGATTTATGTGAATTTACGTATCTTTTTTCTAAATATAGAGGTTATAATTTTCGAAGTATTATCCGCCTAAATTGCATGGGTTGGTCGTATCGTACTTTGACATTTTGTGTCCATCTCGCTCTTACTCGATTTGGTGTAAGCGGGTTAGAACGAGTAGGTAAATGAAGAAGATACCAACTCAATTTGATACAACTAATCCGATTTTAGGGATACCACTTTTTTACCCTAAAATACACCTTATTTTAGGGTAAAAAAGTATTTAATATTTTATAATTAATGTAGTAAAGAAATAAGTTGATAATGCAATTACAATGTTGTGGTGACATTCTAACATAATATTTATATTTTTTAATATAATTTCTGTTGTCTGTAAATTTCATGGCGCTTGAGATTCACATACTTGTATAATATATGCCTTTAAATTTCCTCTCTAACATGTCTTAATTTTATTATATTTTCGAACATAATATATTTTTAATGTCGATATAATAATAATAAATTTATTTACCTTAACAATTACAAATTGTATAATATTTTAGTTAGTTTGCCCGTTTTTACCGTATTGTATAAAATTGTATTAATAAAAACATATTGATACACCAATATTTGAGTAAATTTTAAGTTTGAATCGTAAAATTATTATTAAATCTGAAAATATTTATTTTGCCAATGAAAGATTTTTTTTGCATTTCGGGGATCATATTCCATATAGGGGGCAACCCTACAATTTTAGGTATATATTTGCTGTCTTCTTCCAGTATACGGCTTAGAAGTTCTCTATACTATTACTCCCTCTACGATATCAACTCATATATCTTGTCATCTCTAGCAATGTGCAATAAGCTGTCAGTGTCAAATTATTTAAATATGGCCGTTTGATATAAAAACGGTTGTTAATGTTTGTATTGTTTGTGTGATTATACGTGTAGTGTATCTCTTATTGGTCTGTGGTGTGATTTGATTTGATTGAGATGTAATTAAGTTTTGTCGAATTGAAAATGCCGATAAAACAAATACCTCGTTCTGGTAATAAGAAACAAGAATTACTTGCACGAAAGCAGACGATCCTGAACAACCTAAATTACTATGAAAAACGTATTCGCGATGAATTGTCATCACAACTTCTTTTCGAGGACAGGTTTGTGATAAATTACATTCATAATTCTTCCAAATAGTTCTAAAATGTTGTTTAGTATCTCATCCGTTTTAAAAAAAAAAGCCAGAAGTTTCAAATCTAGTTCAAATAATTCATTAATAAAATAAGTATGCAATATTGCTATGGTTTGGCCACGGATCTGAGGTACCTACCTATTTCCCGTCTTTTGTATTTTTCAACAAGAGTAACTCACTAAGTTCTTATGAAGGTAGCCCTAAGAGCTTCTGCCTTGACTAATGTTGTATTCTGACAAATACATTGTCATTTCGATGGTGTCTAATCCACAGCACAACTGAATCATGATAAATTAAAAAGTATGTGAGTAAAGGCGAATGTATAGCTGTAGAGTTTGGTGTTGAGAGTTTATCAAGCCACCCTGAGGGCCTCTGACATGGCTTAACGACTGCTGTACCAGACAAAGTAAGGCCTAAGTAGTAAGTCTGTCTGAACTCTGATTTACAATACAACATAGCTTTGTATGTTACCTTATATCTTAGTGTAAGTATACCATACCTAGTATAATTGAAATCTTAGTTTCTATTATCAGACATCATACTTATTCATGTTAATATTAAATAAAGTTTATAAGAGAAGAGGCCTATACTCAGCAGTGGGTGGAAACACAGGCTGATATGATACAATAATAATACAATACAAAACATTTATTGAGCTCAAACACTCACATCTAGGTTCACTATATTAATATGTATACAAAATATGTGTGTAATTTCTTAAAACAGCGTGTTGTCACCCGTACGAGATAATAATAATAATCACAGGTTTTCAGTAGCAGTAGTCGTGGCTTTTTAAACGCTAAGACCCTTCACAACCGCGAGGTGTGCAATCTCAGGGATTAACTCCTTAACAATGAGTGGTATACATCGCGATGTAGTAGCTGTCGACAAAGGCCTTACTCCGCTCTCCGTGGCGAATGAGAACTGGCACAGACCGGTGGTACTTAGTGTTGATGATCGCAAGGAGATATGGAAGAGCAAAGAGCTGCACGGGAGGTTCTATCAGGCCCTTACTGGACCAGATGTGAATCTCTTGGCATCAGTGAACTGGCTGCGCTTCGGAGACCTCTTTGGGGAAACCGAAGGTTTTGCTTGTGCAATTGCTGATGAAGTTATAACCTAGTAGCCAGGATCATCCACCAGCAACTTGCTCTTCGATATGGCCTTGTTGAGTCTCAGCTACCGTACTACCAGTATGTACCAGAGCCAGTACTCAAAAATGGTCGTGCATTGCTCTACTGGGACCGAACCATTATCACGGATAGGACTATTGCTTGCAATAAGCCTGATATCGTGATAGTGGACCGGCCCCAGCGCCGGGCACTTATTGTTGACATCACCATACCACATGACGTGAATCTCGTGAAGGCCGAGAAGGACAAAGTCAGCAAGTACCTTGACTTGGAAAATATTTATTATTTATTAGTGATCCTTGACACGGCGCATATTGTCCGGAGGTTCCTAACTTTGTAGCCTCTACCACCGGTTGCTTGGGTCCTGCCCCGTTGCCGGTGGCATCACTAGTTTTAAGTTTTTTATAATATTTGTGTTGTTTTTTTATACATATATTGTAAAAAAAATAAAAATAGTTGTAAATAAATGAATATGGATAATAATAAAATAAAAAAAAATATTCATAAAATACTTAAATCTGTGTACAGTTTTAGAATTTGCAAAACCTACACTAGGTATCCAGTCAGATCCTGTATTGTAGGCCTGCAGTTCTTCTTACCGCATCTACAACTTACCTATTCTACATTTACTTACATATTATAATATTAATAATTAAATCATTTTGAAGTGAAAATTAAAAACAAAACAAAGTTTCAATAAAGTTTGCTTACACAGATGACAATTTTGAGGTTATAATGATACAAGTTACGGTTAAAAAATTATGTACAGAAATCTGTTTTGTTCTGTTAAATAATAATAACATAATAAAAACCTTTATTGTTTAAACTTATGTATAACATACATGATTGCATAGGTATAAGACAATAACAATGTTTATGCACTATGTAGGTAGGTGTACTAAGCCCTGTACTAGGTATCACAAAGGATCCTGTGTTTCCCGGGTAATGATGATCATAGCTTATAAAATAAGTAATCAGTTTAATTTAAACATATTTATTTTATAATGTTACAGCTCAGACTCCGACAGCGACCTGCCATTTCACATCAACACAGGCCCCTCCATCTCAGAGCTAAGAGACACAGAGGAGATGCTACACGTGACCCTGAATGCCACGTGTGAGCTCTCCTGTCTGGAAGTTCTGCAGTCTGAGGTGCATGTAGTCACCCAGGAGCCTGACATACAGCGGTGAGTATATTTATTTATTTACTAGCTGACCCCGCAAACTCTGTTCCGTCGTAGAGGCAATAAATAAGCAGATTTTGCATTTTATTCAATTCATCATCAAGGCCCTTGTCTGTGGAGCATGCACTTCTCTGATTCTTTCCCAATCTTCTGCCAATTCCTTGACCTCATTATACGACATGACACCCGTCTTTACTTTTACTTGGTCCATGTATCACCTTCAATTAAGTTTAAAAAAAAAACGGAATAAAAAGTATCATATCTCCATCTCCTGGTTCTAAGCTACCTCCCCACCAATTTTCAGCAAAATCTGTTCAGCCGTTCTTGAGTTATAAATGGTGTAACTAACACTACTTTCTTTTATATATGTTATAAGATTAGATTAATGAGCAAGCAGCAGATTGCTGATGTGCCCATATCACACTGTGTCGAAATTGATTCACAAGGGAAACATCACTGTGTATGCTGGTCATAAATAATCATTAAAATATAGACTATCAAGGCATCAAGTTGTTGCTAATATTGGCATCATGAATTTGGCTAAAATCTCGGCCATGGTGCTCTCAAATTGCTGTCATTGAATTATGTACATAAGGTATTAAAACAGAAATTTAAACCTTATCACTTAAAGCGATCTCTTCCAGCCATCGTGGTTAAGATCGAGTATATTATATGTTTTTTTTTCTTATTTCCAGCGGAGCTCCAGTAACTAAGCCCGGTGTATGGAGGGAGGTGACAGCAGAGTGCAGGATTGGCACAGTGCCCTTCTCTATCACATTCCACGTACATAAAGCTGTAAGTACATAATATACTGTTACCTGATTTCATCATCATCATACACAGCCCTTGGGATCCCACTGCTGGGTATAGGCCTCCCTTTGCATGTGCCCTGCGTCGATCTTGTGCA
Source organism: Macaria liturata (assembly GCA_964023185.1). Lineage (NCBI taxonomy): Eukaryota > Metazoa > Arthropoda > Insecta > Lepidoptera > Geometridae > Macaria > Macaria liturata. The sequence goes on along the minus strand of OZ026809.1, from coordinate 12,369,439 downwards.
GACCTCATCCAGGTTGGACCCTCGACTTTGACGATGTCGTCGACCCATCGTTACCTAAATTTGTTTTTTTTTACATGAAATAGGCTCACGCTTGACTACAACTTGCCTGATGTTAAGCAACGTTATAATCTACGATCTTACGCGCTTGCCTAGAAGAAACCGGTTTACTCTCGACTTGAAGACCGACAAATTATAGTTCAAGGGGAATAGAGATTCGGGCAAGGAGTTCCACAGTTGGGCTGTTCGCACGATGAAAGTCGAAGCAAAACGCTTGGTGCGAGTCTTTGGAACCTCAACTGTATAACGGTGCCTCCTTGCCGTGCCTCTACTCGTGCGATGGTGAAATGGGGCTGCAGGAATTAAATTATGCAATTCCTCCGCACACTCTCCGAAATGCAACCTGTAAAAAACCGAAAGATTGGCCACCTTACGGCGGTGCTCAAGGCTTTGTAATTTTGAGCTACAGAGTGAGTCTTTCGCGTTGAGCTTTTTTGCCCGCTTCTCAATTAACTCTAACGCCTCGAGCTGGTACTTGGCAGATCCATCCCAAAGGTGCGAACAATACTCCATACACGACCGAACTTGCGCTTGATACAAGGTCAGCAGCTGTTCCGGAGTGAAGTATCGTCGCACCTTCGAGAGGATTCCCAGCTTCTTGGCTGCGAGTTGTGCTTTAGACTCAATATATGAACCAAAGTTGAGGGTCGGAGTCAAAGTGACACCCAGCAGTTCTAGGTGGTCGGTGAGGGGCACGGTTACATCACGGAAAGAGGGCGCCAGTAGGAATGGCCTCCTCTTTGCAGAGAAAAGGCACGCTTGTGTTTTCGAGGCATTAAACTTAACCAGATTGACATCGCCCCACTCAGAGACTGCCGTGAGGGAAAAGTTTAAGCGCTCGATCATGGCTTCCCTGCAAGACTGGATCTCGGTCGCACTAGCTCTAGCGGTGGACATATAGCTCTCTACAACAGTGCTGTCATCTGCATACCCAAAGGTACCGGGCTTCAGCAGATCATTAATGTGCAGCAGAAACAGTGTTGCAGAAAGCACTGATCCCTGGGGAACTCCGGCATTAATCGCCATAAGATCAGACGAGCAGCCATCAACGACTACCCGAATAGATCTATCCCTCAGGAAATCCGATATCCACACGCAAAAACCAGTAGGCAGTCCAAACGATGAAAGCTTGGTGACTAGGCCGTCATGCCAAACCCTGTCGAAGGCTTTAGAAATATCTAGAGAAACTGCCAGGGCTTCCCCGTATTTCTCAATAGCCTCACTCCAGATGTGTGTGGCGTACACCAGTAGATCCCCAGTGGACCGGTTCCGGCGGAAGCCATATTGCCGGTCACTGAGGAGGTCATTAGACTCTAGGTACGCCAGGAGCCTGCCGTTCAGGACACGCTCCATGCTCTTACCGAGCACGGAGGTGACCGAAATGGGCCTGTAGTTGGCAGGGTCAGCACGACTACCTTTTTTGGGCACTGGTTGCACGTTAGCCAGCTTCCACGTCTTCGGCACATATCCAGTCGCAAGAGAGAGCCGAAACAAGCGCGTCAACACAGGAGTCAACTCAGCTGCACACGTCCTCAGAACTATGGCTGGAATACCATCAGGGCCACTGGCTTTATTCACATCTAGACTACGAAGTATTTTCCGAACCTCCTTTTGGCGGATTCTTATGTCAGGCATTGTAGCCGTTGTGCCAGGAGATGAGGGGGGTGTCGTACTACCAGCATCTAGATGAGAATTTTCCGCGAATATAGAGGCAAACAAGTTTGCCTTTTCTTCGGCGGAGTGAGCCAATGTACCGTCGGGTTTCAGCAGTGGAGGCAGTGAGGGGCGACAGAAATTCGATTCAACCGATTTAGCTAGGGACCAAAACGCTTTGCTACCTGCTGGGTACGAAGCTAGTTTGTTCCCTATTCGACTAATGTGGTCAAAACGCGCTTTCTGCATGACCTTCTTGCAGGACTTGGCAGCTTTGTTGAATGCTTTTTTCTTTACTTACAAATACAATCAATCACAACAAATCAAAATCTTACAATATTTTTTTAAAAGCCTAAAGATGGTATATCAGTGCTCTAGGCCACCACTGTGGTTTTTTTTACATGAGATAGGCTCACGCTTGACTATAACTTGCCTGATATTAAGCAACGTTATAATCTACGATCTAGCGCTTGTCTAGAAGGAACCGGTTTACTCTCGACTTGAAGACCGACAAATTATAGTTCAAGGGGAATAGAGATTCGGGCAAGGAGTTCCACAGTTGGGCTGTTCGCACGATGAAAGTCGAAGAAGGTAAGGTAAGGTTTTAGGTAGATTTGAATTCTTGTAATATAATATATGTTAATCCAGAGTGTAATACAGACTCTTGAATATTTAGCATTGCAGCATACTACCTACCGATGTATCTCTCACTCTTGAGTCGTATTTTCTCATGACTGAGGGTCGTGACTCCCCCGCAGCATTCATTTGTTAGGGGAGTTCATATGTACATATAGAATAACTAAAGTGATTATTATGTTCCAGGCAGGCCAATTTGGTTCTAAATCTTACCACAACCTCAAAGTGTTGCCAGTGAAGAAATCCCACGAGGTAGAGCTTTCTAAATCTGTGTTGCCACATGTGAAAACACCTAGCAATGCTGTTGAGGTAATTACTTTACTAATTAATTTGGCGTATGTTGGTGGCGTATAGACATTTTTTTTTGTATTGTGCCTCCTCCTTGTCGTATCGTGTTCCCCCATTACTGAGAGCAGTGACTTCTATGCATATTTAATAATTGGGAAAGTTTGAATTTCGTGATGGGCGCCCACGGAAGACATATCCTCTGATATTGTGGCCCACAAACATGTCGGTTTTCGCACGATGTTTTCCTACACCGTTAAGCGAGTACAAATCCATACCCAATTTGAAAAAACAATTCATTAGTCTAGTGTTAGTTCATAATAAATAAATAAAAAGAATTTATTTGCCTTGACTTAAATATACGATATAAACAGTAGGTAAGTAATAATAAACTGAATTTAAAAAAAATATCAGACTGTGTTGGGGCAAACTTATTTTTATGGTCATAGTCAGGTATTTATTTGCGAATTTTAAAGGTGGAAAGAAAACACTGAACCCTGATAGGGTATGCAAATATGTCTGAGTGAGAAGTTATTTTTTTATTGTATGTGTGTGTGTAATCCTGTCTCAATAAATGTATTTCTATTTCTATAAAAAAAAATGTTTATTGTTTATTGGTACATCGCAGGTGCTCCGCAGTTACTCGGCGGCGCACCGCTCGCGGCGCGCCACACTCAGTCGGCTCGCGGACAAATACGCCGGCAGCCTGTTTATGGCGCCCATGGTAATTATAAGTAACTTATATATTTTTATTTAACTACTTTTTATTGAGATAAAATGTATTAGATTCAATTTGTCATTTTGATTGAGATATTGTAATTTGTGTACCATATGCTATGATTATATTTCAATATTATATGTGTATAGTAATAATTTACTTTATTTACACATTATAGTGTTCTTCTTCATCGTATCGGAAAAACTTACCTAGATCTAGAACTAGCCTGTTCCAAATCCATCTTATTACAAAACGCGGCTTAAATATATACACCCGGGAAACAGAAACATCTCGTCCGGGTGACAACACACAGCTATAAGGAAATTACTCTTGTTATTTAATTGCAATAAAGTATTATTATTTAATAAGATATATAAATGGGAAATGGTAAAGAATTTTTGCTGCAGCAATGAGATGTTTGTATAAAGAAATACAATGTCTTTATTCATAAAGTTATGTATGTAAAAAATAGTATATAATAGTAGTTTATGCAACTGTCATATAATGAAGGGTATTAAAACACGAGTGTGAGTTTATGAAACGAGCGCAGCGAGTTTCATAATAGTAACGAGTGTTTTAATACCCGTGTTATATGCAGTTGCATACACTACTTTATCTTCACTAATGTTGTAACATTTTAACTTTTAATTTATTAAATTAAATTCACGCGTACGTGTATTGTCACAGTGATTTTGCCGCCATTAAAATCTAACCAATGAGAGCGCAGCTGCGCGCCAATCAGGTTGGTCGCGTTTTATTGATGTTATAATGAGCTATTACGATATCGATGTGGATATTATACCATCATGTGAAATTGCTTAAATTGAGTGTTTTGTTGTCTGCGCTATAACAGTAGTAATTATAAGTCAAGTATTAGAAACATAAGTAGAATGTTACAACATTAGTGTAGATAAAACCAATTATTAACTCATATCTATTTATTATACTGACATATATAAATGCATGTATGTACTTTGTATCCATATTCTTATCTATAGTCATGTTCAGGTGTGAAGGTAGTAATGTACCAAGCAGTATCTACTACAGTCTAAGTACATATAATTTGAGTGCATCTTAAGAATGATGTCATGCACTAGAACTTCAGTGATGCTGACTACATAGCCTTCATTCTATTAGCTATCAAGGTTTAATGTGAAAAATATATCCTTCTTGTATCCTAGTAATGTAATCTTAGTTGTATGTTGAGCTGAAATCTTCTGTAAGTACTACACATACTGTAATCTATAAATGAATAATAAGTACCTACTGTAATAAATAAAATACAAACCAGCTTTGTTTGATAAGATAATAAATAGTAGATCTTAAATGTCCAGACTATAATCTTAATGGTTGTTTTTTATATATAATAAATAGTAAAATAGGTCTTTAAAAAAAAAATAAGTATCAGTTTTATTTTAGTTCCCGTGTGTCAAATATTTTGTCCAGTTCAGAAAGTTTTCTCAAATATCAGTACAAGTAACTAGTCTTCAGCAAATAAAATGGAATTTTCGTAATTAAAAAAAAAATATATTTGTCCAGAACTTTGAAAATAATAAGTTGATTCTTGTCTTCAAACATCACATACAAACAATCAAATATCAACTTAAAATTTGAACGTTGATTTATTATTGATTACATTTTGACAGTTTGATTATTATAACAGTAGACAGAAATTTCGAACAACAAAAACGGACTGCATATTTTTAAAGTTCTGGACTAATAGTTAAACCATGTTTTATAATACTCAGCAAAGTTGTGGAACTGTATAATCCTAGCTCAATGGATAAAAACTATATATTTTCTTTTCAATTAAAAATATGTTTATTTACAATTCGAAAACTTAACCTACACATTACAATTTTCATATTTTAGTTAATTTATAATACAATAGGATTACAGTATTTATAGTAGACCCCAAACTAGGCGTTAGCCTGTATATTGGTGGACAATATCCTCTGGTAAAAAACTTTGTCCTTCCCTTACTAAAATCAGTGTTGCCTTATTTTTCTTTGTTTTTCAGACAGATGGAGGTTTTAAATTGAAGTGTACTAGCTTGCTGGAAATGTCCTGGATACTTGAAAACAACAAGTCGCCGCTAGCACCCTTCCACCATAAGATGATCTTTGACTTGGAATATATGGGTATGTAAACTTATAATTTATTTAATGATATCTTAGTTAAAAACTATATAGTCATGTACATACTCTTCTAACTTTTATCGCTTGGCTTCGTATGAGAGTGGCGAACTCTAGTGTCGAGAGATTTGAAACTGCCCTAAGGGCTTCTCAAATGGCTGAATTGAAAGACGCTGACGTTAGCATATTCTTTCTGTAGGTTAAATGACACGTTAAATTATAGGTTATGGTTTTTTGGCATAGAATAATAATAAACTGATTATACATGATAGAGGTTTTCAGGTAGATTTAAAACCTCTTGTCTGGAAGTTTTACTTACATACAACTTACTTATTATTAATAATGACTTAATATATTATTAAGTATGACTAAATATATTTTTTAATCTATAAAATCTTGTATTTTCAGATGAATCCTTCATAAAAGTAATCAGACAAGCTCACAAGCAGCTATCCGACCCATCCATCGACACGGATGAGCGCACACTGCTGCTAGCATTGATATTTAATACTTGCCTCGAAGCAGAAGGAGCTGCGCAAGAAAGTATGGAATCTGAAGTGGAGACAGTCAAAAAAGTCGATAAAAGACGCATCACTCTTGACACTGAAGAAACCGCTCCTAAAAATCCAAAAAACAATCGAAATAACGAAAATAATGATAACTATATTATGCAAGAAGACGATGCTAACTTTGATAATGATGGGAATGATCAAGCGAGTGATAGAAATAACAAAAAAGATGATAAACAAATCATGGCACCACCTAAATCGTTGCCAAAGAAAACGAAACCTAAAGGCAAAGAAAATATGGTTCAGAACACAAAGACGGCCAAGAGAGCTATTGTAGAAGAAAATAATATAAGTGCTAAGAAACCGAAATTTGATAAGAACAATACAAATACGAAAAATGTTAAAGAAGGTGATCAAAATAAAGTAAGCAACGAAAAAGATAATAAAGAGTCAAGCGATAAAATTGCTATAACACAAAATGTAAAAGATAAAACGTCAAAAACTGAAAATAATGCGCAGAAAGAAGCTTCTAAAGCGTCTGAGAAAGTTAAGCCAGTTAAATCTAAAAGTAAGGAAACAATAGAAGTTATCAAAACTGGTAATAATCAAAATGATAATAACTATATACAAAAGAAAAGAAACACAAAAGTTCAAGAAATAGCTAAAAAGCACGTCAACCAAGAAACCGAGTCACAAAAAGATGCTAACAAGAAAATGACTAAAGCTTCCGACAAAGTTAAACCAGTTAAATCTAAGAGTAAGGAAACAATAGAAAATACAAAAACTGGAGATAGTGAAAAAGTTAATAATGAAATACAGAACAAAATCAACACTAAAAAAGTCCAAGAAATAGCTAAAAAGCAAACGAGCAAAAAAACGGAACCACAAAAAGAATCTGTAAAAGAAATTAGCAAATCAACAGAGAAAGTTAAAGTTATTAAATCTAAAAGTAAAGAAATAACAGAAGTTGCTCAAAGTGGTGTTAATTCAAACGATAAAGCTAAAGAAACACAGAAGAAAGATAATGTTAAAAAAGCGCTGGAAAATCCTGAAAAGCAAACTAATACATATATGTTACAAAATGTAGAAAAAGATAGAAAGATAGTTAATGCAAAAAATATAGATAAAGCGGGAACTTCTGAAAATGTTGCACAGTCCAAAAACAAAATAGGTAATGGCAAGGCAACTATTAAAAAAGTAGCAACTTCAAAAAACTTAAATAAAAACGCAAATGAAGGCAAAAACGATCAGAAAAGTACTGAAGTTAAGGAGAAAAATAGTTCTGAAAATGTTGGTAAAAAGATAAATCAAGAAAAAGCTAAACCTAAAGATGATAAGATTGCATCGAAACCTAAAACACAAGTCAAAGACAAAGGAATTTCAAACAACAAGAAAGATTCAGAAAACGTAAAAGCAACAAAAGATGAAACTCACAGAAATGCACTTTCTGATGATCAAAAAGAGATAACTCCGTTTGACCGTAAGAAAATAATATCTAGTACACCGCAAAGTGTAAAAAGCTCGGCAAATCTACGCCAATCAGGAAAAAATATCCAAGGGAAAATCAGCTCTGCTAATAAAAATAAAGAAAATCTTGCTACAACTAAAAACGCTATCTCAAAAACTGTAGCCAACCCCAAAACAAGTGCAGAGAAATCTTCCAAAATGGTCATTAAAAACTTGTCACACAAGAATCCGTCGTCAAAAAACAAAGTGCCCAAAATAATTACTGGTAACCTTAAAAGTATTAAACCAACAAATGTGGGCAAAGAAATTAAATTTGGCGATTCTAGTAAGGACAGCACTGGATCGAAAATATCCAAAATTCCAAAGAAATTGGGCATACCTGAGAAGCTGAGAAGGAATTCTTTGAGAATAAGCCCGAGTGAGTTTCTTCATATTTTATTATACTATCTATATATATAAAACTCAAAGGTGTCTGACTAATTGACTGACTGACTGACTGATATAGTGATCTATCAACGCACAGCCCAAACCACTGGACGGATCGGGCTGAAATTTGGAATGAAGGTAGATGTTATGACGTAGGCATCCGTTAAGAAGGGATTTTTGGAAATGCCACTTTTAAAGGGGTGAAATAGGGGATGCAAGTTTTACTTAATGCGAGCGAAGCCGCGAGCACCCACTAGTTATTTATATATCCTATTCAAGTATTCTTAAGGTGCTTTAGCCTAACTGTATTTTTTAACTAGAACGGATTTGCACTTGGCCATAGGTTGCCTGATGGTAAGCAAAGGCTATGGCCTATGGAACGTGCTTACCCAATCAGAACCGATTCACTCTCGCTTTGAAGATTATTAAATACTAGTGGACGCCCGTAACTGCGCTCGCATTATTTCAGGATAAAAAGTAGCCTATGACACTTCTAAGACCGCATACTACCTACATACCAAAAATTATGATGATCCGTTCAGCCGTTTTTTGCGTTATGAGCGTTTAAATAAACAGACAAAAATTCTATAAATTGTTGGAACGTGTTTTGTTATCAATTCAAAGTATCTCCAAATACTTTTTTTTTAAATATCTTCAATGTTCAGGCTTTCGAATCTGTTCAGCTTTATTATATGTATAGATGATCATATAAAAACATTGGTTTTTCAGGGAGATTACCATCAACTTTCAAAAGTACTTCGGATTCCAACGTCAAGCAAAAGTTCAATCAAATAACCAATATACCTAGTAAGTATTAATTTATTGATAAATTATGATAATGATAATATGTATATATCTCTCTTGAGTCGTATTTCCTCATGTCTGAGGGTCGTGACTCCCCTGCAGAATTAATTCATTAAGGGAATTCTCTTGTGCAGATACATCGTGGTGGGCGCCCAGATCCTTCCACGGAAGACACATCATGTCCTCGGATATTGTGGTCCTCAAACATGTCGGTTTCCTCACGATGTTTTCCTTCACCGTTAAGCGAGTGCAAATTCACATTTAACTTGAAAATACAAGTCATTTGTGTAGTGCCGGATTCGAACCAGGGTGCTTTTGGATGAAAAGCAGACACTGGAACCGCTGAGCCACACTCGCATATTTTTTATCTTAATTTAATTTGTATCTTTTTCAGGACTGGCGAAGAAAACATTAAGTGACTGAAGTGTTATCAAGATAAGTTTGAATATTGCAAATTGTTACTGATAAGAACCAGAAACAGTAATAAATAAAAGTATACATAAATGGTAAGCCAATGAGCGATTTTTAGATCTCAATTTTCAATTTCAAGATAAACTTTGGAACACTTTACTGAAAGCTGTGTTTCCTGCGAACTACAATCCAGGGGTCTTTAAATCTAGTTTTAATAGGTACCTTCTAGGTAAGCGTGTAAAAATGGTAAAATTGTCATTAAAGTATATTTTTTTAAGTTTCTACCAATGTATTTAATTTCTACCATTTCTACTAAGAGCGGACCGGATCATATTCTGTGTCGTTTTGTATATTTTTTTAATAATTAATTCTAACGAATTGTAGTCAAGCGTAAGATTATCTATATAAAAAACAGAAGTACTAACTTGTTAATTTAAGCTGAATTGTTGATCATGTATGCATAAATTATGTCGTTATTGTCTTAAACTTGGTTTAGTTTTAATTATTATGTTTAAGTTTTGTAATGTTAAATGATTTTCTAATGATTTGACAATAAAACAAAATATATCTTAGAAAATGTCGTTTTATTTAAATGTCCTATTGTAGCTTTTATCAAATATTATCTAATTTAAAAAATGTGTGTAATTCATAAATTAATTGAACTATACTCTAGGTTCCAATCCAATTTGTTATGGTAAAGCATTTTTTTTAAATAATGGCAGGAAACATTTTAATCTAATATATGTACTTATATTGTAAAAAAGGTACGTACAGGTAAAAGAGTTAGTGTATTTAAAAAAATATAATTTTTATAAGATTTTTTATGCATAGTAAAATCATTTATTAATTTATTAAATTAAATAACTTTACAAATACAGTTAAAATTATAGTCTACCATAGAATGAGGGTATTTTACCAAACTATGTCATTTAGACATTCACAACGCACTTGTTTCAAATTGTTATATTTTAGTAATTACCTAGTTATTTTTACAAAACACTGTTTAAAAATTTTAAATTCAGTAATTATTATCTATATGTATATTTAAGTCAAGGCAAATAAAGGCTTTTTTATTTTTATTTTTATTTTATTTTATTTTATTTTATGTCATTTAGAATTAAAAATGCTCCTTCAAAACAAGCTTTTAAAATTAGGGTTAAAAAATGGTTAACAGAGAAGATATTTTACTCACACAATGAGTACCTACCTCTTGTGGATTAATTCTGATTAATGGATGAAATACGTAATAGGTACATTGTTTTTTTTTAAGGTTTGATTATGACATGATAATTGATTTATTTATTTTAAGTATTGACATTTAACTGCAGTTTGTTCTTATCTGAATCTAGGGTAGGTACATACACAGTTATGTAGGTTTCATTAATGTTGTTTCATAATACAAAAGATATTAAAGAACTTAATAAAAAATATCCTAGCTTAATGCTATTTGAATTGTCAGATTGTAATACTAATTTGCATACATTTTAAATTTTCTTATTTATTACACTGGACAGCAAAACATAAAAATTAATCAATCGAATTTAGCTAGTTAAAACTTAAGAAAAAAGAAAGAAATAGTGCGTAAACCCAATTACATAGTTGCTACGGTTTTGTAGTTTTTAATAAAATGTTTCAAAAACAATAGCAACCATACAATGGGATAAAGTAAATTACCTATACTAAGTTATTAAAATATTCCAAATTATATTAAATGTTTTAGTTTTATTATCCAGTCTCCTATAAAAGTGTGTTACAATATTAAGTCGTATTTCCTCATGAATGAGGGTCGCGACTCCCCCGCAGAATTTATTCGCTAGGGGAGTTGGTCAGAATATTATAAATACATTAAATATTTCAATACTAAATAAGATAAAATGTCATGTGGAAATTACTGTATACTGTATTACAACTAGCAGCGCCCCGCGGTTTCACTGCATTGATCCGGAACGAAAGTAGCCTATGTGTTAAAGCAGAGTCTAATCTACATCCATTCCAAATTTCATCCGAATCGGTTCAGCCGTTTGACCGTGAATAAGTAACAAAGATACACACTCACGCACAAACTTTCTTATCTTATTCTAACTTTATAATATTAGTGTGATGTTAACTAAAAGGCAGCGTGGAAAGGATAGTTCTTGTGTGTGTCACCCATTCTGAAAAAAAAAACAAAGATAAATAAATATTTCAGGACATATCACACAGCGCCATCTAGCCCCATACTAAGCAAACGCTTCTGTCGTGGGTACTAGATAACGGATATAATACTTATATACTTTTCTTTTGCAAATACATACATATTATACATACAAACGACCAGACTCAACACAAGTAATTACAAATGCATAAATACTTGTGTCACGCGGGAATCGAACCCCCAACCCTAGATTAGAAGGCAGAGCCTACCAACTAAGCTAACAGGCCAGGCAGATAATTCAGTAATTTCATTTGAGTGGCATTCACCGAATTGTGGGTGCTCTTCTTCTTTTTATCGAATGAGAGTGGCCAACTCTGGCGTCGAGAGTTTATCAAGCCACCCGAAGGGCCTCTGACATGGCTTAACGACTGCCGTACTATGACAAATAGACCTACAATTTAACGTGTCAACCGACCCACGAAAACGCCCTAAATGGAATCCTATATGAGTGTAAAACGAGTGCAAACTTTGGTGTCGAAAGTTTTCATACCGCCCGAAGGGCCTCTGACAGGATTTAAAGACTATAATAGGTACTATTGTTGACAACCTAGTATTTAACTTGTTACCATATACCTATGTATTATGTGAATACATACGGGAGTAGCGAACTAAGATATTGCGAGATTTAAAAGTACTTATAAAGACGCACATTTAAGATTATGTAATAGAACTCGGTTTATCTATACCTACTAATATTATAAAGCTGAAGAGTTTGTTTGTTTGAACGCGCTAATCTCAGGAACTACTGGTGCGAATTGAAAAAAAATTTTTTGTTGAATAGAATATTTATCGAGAAAGGCTTTATTACATCACGCTATACAACTAATAGGAGCGAAGAAACAATGGAAAATGTGGAAAAAACGGGGAAAATTATTCATCTTTGAGGGCTTCCGTTGCGTGAGCTGCGAAAACGGTTCAAGTCGTGGGTAACACCTATAACTAATGCGTGGAATATTTATTTTGGGCATCGTATGCCCAAAATAACTATTCCACACTAACACACACACACACACCACACTATAACGCGGACGAAGTCGCGCGCACAGCTAGTTAAAAATACGCGGACGGACGGCGGATGCCGCCATTGTAAAGTTTGTTAATGGCGGCATCGCCATTGTACAAACTTACCTATATTTAAAGAAAACCTGCTAATGGCTGGACCAAAAGTTGCCCAAGACGTCAGGAAATGAAGTGGCTAGACGATATTAAGAAGCGGACAAAACTGAGCTATCCGCATCTAAAAGAAGCAACATGGGATCGCAGAAAATTATGCCTATAACTTCTGTATAAACTAGTTGTAGTTCTAAGAAAAGGCAATAGATGGCACTAGTGGAAATATTAAATCACAGTTATGTGACTGTATAAATGTAGTAGTTTTAGTTCTTCGAAATGCCAATAGATGGCGCTAGTAGTACAATTAGATCGCAGTTTGGCAACAAAAGTGAATATTATTGAGTAAATTAAGAATTAAAGTTTCTTTGTCTGCTGATCCAGCAGATTGTCGTTTTATTTACATCAATTCTTGCAAAGTGATCCAGTAGGCAGTATTGAAGGTACTGTCATACTGTTGTTACCTCAGGTAGTAGGTAGCAGGGGAGTCCATATTTTTACACTTCTTTATGAAAATGGCCCCGATGGCGATGATGATACCAACGGATGTGAATTGAGAAGCTATATTAGGTACACATGCAAAACGATGAAATGATCGGCTGCAATTTAGAATCGTTTCGAGTTTCTACAAAATTTACTATTTTTTCTACCTACCCTCTATAAGTAAACATCCTCTTGTTCCTATTGAGCGCGTGCAGAGCATCCACCTGAACGGTGGTGAGGCGTATGCCCAGCGCGAGCAGGTTGTCGTGCAGATGGTGAGCGCTCGACGCCTTCACCACGACGCCGTGGCCGTTTTCTAGCTGGTAACTGTGGAAAAAGTAAAAATAAGTTTGAAGTTTCCGTGAGTAAGATGACCTTTATGGTATGTAAATATCTTCTGAACTGAAATAGGTCTTTTTGTTTCTCGTTTTTTCTTTTTCAAATTTCGGAAGGCCTCACTCTGACTCACCAAAAATACTAGCTCTAATACTACCTCATGATAATAGGAAAACAAAATAATTACGTGAATGTATGGTAGTTGTGAGTTGAGCCTGAAGCCATGATCTAGATGAGAGTATCCTCCAAGACTGCTGGCTGACCGTTCTTCAACTTAATAGGTGTTCCCTTGGAGCCGAGGACTTATTTTCAACTTTTAATTTTACTCTGGTACTAAAATGCTTTTATAGTACCAGGACTTCATAAAATCAAAAGAGACTCACCTTATTAGTAGTTGTGCTGGAGTTATCCCCAACCCTGAAGCCATGACCTGGATAAGGGCATCATCAATGACTGCTGGTTGCCCGTTCTTCAGCTCAAGAGGAGTTCCCTTGGATCCCAGGACCCCGAAACAGCTGAGAGTGACGTTGCGTTCTGAACAGAACAGGTCCAGGCGTTGTTGGGATAGGTATGGGTGGCATTCCACCTGGAAATGGGAAAAATGAGTGGTAATTAATTGGTGTTTTTACCAAAAACTGTAGAAAATACCAGCACTGGTTGCTTCCACAAAACTAGCATTATGCTGAGTTGGGGCTGTGTTGTGGCAGATTTTATGTTTGTTTGTTTATTATGTTCTTACTTGTGTTTGTTTCTCTGATAAATCTGCCACAATAAATGTTTTCTTTCTTTCTTTCTTTTCCTTTCAAAATATGGCCAATACGAGCCACTCGTAATACTTGTTCAGTTTATTTGTCTTTTTCCCGACGATTATAATATTGTGATCACGAAACAGAAACAGAAAAACTTGGAAAATGTTTAGAAAAAACCTTAAGTCATTATTTAAATCAATGTCAATCATATAATATTGAATTAAGTGCCTCTCAATCCCACTGCCAAACAGCATGCTGGCCGCATTACCACGTTGCATGGCAATGCTATTGCGTTGAGACTGCCTTGTTAGCTTAGTTGGTAGCTCTGCTTCTGATCTAGGGGTGACACAAGTATTTATGAATTTTAAAATGTGTAATTACTTGTGTTGAGTCGTTTGTATGTATAATAAGTATATATTTACAAAAGAAAAGTATATTAGTATTATATCCGTTATCTAGTACCCACGAGGCCACGACACAAGCGGTTGCTTTGTGTGGGGCTAGATGGCGCTGTGTGCAATGTCCCGGAATATTTATTTATTTAATAAAATAAATAGGTACCTGGTTAACAACTGGCTTAATTTTTCCTTTGTCCAAGACACGCTGCAGCTGCAGAGAGTTGAAGTTGCTTACTCCTATAGCTCGAACTAGGCCCTGTAATAAACCAATGATTTTAGCTTAGTATCCAAATTAAGATCTTCTGCCTCTAGAAAATCAACCTTAAAAATTCCATGCCGAGATTTTGGTAATAAATATTTTTTTACACAACTACAAAACTTCTGCATTTGGTTTTCGAGGGGCAAAATCATTGTTTATACTTATACCTACTATTTTAAACATCATCATCATCATCCACAGCCTTCTCTATCCCAATGCTGGGCATAGGCCTCTCTTTGAATGTGCCAGCTGCGTCGATCTTGTGCAGTCCTCATCCATAAAGAACCCGCGACTCGTACAATGTCGTCGACCCATCTCGCTGCCGGACAACCTACACCTCGTCTGCCTGTTCTAAATATGCAATTCATCAATTACTCAGTCTTTAATGAATTGTCGGTCATAATGTCATGGAAGCTCACCTTAGCGACTAGTTTCTCCATCCCGTACCACGCGTCGAGGTAGTCAAACTCTGAATACTGGAGAACTGTTGCTATCTTCGGCAGAGGACCGGCACCTTCCTGGAAAACATACAGCCAAGGACTTGATTTTTTTTTAAAAGTAGCTCAAATAATCACAATTTCAGGAGGCTTCAGGGAAGTTTCAAATCTTCAATTACATAAACCAGTATGATTAGGCTCTTAGGGCGGCTAGATAAACTCTCGATACCAGAGTTGTCCACTTTTATTCGATGAGAAGAAGAAAAAGAAGTATGATTAAAAACTTCAAAATCTTAGGTAGGTAGGTACTTTATCTAGTCCTACATGTTAAAATTGGGAAAGTTTGGAAGATAAACTTTTTTTGTGATATGTATTATTGCTTTAAATTTTTTCTTTAAATTTCTACTTTTGATAAAAGTGGTGGTAGTATCTTTATTTTGTTTTAAATCCAGCTGTGTGGAAGTCTTTTAACGTAATTCCCTTTTCTAACAAGCAATTCTTTCTATATGATAGATGTGAAATTACGTCTGGGATCTAGGTCTTTTATAGTCTTTTCAGTAGACCATACTTGTTCTTCTCACCTTAAAAGACATAGGATTATGTATAAGATACAAGTCAAAGTACTCCAGCCCCATGGCCTCCAGAGATGCCTTACAAGCGCCTTCCACCAGGTCCGTGCGATGGTAAGTGCTCCATAACTTGGACATTATGAAGAGATCCTCTCTGTAATTTTGAAAAGAATGAAATCATCATATGTTTACTCAATTTGGTTCACATTAAAAAGTTTTGTTCGATGCCGGTTAACATTAAACTTTAAATCAGTAAAAAATTGAAATGGGCTATAACGGTGATATTTACGATGTACGAGTACTTATTTCTAGAAGGTTCAATACAAAAATCTTCAAATATTGTGTGAATCATACGATAAGTAAGTGCTTATAACACAGTGATTTTTAGCATAGATAGATAGGTATGTTCTCATGAGGCGTTCCAGGCAATATTATGACGAAGAAAATGACGACTGCCAAAGACCATGATCACTCTCTCTCTCTTGAGTCGTATGTCCTCATGACTGAGGGTCGTTACTCCCGCGCAGAATTAAATCGTTAGGGGAGTTCTCTTGGGCAGATACATCGTGGTGGGCGCCCAGGTTCTTCCACGGAAGACACGTGTCCTTTGATATTGTGGTCCTCAAACATGTCGGTTTCCTCATGATGTTTTTCTTAACCGCTAAGCGAGTGCAAATCCATACAAAACGTGCAAAAATCCAAATCATTGGTGTAGGGCTGGATTTGAACCAGGGTGCGTCTGGATGAAAAGCAGACACTGGAACCGCTGAGCCACTCTCGCTTACCATGACACAAACCTCACTATTTCTCAATAATGAAAAAAAAACTAGTAGAGTAGAAAGAGGATTATGATAAAGATATCTACACAAAATCAAAAGCTTACCGTTTGACAGTACCATCAGCAATTTTTTCCCTGATTGCTTCCCCAACTTGCTTCTCAGTGCCGTAGATGTAGGCAGTGTCTATAGCCCGATAGCCTAGGTCTATGGCTGCACATACTATGTGGTAAGTTAGACGAGGATCTAGCTGTGAACAAACAAATAATAATTACTAATAACAATACCTACTCAAGTTTTGTGTGAAAAGATGGAAATTAATATATAAATGGCTGGCCTGTTAGCTTCGTAGTGGCTCTGCCTTCTAATCTAGGGATTGCGGGTTCGATTCCCGTGTGACACATGTGTGTGTATTTATGAATTTTAAAATTTAAAATTACGTACAAACGACCAGACTCAACACGTGTAATTATAAATTTTAAAATTAATAAATACGGGAATCGAACCCGCATCCCCTAGATTAGAAGGCAAAGCCACTACCAACTTAGCTAACAGGCCAGTCGTTTTGCAAAGGATTTCATATTTGAGATTCATCTTCATCATCTACTATGTGTCCTAATCCTAATACTAGGTATAGGTGTCTGTATAGATATGCTACATATCTGATATTGAAGTCTTCCCATAAATAATAGAAACTTACTAACAAAAATCATAACTCATTATTATCTTTAACCGATTACTAAAGTCAAGCAACGGGAAAATTCTATACCTAAATGACCATAGATAGGTGGATTTTGAATCTGGGAGCGTCAACAAATTGTAAGTGAAAACTGATTATGGTATATTATATCTTTTACTTATAAGATTTATTGCACCCCAACCAACAAAACTACTATCAAAATTTTTATTAAGATTAAAAATCTTACCAAAGCAGTTCCAACAGCTAAAATCGGCATAACCACTCCGTTACTCAATTCAATTTCAGGCATATCTTCCACTCTGCCATATTTAAACTTAGCATTCTTCAACTCTTCTATTTTTTTCTTTATAACTTCTTCGTCAATTTCTATTTTAGACACTTCTGTCAAATTCTTCTCTATGATTTCTGTTACGCTTTTCTCTCGTCGTATATCAACTTTTTTGATTTCTGTGTTTTTTGTAGGTTCGATTGTTTTAATGTCTATTTTATGTGGTTTGTGGTCATTGTTTTGTAAAACATTTTCTGTTGTTTTCTCGGTTTTGAAGATGCGTAAAGGGGCTGGCGTTTCGCTTTTGGTGGGGGTTAGTTTACCCTGGAAACAATGTACCTATTTAATGTTAGAAATTTGTGAAGAAGGGCCGCCTACCAATGTCATGGGTCGCCGACATAAATAAAACCACAAGAAGCACCTGCATTTGATTTGCGCAAAATCGGGACGAGTGGCATACACGAAGAGAGGCCTATGCTCAGTAGTGATTGATAATAGGCTGATGGTAATATTTTTTATTTAATACTTTATGTTAATACATTGATATCACGTTTTGTCATTCAAGTTTGTAGTTTTGCGTGATTCATCGTTGAGCAATTGTTGAAGCAGTCCATGGATGAGTGACCGAAAGTGGCAGAAATGATTACTGTGATCTTTAATATTTGATGTTTATACTTGATACATACCCAAACAAATAAGCAAAAAAACAACTTTACCCAATTCATCTTGTCCATCACAAAGAAGAAAATAACTTTCCCAACAACTTGAACTCAAATATTTAACTAAGTACAAAATTATTGTCTTAAAACTTAAATTACAAGAAACTTTAATTTAATCTACACTTAGCGAGAACGCCGCGTCAAAAAGGCGTGTTCGTATTTTTATTTAATTTGACATTAAAATTACTTAGTTTTAAAACTACCCGCATTTTCAAATAAGATGAAAATGTACGAATAACTTTGAGATTACATGCAATGATTTTTGAACGCATCTGTTTATTATTTTATATGAGACAATTTAAACACAAACATATTTTTTTTTA
This sequence comes from Macaria liturata, assembly GCA_964023185.1. Lineage (NCBI taxonomy): Eukaryota > Metazoa > Arthropoda > Insecta > Lepidoptera > Geometridae > Macaria > Macaria liturata. The sequence goes on along the minus strand of OZ026809.1, from coordinate 12,351,017 downwards.
GATAATAAGCAGCAATGCCAATAACAAAGTATTCGGCACTGGAATTAATTGTTAAAGAGTTTTTAAGTGCTCTTATTTTGTTCTAGTTAAATAACTGTTACTTGTTTATAAAAGCTTCCTTTCTGTTTATAAAGGCCACAGAACAACGATCGGGCCACATCGCCCCCGCGGGCGACAAGCTTTGGCGACAAGCATGGACTTCAAAGCTCTGTGATAAAGGCTATCCAATTAAATAAGACAGATATGACAGAACGTATAAAATAACTCACCTCAAACAGAGCAATTTTCTCGGAGACCGACCTTTTTCTTGGCATTTCTTTTTTAATTATCTCCCGTCTTTCAATTTCAGTTCTGTCCACGGATTTCATTCTCAAAATCATGCTGTTCACTTTGCCTTTAAACGCATCTCCTAAATCTAATTCTGCTAAAGATTGTGCCCTTTTCAAGTCGTCTTCTTGTCTCAGTTTTAACCTTTCAAATTCAGATTCTTTTGTAAACACATCATCTAGGCTTTTGTAATCTTTTGCTGAGTCAAAACCGTCGTAAGCTTCGCTGGTGTAAGACTCAATTTTGGAAATTTGTGCCGTTAAAACTTTATTTTCATTATTAGTTTCTGAGACTTTTCTTGTGAATGTCTTTGTTTGATCTTTGCTAATGCTTCTTTGTACATATTTAAGTTCATTTTCTTCGTTCCTAGACTCAAAACTCTTTAGTAAAGTTCTAACGGGTTTGAATCCCGGTATAATTACTGGTGCTTGAATTTCTTTAGTCATGCTTAATCGAGTTGGAGTTTGGACTTTATTTGCATTGTATTTGAACTCATAATTGTCTGTGATTGCTGATGTTGGTAAATCATGTACATTAGGTTCTTTTGGATGCAAATCAAGTTTAGGCAATTTGGTTTTTGGTTTCAAATGTATAGCATCTTCATTTTTCTGATTAGGTATTTGTACAGGTTCTATTTTTTCAGGATTTACTTCAACAGTCTTATTTTCTACTTCAATTCTATTTTCTGCAGCGTAATGCACTATACCAGAGCTTTCTACTACAACTTTTTCGGCTCTTACTATAGTGGTAACATCTTGCAAGGGATTTTCATCCTTATTACTATCTGTACTAAGGCTTGTTTCGGAATTGAAAGGTTTGAAGACCTCATCAACTATCAATGGAGTATGTACGTGTATGTGTTCTGTTTTCTGCCAATCTTTTGTAATTAATTTTGGAAGTTTTGATTCCGGCTTTGGTCTTGCATTATAGACAGATTCTTCGGGCTTTTTCTGTAAAAAGAATAAAAATATTTTTAGATTAATCATAGGTACTTATAGTTATCTTAATAATTACATTTTTTACTGTAGCAAAGCCATTTACTACACGACTAACCTCACCTGATAAGTGAAGTCAAATAGAGTAAAGTTTTAGAAATAGAAGGGAAGAAGACATCAGATAGTTTTTTTATAGGAAGAAGTTATAATAAAAAATAATACACATAGGTACAATTCATATAATGATATATGCACGAGATATAGTTTCTTACCTCAAACATAGCAATTTTAGACAACACTGACTTTTTCTTTCTAAGCTCATTTATGGATTCGCGTTCATTCCCTTCAGTTTCAATAACTTCTTTTGAATCAATTTTGCTCACGAGTTTTCCCACTTTACCTCTTAATTGTACCTCTTCTGTACTTATCTCTCTTTTTAATGCCATTTTATCAGATTTTTCTGTATTTGTTTTATCTTGGCTTGTTGATTTTTCAACTTGAATGACAGTAGACTTTTGAGGTTCACTTATTGTTTTGGTATTTTCTTGGATTACATTTTTTAGTCTAGAAGATTGACGCTCAACTTGAACGGTTTTTATGTCTTTTGTGATTTCAGATACACTGGTCTGTTTCTCTATTTTAGAAATGTTGTGTTCAATATTAGCTTCTGATGTAGTCGTGCTAGTCTCGCTATTATTTTCGGCGATTTTGTTCAAAACAGATAAATCTTCACTAGTCGATGTATACGACATGGTTTGTTTGATTTCAACAGTTTTTGCAGACACATTTGTTTCGGAGAATTCATGTATTTGGGATTCAAAAACTGGCATAGCGATTCTAATGGAATCTTTCATTATGTTCTCTTCTGTGATGTAATATTTCTTGTCCTCTTTTTTGTCTTTATTCTCATTTGTTGTAATTTCATTGACAATAGTGGTTTGAACTATACTTGATGATTCATTGTTATCTTCATCTTTTGATGAAGATGAAGATATGGTTTTTATTGATTGTGTTAAAGTCTCTATTTTAGAATTTGGAGAGCTTATAATCTCATGTTTGGTCTCTGTCTTGGTATCAACTATTGGACTAGGGTCTTTGATTGAACCGGTAGAGTTTTCTGTAGAATTAGATCCATTATAAATGTCAGCTTTTTTAAGCTCTTCATCTAAAGCTTTTTCGAAGTTTTCATCTTTATTCATACTGTGTCTGAGCCTCAATTTGTCTCTTGCCGCGATAATTTTGCTCGTTCTTTCTGCTTGGTTGCTTAATTCTATATCTTGCTGGCTTCTTCGCTTCAGAAGTGGTAGTTTTGATCGTCTCACTACTTCTACATCAATTGGTTCCACTTTGTGTTCTTCATAGTCATGTATTATTTCTTCGAACTTGCTCTCGAGTTTTTCAGGGTCTTCTACTTTGGGGTCTAACAAAGTTTCATCAATGTTGACATCAATTTGTGGATCATTTACTACGTCAGCAAATAGTTTATCAAATTCATCTTCTTCGGTGGTTGTTTTTGATTCTGTTACTTTGGTTTTGGTTGATTCTTTACTTTCACTTCGTATTACTTTTTTTGTGACCACAACATCAGCTGTATCGTTTTTGATGAGAGTCTTCGTCATAGTGATTTCTTTAGCCATTGTTGATGGTATTTTATTTTCTTTGACAGGTTTTGGAATAGACGATCTTCTGACTGGAATATGTGACTGAAACAATATAGTTTGTCAAAGAAGAGAAAAAGATTAGAATAAAATAATTATAGATAGGAAGAATTCAGACAAAAAGAGAATGAGGATTGATTATATTATTATTTAGGGCTTTTTATTCAAATAGTGTATTGTTTTTTCACGCTTTGCCATGACTATCAGTGAAAAAAATACCATAACACCATTTAACTATTCAGGCATATAATCACAGAAGATCAATTTATAATTAAGGTAAATAATATATCAACTTTATCAGGTGAGGTAATAGTCATTATTACAACATATAAAGAGACTGGTATATTTTATTCACTATTTATTTGAAACATTACAAAAGACTTAAAAATATTTTCAGAGAAACGAAGCAATTCGAATAATCTCATTCTTTTCATTGGGATGATGGAGTCAAGGTATCGCCATCCCTTTTTATCTATACAAGAACTTCTACAGAACGACTGAGACAACCAGCTGTTTATCACCTACCTCTATTTCCTTGGACAGTCGTCTCTCTGCCTTCACTCTCTCCACGGTCTGTCTGAACTTAGACACCGGTATCTTGGTCTTTGGTTTCTTGTCTTCTGGTTTCTCTGAAAGCAATGCTGAAAATTGATTTACGATATATTCCTTCCTTGAGTCGTTTGAAACTCAACGTCCTTACGAAACATTACATCTTTTCAAACCACCTTAGGGGGCTCTGACATGGCTTGACAATCAAATTGCGATACTGTGACAAACGGAAACTATAGTTTTATATCCTATTCATGGAAAGAACTCGAATGAAATGTACTTTTTTAATCACCAAGCAACACCTTTGTTAAAGTTGGCACAAGAGTTGTACTGAAATGGAACTAGCTTGCAAACGAGGCTACCGAAACATACCCAAATCTTCTTAAATGCGCTGATAATATTTCACCTTCTTCTATGAACGAATTCTTCTATGATTTTTTTTGTATGAGAGTCTTAAGGTCGGTTTAAAAAGGTGGCGAGTTGTAAACCACCCTTAGGGTATCTGACAAGGCTTATCACCTACCTCCCAACATGACCGGCGCCCCATGTATTCCGTTCCTCTTCCCACTAAATACTCGTTTATTATGTCTCGTCTCCACATTATCTACGCCTTCTCCGTTTTCTGTGTTTTCCTGGAAATAAAAAAATAACGATAAAAATAATCCGACTTTTCGTTTACCAGCTATGAATGAACAATCCTAAACATAAACATAACATAAAAAGCGTTTATTTCAACACTAGCTGTGCCTGCGACTTCGTCCACGTGGAATAGTTATATTGGGCATTAATTCTTTGAATTTTGAACCGTTTTCGCAGCGCACGCAACCGAAGCCCTCAAAGATGAATAATTTTCCCCGGTTTTTCCACATTTTCCATTGTTTCTTCGCTCCTATTAGTTGCAGCATGATGTTATATAGCCTAAAGCCTTTTTCGATAAATGGTCTATTCAACACAAAAAGATTTTTTCAATTCGCACCAGTAGTTCCTGAGATTAGCGCGTTCAAACAAACAAACAAACTCTTCAGCTTTATAACATTAGTATAGATTCGTTGCTCAACTCAACGGCGGCGGCGGTTGAGTTAGTGGGGCAACTCTTTAGCGACCAACTGTGTATAAGCTTCCGACATCGTCACCAATGACGAGCAAGCTTTGTGTGCGAGTGGTGTGTGGGAGAGAGATAAAATGAGGAAGCATTTCCGACGCAACATTTATAACGAGTTACAATTCTTTATTAATAAATATTCGTAGTTTAGTATCATAGATATTGGAACAACTATTGAGTTTCCTTTGAACAAAGCGTTGTTACCAAAAATGAGGAAGCATTTCCGACGCAACATTTATAACGAGTTACAACTCTTTATTAATAAATATTCGTAGTTTAGTATCATAGATATTGGAACAACTATTGAGTTTCCTTTGAACAAAGCGTTGTTACCATGTCCCTTTCGGAAATGTATGGATGCCAATATTTCATAAACTACTGGACCGATTTTGATAAAACATGTACTGTTCAAGCTGAATACACCTAATTTAATTCAAATAGAATTATATCCATATCGCTTGTAGTTTCTAAAAATTTTATTGCGAAATACATACATTCATATGACATTCTTCCGTAACCCGATAATAGGTGTGCCTAACTTATTTTATATACTTAATATTAATATTAAATATAAAAAACAAAATCTGTAATTTTCTCAAATAAGTGTAACTAATTAGCTTCTTAAGTATTTTTTTTACAATTTTTTGTCTTCACGCTATTATAAACTTTAAACTCTTTTTAGGACTCTATATTTACACAACAATTCATTATATATTGTAAGTCTTATCTCTGTCTTATTGACATTTAGACTGCTCCGTTAGCTTAGTTGGTAGTGGCTCTGCCTTCTAATCTAGGGGTGCGGGTTCGATTCCCGCAAAACACAAGTAATTATGAATATTTAAAATTTGTAATTACTTGTGTTGAGTCTGGTCGTTTCTATGTATAATAAGTATGTATTTACAAAAGAAAAATATATATGTATTATATCCGTTATCTAGTCCCCATGATACAAGCGTAAGCTTAGTATGAGGCTAGATGGCGCTGTGTGATATGTCCTGAAATATTTATTTATTATTTATTTATTTTGTGATCCTTAATAGAGAAGGAGCTGGTTTCCGAGACACAGATCATTTTCTAGTTCGGAAGCCAGAGACTTGAAACATTTTGTGTCTTGTGTATATTTTTGTCAATAAAGAACTGATTGATTGATTGATTGATTGAAATTAGCGGATGGAATTCCTATATCTCAAGAATTAAAGAAACTACATTGATGAAACTTAGATTGTGTATCATATTTATAGGCTGATAAATTTATGGACAAACATGTAGGTTTTCAAACTAACCAAATTAAGATTGTTAAGGTAAGTTAATTAATTAGGTAAGTTAATTAGCGAGTGTGGCGTAGCGGTTCCAGTGTGTGCTTTTCATTCAGACGCACCCGGGTTCGAATCCGGCCCTACACCAATGACTTGTATTTTCAAGTTATGTGTGGATTTGCACTCGCTTAACGGTGAAGGAAAACATCGTGAGGAAACCGACATGTTTGAGGACTATAATATCCGAGGACATGTGTCTTCCGTGGAAGGACCTGGGCGCCCACCACGATGTATCTGCCCAAGAAAACTCCCCTAGCGGATTAATTCTGCGGGGGAGTCACGACCCTCAGTCATGAGGAATACGACTCAAGGGAGAGAGAGAAGGTAAGTTAATGTTAACTAACCCCTAACCTTTAATAATAATTAAAGGGCGGCTTTGGAACGTCAAGAACAATAATTGTTGTTCTACGGCTATTGAAAATTACCGAAACAACCACAAAACAGCACTTACTGTCTAAATATATGAAACTCAAAGTTACACTGATATTGATCTATCAAGGCACAGCCCAAACCACTGGACCAGAGCACTGGACGGATCGGGCTAAAATTTGGCATGTAGGTAGATGTTATGACGTAGGCATCCGCTAAGAAAGGATTTATGGAAATGCTACTATTAAAAGGGTAAATAGGTGAAGCAAGTTTTAATTTTATTCTTAAAGTGACCAAAGCCGCGAGCCCCCTCTAGTCTTTAAAATGGATATACTTTTTTTATAGTAAATCTAATTTTCTCTATATTCTATGGCAATGTTTTGCACATTCATATTTGTCAATGTTATTTTTATCATTTAAACTTAAATAAATTAATCCTTATTCTGATAATTTCTACACTTACAATAATATAATCTTCTCAGTTGATAAAATATTGGAAGTCAGATAAATATAAAGTTCAATGTTACTTCTATAATGTACCTATATATTTGTGTAGCATTCTGTAAATAAAAATTAATTAAAAAATATTGTTAAGAGAAACACTTGCATCATAGATAAGTTTATAAATAAATATTAATTTGTCCTGTTACTATTTTTATAATTTAAAATTAAACTAATAATTAAATAAAAACCTCATTTCTTTATTAATATTCCAATTTCATTTTAATATTTGTATTCAAACGTCTGAACCTGAGTCACAATAGTTTTCCCGGGCAAAGTTTGCTTTTTAAACAAATGCTGATATTTGACAGATATGTCTTCTGTCACTGTCACTTTTTGAAGCTTCAAATCGCCTTTTGTGAAAGTAGCTTCTTTTTTAGTGACGACAATCACCGGTTCCTCGGAAAAATCATCATTTGTAGCAAGCTCTAAGCCTTCATTACTTACATTGGTATTCTGACTATTTTCGCCGTTTTTTGTTGTGGATTCTTCTGGAACTTCTTTAGACTCATTTTCAATTTGTGGCTCTCTTATTTTCTGCGCTCCTGGTACTTCAGACTCCACATTTTCTGGGTCGTGATAATCAAATTTGATTTTGACAGGCTCCGCCATCTTGTTTCTGTAAATTGTATTGTTTATGTTACTAAAGTAGCTGAAAACGATGGTCATGGAATTAATATAAAGAGATTGAAATTAAAATCCTTGACGATGGTACAATTCTGATCGTCATTTGAAAAACTCACGTTTCATAAACTGGGTTTAACAAACATTTTTTTAAAACTAAAACGGGTTTGCACTTTGCCATAGTTTGCCTGGTGGTAATCAAAGGCTATGGCCTATGGAGCGCGCTTACCCGATAAGAACCGATTCACTCTCGCTTTGAAGATTGAGATTTACTCTTTATAGTCAAGCATTTGACCATTAAGAACCACTGTGGCCCATGGAGGAACATGCCCATACTTTATTGGATTATCTTTGAATAAAAAGACAAAACTATGACGAAGCTGCCTTTTTTTACACGAGATAGGCTCACGCTTGACTACAACTTGCTTGATGTTAAGCAACGTTATAATCTACGATCTAGCGCGCTTGCCTAGAAGGAACCGGTTTTCTCTCTACTTTAAGACCGACAAATTATAGTTCAGGGGGAATAGAGATTCAGGCATGCTGTTACATATTACATTTTTATAATGAAGACGGTTAGACATTAAAAATTAATACGATATTGCATCAGGAATCCATTGCAATAGAAAACTTTGGAGAAATATGTAGTGTTGTTTCGACTGCTCCTCGCCGACTTTAAACAACAAACTTATTTGTTTTTCGGTGTGTTCCTCTCAATTCTATTCTCTTTCTAGTTAAAGTGGGTTTTTTGACCTTTTTAGCGAAACGAAACTACGTATTTCTTCAAAGTTTTCGCTTTATAAATAAATAAAATACTTACTGTGCGTCAGGTAGTAGAAACTTAAGCAATCTGCTATGTTCCATCAATGTAATTATTATTATATCATTATCAATTTGATAAGATTGTGTAGTCCGCTACGTGTAATGTTTCTATTGATATCATTTTATATTCATTTTTATGTTTGTACAATAATTGTAATTGTATTTTTCTGTAAGAGAATTTTATATTTTTTATAAGTACATAACTTATATTTTTATATACATATTTTCTTATATTTTTTTATATAACATACAAATAATTCATTGATTTCTGTAACAAAACTACTAAAGTAATTGATCTAGCTTTTATGAGAAAATTTTATTTTAGGTTAAGATTACTTTAAAGTTTTAGCTCTAATTCCCTCATAAATTAAGCAAATGTAAATTTAATATTTCGGCTAAAAAGTACTTATTCTTCTTCTCATCGAAAGAGAGGGGCCAACTCTGGTGTCGAGAGTTTATCAAGCCGCCCTAAGGGCCTCTGACATTTATTTATTTATTTACTTAATTAAAACGGTAACAACCAATTACATTAATTAAGAAATGAATTATTCACTTAAGCAGCAACTTAATTATATATCTTTGGCTGCCGTACTAGACAAACAATAAAGTAATTGAATTTAATATTTTAATGGTGGGATATAATATGCATCAACTGGTGTACTGCGAACTTTTAGAAATACCATCGACAATAGCGGTCACGACCCTCAGACATGAGGAATCAAAGAAGAGATTTATTTCTGAGAAATTATGGGACTGATACAATTGGTAACCTAAAAGGCGTTTGACCAATCGGAACAGTCTTCTAAAATTGCAAATGTCCGTCTAATAAGCGTGGTGGGACCAGGAACAATTCAAATGGTAGGTAATTGGAAAGCTTAACTTTTATTTACAATTAAGTAAAAGTAGTCTTTGCGTGTTTTAGCCCAATAGAGCGCCATCTAGTTTGCGATCTAAACAATAAGATGGATGAAGGTGGAAAAGTTATCTAGTATCCATGACATGACACAAGCGTTGGCTTAATTTGGGGCTAGATGGCGCTGTGTGTAATGTCTCGGAATGTTTATTATTTATGACTTGAGCAAATTCGCGAATACATTCCTGAAAATATGGAGAAGCGTTTATTTTTACTAACTTATAAAAGATACAACAATTAACTGTTGATTTTGATTTGTATGGATTTTCGCGCCTGGCAGTTAGTAGGCCGTAGCCTGGCGGTTAAGGCGTTCTGTCGGTAACAGAAACATGCAGGATCGAGTCCTGTCGGTCGTGATTATTATCGCTCATTTTCCAATAAAGTTTATGTTCATTTGCCATGCATGGCAAATTTCAGCCCGATCCGTCCAGTGGTTTGGGCTGTGCGTTGATAGATCACTATGTCAGTCAGTCAGATAGTCAGTCACCTTTGAGTTTTATATATTTAGATAACGCGTGCGAAGTCGCCGGCAAAAGCTAATAAATAAATAAATTGATATCATAGAAACATAACTGAGCCAAAGTTATTCCTTGAGATGGTCAACCGCCGCCGCCACGGTTGTGTTGTTGGGCGAGTCTTAACGCATTAGCAACCGCAATAACGAACACGTTTTGTGTGCAAGTGTTTATTGTGAAAGATGAAATATGGAAGTTTATTATATTAGTATAGATTTATAAGCAGTTACAATTCTTTAATATCTATAATTAGTAGTCTGTACCTACCTGCCTATATCTATCTATACATATAATAAAGCTGAAGAGGGTCGAATGTCTGAACATTGAAGTTATTTAAAAATAATGTTTGGAGATATTTCGAATTGATAGCAGAACACGTTCCGACAATTTCTAGAATCTGTGTCTGTTTCTCTGTTTATCTGTGTTCTCTATTTATTTAAACGCTCATCACGCAAAAACGGCTGAACGGAATATAATGTTTTTTGGTATGTAGGTAGTATTAGGTCTTAGGAGTATCATAGGCTACTTTTTAACCTAAAATAATGCATGAGAAGCCGCGGGCGTCCACTAGTTTTAAAATAAAATTATCTTTTTCTTATAGGTTTAAAATACTTCTTATTTTACTATAATCGGGGTTTACAGTAAATTAAAAATACTTAAAAATAAGTGAAAACTTACCATAATCTAATTGATGATTACTAATTGTTAAATGAAATACAAATCACAAAATAACACTTCACTATTTCAAATGACAAGTAAAAATTATATTATTTTTAAATAAAAAAAATCTAGATATTTGAAGGTACGTGACTTCTTTTTGCAAAGTCGGTTAAAGTTTATTGTATCGCAATTTTATGTAAGTTTGTAAAACTAAAGTTGTATAAGTATTTTTATTTGTTCTTCATAAATAAATATAGGTACCGTATATCTTTGTGAAAAATGTCAATAATTTTTTTCGAAATTTGATTTTAAATTAATAGCATTTACGAATATACATATAATTACACTATTACTTGAAAATATACCTATAATTACATATATAAATATATAGGTACACATATAAAACAAAGCAAGGAAAACTGCAAACTGAATATTTTAGCGTTTATCCTTATCGAATGACTGTACTGATAAATGTTGATAATTATTGATTGCTGTTGATAAGAACACCCGGTTTTAGATAAAAAATCTATACACATATTAAAATTAAGGAGGGTCGAAAGTCTGTACTCTCTCTTTCTCTCTTTGAGTCGTCTCATGACTGAGGGTCGTGACTCCCCCGCAAAACAAATTCGTTAGGGGAGTTCTCTTGTCGCTGATACATCGTGGTGGGCGCCCAGGTCCTTCCACGGAAGACACATGTCCTTAGAAAGTCAGTGCATTGAACATTTTTTTTGTAGATGCTCAGAATTGATAGCAAAACACATTTCAACAATTTTCTGAACTTTTATCTGTTTATCTGTCTCTTTAAACGTGCATCACGAAAATCGGCTGAACGGATCATTATGTTTTTTGGTGTGTAGGTAGTATAAGGTCTCGGGAGTGACAAACTACTTTTATTCCCAAATAATGCGAGCGAAGCTGCAGGCGTCCACCACTAAATAAATAAAGCACTGTAGCTCAGCTAGCAGAATTATCTATGTACATGCGATTGCCAAAGCTAAGTAACTGTCGACGCGGACAGTTCTTGGATGGGTAACCAAAAATTGGTGTTCTGTTTAACGAGTGAGACGATTGGTCTAGCGACCGTAGCTATCAGAATCACTATCATTACATAATTATGTGTTTATGCCTTGTCAGAGGCCCTTAGGGCGGCTTGATAAACTCTCGACACCAGAGTTGGTCACTCTCATTCGATAAGAAGATAAAGATTGCATAGTATAAAGCAAAGTCGCTTCCCGCGTCCGTCTGTCCCTATGTATGTATGCTTAGATCTTTAAAACTACGCAACGGATTTTTTGCAGTTTTGTAAAGAAATGAAGGTTTTTGTGAATTAACGCGAACGAAGCCGCGGGCAAAAGCTAGTTATCCATAAACTATTACCAAAGAGCTAGGTAACTGTCAAAGCGGTCCAGTTGTTGGATGTACTTTACTAAATTCTTAAGTGCAAAATACATTTAACTTATATTTCTAATTCTGTTAATATTACATACGTACATATGTGTCAAAATAAATAAATAAATATTCTGAGACGTTGTTAATCAACTTTGTAAAGTCAATTAAAACTGAGTAAATAAGTATTATTTATAAATAAATAAATATTTCAGGTCACATCACACAGCGCTATCTAGCCCCATACTAAGCTTACGCTTGTATCATGGGATAACGGATATATTACATACATATTTTTCTTATGTAAATACATACTTATTATTACATAGAAACGACCAGACTCAAGATAAGTAATTACAAATTTTAATATACATAATACTTGTGTCATGCGGGAATCGATTCCCGCACCCCTAGATTAGAAGGCAGAGCCACTACCAACTAAGCTAACGGAGCAGTTAGTAAGTAATCTTGTTTAGTTCAGCTTCATCTATTGTCTTGTTTGGATCGCAAACTAGATGGCGCTGTATTGTGTTGAAACACGCAAAGGCAAATTTACTCATAAATAGAACTTTGGGCTTCAATAAGTATAATTATTGTCAATATGATAAAGACAACACATAAAAATCCTTGTATTTTTGAAGACTGTTCCAATTGGTCTAACGTCTTTCTAGGCTGCCAATTGAAACTGTCCATTATATTTACAAAGTGGTAGGATTGGATGACAAGTTATATAGGGTTATTGTTTTATTCTCGTAGCTTTTGTCCGCGGCTTGAGAATCCGTTTTAGCGATTGTGATGAAAATAAAATAATAAACAAATAAGGTGGTTTATAAAGACACATTTTTAGCTAACTACAAATTAAATTTCGTGCTTTTTTTGGAATTTTCCCTGATATCTGATTAAAAATAAAAATATCAGAAGCGCTGGTTGGAAAACTCTGAGCATTAGAGTTGGCCACTCTCATACTCTGTCTTTCGGTGTGAGTCGTATTCGACCTCATGAATTAGGGTCGTGACTCCCCTGCAGAATTAATTCGTTAGGGGAGTTCTCTTGTGCAGATACATCGTGGTGGGCGCCCAGGTCCTTCCACCGAAGACACATGTCCTCGGATATTGTGGTCCTCAAACATGTCGGTTTCCTCACTATGTTTTCCTCCACCGTTAAGCGAGTGAAAATCCACCCATGACTTGAAAATACATGTCTTTGGTGTAGGGCCGGATTCGAACCAGGGTGCATCTGGATGGAAAGCAGACACTGGTACCGCTGAGACACACTCGCTTATACACACTCTCATACGTTAGAAGATAAAACACAAGGTTTAGTTCATATACCCACATTTTATTTAAAACAACACTTCAAATTACACGTAGAAACGTTATACAGGTTCACTTTAAATCATTATACAAAAATTATAATACTATTTTGAATATAATACATAATTTGTTTAACATTGAGGTAATATTTCAGACAGGTTAGCTGGATAAAACCAAAAAGGTGCATTTTAAATTAATAAATAAATATTCCACGTCATTGCACACAGCGCCATCTAGCCCCATACAAAGTAAATGCTTGTGTTGTGGGTACTAGATGACAGATATTAAGCTATTATACATTAAACAGACAGATTTAGATGAATAGGTAAAGATTCAATTTATTCTTCGAAAACAAACAAAATATAAAAAATAAAAAAATAGTTAGATACCTCAGTAATAATTTTATGAAGCCAGTTTCAATCGAAATTCTATTAACTTTTGTATTGCATTTTTAATAAGCCTATGTTTATATTATTATAATATTGTATAATAATACATATATTTATTTCTAATAAACATTTCAAATATCGAAGCATACGTCAGACGCCCAAATGTAAATCACTACCTAATCTAAAAAGCATAAAACTTCAAAATATCACTAAAATCTATCACATTTATTATATTTGAGATATTGGCGTAAATTTCAGCGATTATTAAAACCAACTACTTATTAAGAATAAAATATTCATTAAATTTATGTACTTAATAAATATCGATAAATATATTTATTATTATAAACAAATGTATATTACGAAGAAATATTATACGATTTATATTACAGCATTGTCAATTTTATTACTAGAATACACTTTAGCTCTTTGCTCATTTTTTTCATTATTATAATAATACTACCTACTATTATTTACATATACATGTTTTCTAATTTGTAAACAAAAAATAATAAAATTACGACTAGAATTAGAAACTAAAAGCTTTACAATAAAAATAACAATTAACCATAAAATGTGGTAAATAGATAAATAATAAATTTAAATATTAGTAGAAAATTAATTTAGTTGTAGTTTTTTTTCAACGTATCAGCATTGCCATCCAGCGTGGTAATGCGGCCAGTATGCTGGGCACGCTGCCCTCTGGCAGTGGGCTGGAGCACTTAGACTATCTTTAGGCTTTTCTATAGATTTTCTAAGTGCCCCTTTTTATGTTGTAGTTAGAAGTATGTTTAGTTTTTCTTTCCTTGTTTGATGTATTATTATTGTAAATTTAGATTAGTGTATGTATATATATGTTTATTATTGAATACCTATGTATATTTTAATAAATATTTCTTGCAATTTTCTTAAGTTATTAACAATGTGTAAAATCATCTGGTATTACACATTTAAATGTTACTATAATAATAAAAAAATAAAAACAATCATGTGTCATAATGCTCAAAATTGGATATAAATTAACATTCACTGAAGATATTTCTCATTCAATAAAATATCTATTTAATAGAACTTCAATATATAATAAACCATGTTGATTAATAAATAAAAACATGTAAATATTTCAGGACATATCACACAGCGCCATCTAGCCTCATACTAAGCTTACGCTTGTATCATGAGTATTAGATAACGGATATAATACATACATACTTTCGTAAATACCCGACTTCCAATAGTCAAATAATATTTTCAACAGAATATTAAAAAATAAATAAAATAGCTTAAAGCAACGCAATTTACCACATTTTATAATGCTAAATAAACATTTATTCCGTATTGCTTTAACAACATATTATTCACGCTTACAAATTAAATAATATACATTTATTTTTGAGGACCCATCCCAGCTATTGTGATAACATTATTTTAATTGATATGTAAATAACAAAACAAATTATTAATATATCAATTATGAATGATTATAATTGTTATTTCAAATCCTAATCTGATAACAATCTACTCTAATAATATATAATGAAACAATTATTGTGAGTTATTTTTATAAAGTGCTACACCCGCATTATGGTTGTTAACTTAAACTTTTATTGGAAAATAAGCGAAAATAATCACGGCAGGATTCGAACCTGCGTATTTTTTATTTATCATTTTCGCGTCTGGCAGTTAGTAGACCGTAGCCTAGTTGGTTAAGGCGTTCTGGACGGTGATCAGAAATACGCAGGTTCGAATCCTGCCGGTCGTGATTATTTTCGCTCATTTTCCAATAAAGATTTCAGTTAATAACAATCTAGTTTAATAATATGTAATGAAAACTTATTTTCTAACGAAATTTGGTGTGTTATTATCATGTTTTAAATATGTATTACTAATATATACTAACGATACATTTCTTGGAAGATTATGTGACAATATTATGTTTTAATTTATGTATCTATAATACGTAGGTATAGGTATATATGCCTACTTATATATGAAGGAATGTATATTGTATGTCGTCGTGAAAAATTACCACGATTTATATATAGATAGTTTTTGTTTTCTTTTTCAACAATTATCATGCATTTAATGAGATATTTGACATCTTACATACATATACAATGTAAATATTTAGCCTGGAAGAGATCACTTAATGTGATAAGGCCGCCCACTGTACCCAGATTTTAAGTATATTATGTTCTTTATTTTTGTGTTTTTCTGGTATACGATTATGAAATGTATAACGTTAATTTAATAATTTGAGTGATTTAATCTATTAAGTTTTATCAATTTTTTTACTAAATATTTTACAGGTGTTTTAAGTTTATTATAAGTTTTAGTTACGTTTTTATTTTTTATTATAAAAAGTAAGTTACGTAAGTTTTTTCACTTATAAGTTAGTAAAAATATTGATAAAACTTAATAAATTAAATCAATAAAATATTATATATTGATTGATTGAGTATTTCAAATTGTTGTGTTTGGGGCAAGAGCCTAATTTTCAAAATGGCCACTGACTATAAATTTGTCAAACATTTTCTTTCTACTTTACATTTATAGACATAAGATAGTCATAGAAGAAAGTGAATAAAATTTCCAAAGGTTTTTTTATACAATTCTAGCAGCCATACTAGAAAAGTATTAAATTTGGTGATCTGTAAATATTATAATATATATTTAAAAATGTAACTCTATTTATTTCAATGCACATTGTTTTGAAATACATTTATTTTATGCGTATTTTTAAAAATACATAAAATATATTAATAAACTTATATATTACGCCTAAAATTTGAAAAAAAAAGTAAATATTATTAAATGTAAAAAAATAGTTTATTTTTCAATTTTTTTGTAGAGATAAACTAATCAAAAACTAAAAACTATTTTTATATTTATTTGAGCTGTTTCAGTATGTTCACCACTACCAATGGAAAACTTATTCAAATTACTCCTTTAAAAGTTTTACTTACGATATTAATTTATTTTAAATACTACACAAACACTACATTCAAGTCTACATTATAGTGCGTAAATCTAATTAACATTTTTAAACGAGTTAAATGAACTGTAAATTAACAAAGAAATAATGATTTTACATTTTAAAATAAATAATTTAAGACTGATAAAATATTATAATTAATTTGAATAAATATATATATATACCTCCTACAGTAATGGACTGTTAAACATCTTTATACAATAAAATCCGGCTGAGCTGCTAAAAAAACAAATTGTATTTGAAAAAAATATATAGCTTTCTAATTAAACTTAACTTTAGTCGATCAATGATAGCATTTCTGAGCAAAATGGATATATAGGAATATAATTGGATATTTGTGTATATAACAAATACACAAATATTCAATTTTAGTAATAACAAGCAAAATAAGTGTACCCTATTTTTAAGATTTCTTGATGCCCAATAAACACATTTTTACATAATATTGTATTAAATTAACGGCTAATAGAAACACAAGGCAAAATATTTCATCATTATATTATATTTTTTTAACATACACATCAGGCAGGCTGAAGTCAAACGTAAACCTATCCCACGTAAAAAAAAAATACAATACTGAATTTATTTTAAATATATGTCATTCATCTCCTAATGAAGTAATAAAAACAAGTAATACAAATGAATATGATTTTCTATACTTATGAATTTCGACATTTTGTGCGGAATTTGTTGTAAAATATTTCTTCGTTAGTTTTCGAAAGTAAACCCAGAGTATGTAACAAAAGTCGGTGAAAACATTTTGTTATTGTTACATACTTAGATCCTTGAAATTAAACAGTTGTTTTTAAAAAGTGCGAGAAAAATACGAAAAATTATATAAATAATAAAAAAATATAATTTATTTTTATCAAACAAAGCTATAGAAATGTAAGTTATTATTATTATTTACAATACAAAATTCGTTCATCACTACTTCCTTACTAATACTAAATGGCATGCATATAATATATAATAATATAATATATAGAAAAATATAATCATTCACAATCGATATATTTTGAAATATACAAACAGCTCTTTTGATGATATAATATTGCAATCGCATAATATGCTTATTTTAACTCTAAATATTATTCAAATTCGATATTTTGTTTATATATTTATATACTTTAATATGTATGTAAGTTTGTAATATATAAATTACCCTTTATATTAAGTTTAGTGACTTGTGGTAACAAAATGGCAATTAAAAATTATAATACATATGTATATTAGGTATGAATGAATTCGTGTAAAAAGTTATAATTATGTTTAACATAATAAATTTACACATTAGGCTTGAATTTTGGCATTTATAGTTTATTTTTTATTGATAAACAAATAATATATTTTTTTTGGTCCAACAAGAAAAGAAGCGTCGATAAGTGCGTTGATAACATGGTGATTTTACAAAATTATTGTCATTAAAATCGCCGAAAAATACAATTAAATGTTATTGTCACAACGCATGTCATGATTTAATGTATTGTCAAAGTCACATTTGCAAAATTATATATTAAATAACATATCATACAAATTATACATTGTAGATATCGCAAAAACCTGTTATAAAAAGTTATGTTTATTACATACCTATATATATATATATGATTTCAAACGTTTTTGGTTTTTTATACACCGCTATAATTACAGTATATATAAAAAGAATTACACGCAGGAATATAGAGGTGTAAGCTTATTAAATTTATTAGAGATATATATTTTGAAACGTTTTTTATAAAAGGGATCATAGTTAAATATATGTTTTTTTTATACTAAACACCCTGACTAAATGGCAATTTTATTTTTTATATTTGTTGGAATATATTATACCTAACAACCAGTAAGAGAGAATCCAAAATTTTGGGAATATATTATTATTGTATAAAGTTTGGTCGGGAAAGTGACAGTTTCTATAATAAGAAGTACTTATAGCTATTATTTTCTAAAAGATATGCAGAGAAAATACGTTTTTAGGGCAATAACTACAGTATACATATATTTTTGGTTATATCATTGTATACACACACTTTGGTCACGCAAATTTTTAAATATTGATAGTATTCAATATGTTAAGAGTAAATATATTTTTTTATAATTTAAATATGGCACAATACAGCACTTTTTCTAAGCGAATCTCGTTGGGCTTAATAGTTACCACTTCCGAAGTCAAAGTTTAAAAAGTTAAGATTGCAATAGCGGGCATTCAAGATGGCGTCGATTTTGGCGGGCATTTTACTCTTCTTCTTCATTTTGGTAGCTCACGTAGCGAACCGATGACTTTTCACTTATTATCAAGCTCTGAAAGAAAAAAATATGATTTGCAAATAGGTAGGCACGAAAAGCTTTTATAATTGAACTACATTATGGTAGAACTAGATCGTAGACTTAACTTTTTTTGACAAGCTCGTCTTACTTTGCATTAGCTTTCTAAATTGTTTCGATAGAGATCAGGTTTCTTCTAGACAAGCGAGCCACATTATAATAAAACACACGTGTTTAAAAACCCAAACAGACCATTATACTAAAATTTGAATTTCAACAATAGGTAAATAATATATGAAACCGAACCAAAATAGATTCCTTTTCATTTTCGAGATCACAACAGGTTAGGTTAGGTTAGTACGTAAAAGACAGGGGTGCGTGGATCGGACTACCTTCACGTTGGGTAAGCCCAACTAATTTCATCTCTCCATATGGGGATTTGGGGTTAGTTGGGGAGGCCTGGTGCACCCCGTCCACAGGTTAGTAACTTCTACAGTCCGGTGGATCTTGCTAGCCTGTGTCCAAATGTCCGATCGAGTGGGGGCCCTCGCCTATACCTCTCCTTGGAGAGGGCTGGTGTAGGGCCCGGGGCGTGGAGCTCGCCGCACTTCGCGGTGCAGGCGAAGCTGGGTGCTCTTTTAGAGCACCCGAGGTGGTCGCCGAGAGGCGAGAGGAGTTCGGTGTACCGGCCGAGTAGCGGTGACACGGGAACCGAACTCCGTGCGCAGAGGGCGCATTGGAGGAGGGCGGCCGCTTTGGCGTGCGACCGCCTGACTCCTGGGGGCTCTGGGCGGCAGGTCGGGGAACCTGTTGCCCTAGAACGAGTCCCCACAGGATGCATGACGTGTCCCGTGTTCTGACACGTCGTCCATTGAGGGTTGAGCTGAAGCTCCCCGAGGCGGGGCCCGTTGCCGGGCCAGCATCACCAGGGCTGCGGATGTATGCATCGCGCTCTCGTGGCCCTGGACCAACGATGCGGAGGTGGAACACCCCAGGTTTTTAGTGGGTATGCTGCCCTTATGGAGTGGGGCGGAGACTCCCACATAACCATCCACCCTCCCCGGGGTTTGGGTGGTACCTGTAATAGGTTTTCCTGGGCCAAAAAAAAAAAAAAAAAAAAAGTACGTAAAAGACAAATAAATTGAACCATTACTACAAGTGGCGCCGTCATACTTTCTACATTTTAATCGAAAACCGAAACGATAAAAAAATCACAACGTCCAAAATATTTATATTGAACTATTCCTACATAAGAATCACGTAAGTATCGCCGACAAAGCATCGAAATACCGGTGTTGACAAAGCCATAATTTTTAACAGATAATTTTT
Source organism: Macaria liturata (assembly GCA_964023185.1). Classification (NCBI taxonomy): domain Eukaryota; kingdom Metazoa; phylum Arthropoda; class Insecta; order Lepidoptera; family Geometridae; genus Macaria; species Macaria liturata. Next base: position 12,331,046 of record OZ026809.1, on the reverse strand, counting down.
GAAAAAGTCCGTTAAAACCTACCTGCTTCTCATTGGTGGCTGGTGGCGACCGTAGAAACAGCAAGCACGGCGCGTACGCAAAGTTTAGCATCGCGATGATCACCAACATCCACTCGAAGCCGATGCTGTTCATCAGGGCTCCGGAGAATGCTGGACCTGGGGGTAGAGATACATTGTTAAGGAAGCTTTCTTTATGTGGTCTGAGTTTGTTGAACGACATCTCCGACTTCTACATGTTGGTGGATTGACCGACGAACATACAACAAAAAAAGAATGAATAAGACTTGAAGCGTCCGTGCTAACGCAATCCTAATCTAGGTTACACGCGCGCCCTAGAATACGTTCTGCTGATGTAGAATAAGTTACTTTTAACACCTATCTTTTATTAAACTTCACGCCCCTCACGCGCCCAAAGTCTCAACTAAGTATACAATATTTTTATTGAGATGTGAAACTCACAGGACATGATAACATAACTAGAAATAAGTAGTCTCGAGACACGATCCAGCTAAAGCCTTCTGAATAGTTTTCACTGAGGTCCGAGTTCTTACTTTTAGAAATAACAACATAGAGAAAAAACGCTTTTAAATTGCATTTTATTCATAGTTTGATTGATGTTTTATGGTCCAATAACCGAAATCATTCCATTTTTTTTTGTAAAAATCAACATTTAACCATTCTAAAAGAGAGTTCACCAACAGCATATCCAAGGCAGAAGGCAGTGCCTTCTATTGCATAAACACCTGTAAGTCTGATGTCCACCAGGAATACAAGCTTAAAAAACCCAGGGCACCTAAAAAAGTACTAGGAAATCAGAAGTAAGTAAGATCTTACCAACAGCATATCCAAGACAGAAAGCAGTGTCTCCTATAGCATAGACTGATCCGTAGACAGCTGCATGTCGGATGTCTACCAGGAACCCAAGCTCAGGCATCATGGAAGAGTCCACCATACCGATGGCGAAGCCCAGGCCGGCGTTGGGAATGATTAGGTGCTCTAGTTTCCGAGCCATGGGGATCTGGGAAGAAAGTTTAAGATTAATTTGTGGTGTGGCCCAATATGGATGAGGTCTGCACAAGATCGACGCAGATGGCGCGTACAAAGGGAGGTCTATACCCAGCAGTGGGATCCCAAGGGCTGTGGATGATGATGATGATGTGGCCCAATATTATTTGTAAATCGGTTAATAACTGAGCTCATATTGAACTGTGGAAACTTTGACTTGTACCTTAACTATCCATAACAAGAGACTTTGATCTGATTAATTTGAATTCGAGTCTCATACGTATTTTTATATACTTCTTATTATGATACTTACATATGATCAACGTTAATTTACAAGTCTTAAACATAATATTAAACCATAGATATATCTAAAAATATACGATATATTTGATCGTTAAAAATAACACTTGTTCTTTCGTTTATTACAGTAAACTTAGACAAACTTTCCTTTATGATACTAGTTGAAAGTAGGAATGTACCACAGAGCTTTGAAGTCCATGCTTGTCGGGCCCGATCGTTGTTCTGTGGAATGTACCTACTTTGTGTGACTACTCGGTCCTGATGACGATAATACTAGGAAGACGTTTTTGCCAACTAAATGAGACTGTTCTTGCAAAGTATGCTACTAACCAGAATAAGACAAATTCCAATAATGACGAGTCCAGAGCAGGCTGCCAGCCAGCGCCCCATCTTGTGACCGAGAGGACCGAATAAGTTCGTGCCTGGAACAAATAACATTTATTGATAAATCAACATAAAACTATTCAGTATTTTACTGTATCTCTCTTGAGTCGTATTTCCTCATGACTGAGGGTCGTGACTCCCCCGCAGAATTAATTGGTTAGGGGAGTTCTCTTGGGCAGATACATCGTGGTGGGCGCCCAGGTCCTTCCACGGAAGACACATGTCCTCGGATATTGTGGTCCTCAAACATGTCGGTTTCCTCACGATGTTTTCCTTCACCGTTAAGCGAGTGCAAATCCACACATTACTTGAAAATACAAGTCATTGGTGTAGGGCCGGATTCGAACCAGGGTGCATCTGGATGGAAAGCAGACACTGGTACCGCTGAGCCACACTCGCTTCTTGCTCATTGTCTAACAATATACAATATAACTTTATTGTAGTTTCCAGATAAAACGAAAATACGAAACATGTTAAAATAAATATTTAACAAAGGTACATAGGGCGATATTTTCTAAGCAAGTTATACATATTATATGTACATTACCAAGAAGACAGCAGCTATCTCTACCTTACCGATCTTCTTCTTCTTATGGAATGAGAGTGGCCAACTCTGGTGTCGAGAGTTTATCAAGCCGCCCTAAGGGCCTCTGACATGGCTTAACGACTGCCGTACTAGACAAACAGCCGGGACCTACAATTTAACGTGTCGTCCGATCCACGGAAGCACCCAAAATGGAATGCCTCTTACCGATGAGATAGCAGATGGAAGCTGGAAGGAAGGCAACTCCTTGCTGCCAGCGATGTGCTTCCATGGTGTCTGCCATCCAGATTGGAAGGCTGGGCTCCAACATTGCAATGCCAACGTTTGCGAAGGTTATTGCTCCTGGAAAATTAAGGTAAAGGTTAATAAATGGTTGAGATATCTCAAAATATTTTCATTTAAATAAAATAATTAAGCTTTTATGTACTAGATGTGAACCATTTTTTTTTGTGAGTAAAGTATGTACGTGTGTAGAAAAACCTTTTAAATTGAAAGAACGGTGAAAACTGTACAAAACTTAAAAAAACATATCATATATTGCTGTTTGTCATAATACAGTCCTAGGCCTATAGGGTGGTTGGGAAACTCTCGACATCAGTTGACCACTTTCAAAGAAACTTACTTACCATCACGTCATTTTCGATAAGATCCTTGTGATTTTCAATGTACGATAGGATACCAATAATGACATAAAATGAAATAAAAAATAAATATTGCATGTAGCGCCATCTAGCCCCACACTAAGCAAACGCTTGGGTTGCGGGTACTAGATAACTAATATAATACTTTTATACTTTTTTGGTAAATACATACAATATACATAATCAACTACTTTATTTAAATTTACATATGCTAAACCGCGGAAATTCACTAGTAAATATAAAATGAAATCAAACTTACCAGCAGCGATTAAGATATACGGATCTGAGACGAGAGCCTTCAATGATGGAGGGTCTGACTCCTGGCGCACAACTCCTGGCTGCAGGATCATTAGCTGTAGCACTGTGGACGAAACAAATTTAACAAGTTAAACATTTTAGTCCTATCAACGGCGGGCCGATAAGAACCTCCTTAATTTTAATTTAGACTGGCCTGTTAGCTTAGTTGGTAGTGGCTCTGCCTTCTAATCTAGAGGTCGCGGGTTCGATTCCCGCATGACACAAGTATTTATGTACTTTAAAAATTTATAATTACTTGTGTTGAGTCTGGTCGTTTGTATGTATAATAAGTATGTATTTACAAAAGAAAAGTATATAAGTATTATATCCGTTATCTAGTACCCACGACACAAGCGTTTGCTTAGTGTGGGGCGAGATGGCGCTGTGTGCAATGTCCCGGAATATTTATTTTATTTATTTAATTGCATGCATAGTGCTAATAAATAAATAATCTAGCAGCATTATTACTTCTATCGTGGTTTAATTTGAGATATGAAATAGTCTGTTTTAATTCTGGATGTAATGTAAATCCATATTAAGTTTCATTTTAATATTCCACATATCATATAAGTAGTTAAAAATCTCAACCTGCTCCCCGAATGGCGGGTCGATTAGTACCCCAAGTGCAAGACCAAGTGCTATATTGTAATAGCACTTAAACGTCTACTATTTAAACCTATATCTAACCAAGATTCCTATCCATCTTCGTCTAAATCTACGAAGTCGCGTATATGTACATATTTTATACATATACGAGTATGTGTATACCCATATGGCTTATTCAAACTTTTCTTTATATATCTTAAATGTGGTAGTACTGATGGTAAACGACTTACATCCATCTCCAAGGGCCAGAGCAGACAACATGAGGAAGGGTGCTGTTTTACCGACGAATTCGTACATGAGCCCCCCGAACGGAGGGCCGATTAGGACCCCCAGCGCTAGACCGCCTAGAGCTATGCCCATCGCGTTGCCTCGCTCCTGTAAAAGAAAAAACTAACGCTTTGAGGTCAAGTTCGGTTTTAAAAACTTTGGTATAAACTTTTTAATGCTCTCTAACATACATAATCATACTTCTCATACAAACTTTCAACTTTATTTACTTGTGAACTATTTGTTCTGCTTATTCATTTATAATGCTATCATAACGTAATTTTGTATCTATCTACATTTCTGCGTATAAATAATGTATATTGTACAAATGGTTGTCAAGATACATATAGGTATATGTAAACTAATTGTCCGGGTATCATTCAGCCAGAATACCCATACATCGAACTTTTCCGCTTTTATAAAAAGCGTAATATCTTGAGTATCAATGCTTTTATTAAAATCAAGTTTAACACACATCTAGCTTAATTTATTACGCACATTTTTATGTATAAATAATTTATATTAGCAAAGTCATTGTCGAGATATTTACCTTATCATCCGGGTATCGTTTAGCCAGCATGTCCGTACCCAAACTTTTTAGCATTTATAAATAGCATCATATCTTCATTACCTTTTCTCTTATCATCATGAAATTTTACATACATATAGTTTAATTCAATAACTATATTTCTATACATAAATAATCTAAATTGGCCAAGTGGTTGTCGAGATATTCACCTTATTGTCCGGGTATCGTTTAGCCAGCATACCCTTAAATCGTTTTTTCCGCTTATATAAAAAACGTTATATTCTAAATATCTTAAAATGTATCATCATGAAATTTTACATATATATAGTTTATTTCAATAACTATATTTCCATTTATAAATAATCTAGATTGGCCAAGTGGTTGTCGAGATATGCACCTTATCGTCCGGGTATCGTTCAGCCAGCATGCCCATACCAGACACGGAGGAGCACGACGAACCGATGCCTTGTAAAGCTCGCGCTATGAAAAGAACCGCGTACGAACGACCGAAGGCGAATACTGGAAAAAAGGCAAACTTTAGTAGATTATTCATAATTTATAAAAAAATAATTAATCATTCAATCGATTAACAGCAAAGGACAGGACAAGGTACCAACAGCAAAGTGATACAGTTTTTTTTTTAAATTCTCTATTACAATTTGGTGTAGTAGATGAATCGTTGAAAAAATGCTTAGCTTATGATAGCATGGACATATGTAGGTTCATATGATATTACGAATTCTTGTGACGGTGGAGCACTGTACTTTTTAAGATATAGGTAAGTCAATTCTAATAAACTAGTGGGTGCTCGCGATTTTGCTTGCATTAAGAAGTAAAACTTGCTACCCTATTTCACCCCTTTAAAAGTGGCATTTCCAAAAAGCCTTTAGCCTTTTTCTTAGCAGATGCCTACGTCATACATCTACCTGCATGGCGAATTTCAGCCCGATCCGTCCAGTGGTTTGGGCTGTGCGTTGATAGATCACTATATCAGTCAGTCGCCTTTGAGTTTTATATATTAAGAAGATACATACATAGATAAGATACAATACTTTTGTAACTTTTTAAAGAAAAGAAACAAGTAAATTATTCTAGATACATAAGTAAATTGAAATAAACTAGTACATAATATGTACTTACTAGAAAACAATAGCACTAGACAGAGATAAATGGAAAGAGGGGAGGTAGGCGTTTTTCCAGCAATGGGACAAATAATAATAAACTAGCTGGCCCGACGAACTCTGTTCCGCCTTAGAGGCAATAAATAAGCAGATTTTGGATTTTATTCAATTCAATAATATAAATAAAGAACGGGATAAAAAGTATTTTATGCCCGTCTCCTGGTTCTAAGCTACCTCTCCACCAATTTTCAACAAAATCCGTTCAGCGGTTCTTGAGTTATAAATGGTGTAACTAACACTACTTTATTTTATATAGAAAAGATAAATAAATATATGTACTTACTCAAAGTTGATAAAAACATCAGAATAAATCCAGTAAACATGGGCACGCTGTAACCAATTCTGTAAAAAGGAAAAAATAAGTAAGCTTCATAATCTGTATACTTATTAAGTTATTATGGTCGTTTTTATGTATAATAAGTATGTATTTACAAAGAAAAGTATATAATTATTATATCCGTTATCTAGTACCCGCGAAACAAGCGTTTCCTTAGTGTGGGGCTAGATGGCGATGGGTCCTGGTATATTTATTTATTTCTTAAGTAAGGAAACTTTCCAAACGAATAAATTTTGCGGGGGATCACGACCCTCAGTCAAGAGGAAATACGGCTCAACGAGAGAATTACGGAAATACGTTTTCCGTAATTCTCTCGTTCGTACTGCTTTTGTAATAATGTAGGGAAAAAATATAGGTAAGTTAAGCATGGATGCTTTATTGAAACCATGCTTGAAATTCGTTTTTTTACCCGTGTATGTGTGTGTGTACTTACTTGTGTGTGAGTGGTCCAACAAAAGGATTAGGTAGCCAGTAGGGACGAGTACTTTGCTGGCGAACATTACTCCTACTGCCAAAGTCTGTACGTTATACATATGTACGTGTGTACATGTGAGAAAAATATGTCTTTCAGAGAATGCGTGTGTGTGAGTGAGTGTGTTTATACATACTTATGTGTCAGTGGTCCTACAAAAGATAAGCCAGTAGTTGGACGAGTGCTCTACTGGCGAACAAACTAGTGACTTATTAATTACTTTGACTCCTACTGCGACGGTCTTTACGCATGTGTGTGAAAGAAGGTGAGAATATGTAGCTTTATGGGTGTGTGAGTGTGTGAGTGTGTGTGTGTGTGTGTGAGAGAGAGAGAGAGAGAGAGAGAGAGAGAGAGAGAGAGAGAGAGAGAGAGAGAGAGAAAGTGTGTGTGTGTTTCTATACATACTTATGTGTCAGTGGTCCTACAAAAGGATTGGCGAGTAGTTGGACGAGTGCTTTGCTGGCGAACATGACTCCTACAGCGACGGTTTCATGGATCAGTTCCTGGTGGCGGGCTTCTCTTTCTGCTGTTATGTTTACTGTGGGTAGAAGAACATATGGTAAATATTCAAGGACAAACATCTATACATATGTATAGTGACGCTGAAGAGGGTAAGAAATCTGAATATAGAACATATTAGAAAAAAAATGGGCTACAAACATTATTACTAGTATGCCTTATGATAACCATATGGTTACAAACAAACAGAAGTGAAAAAAACGTATAAGTAAATTGGTGTTCATGTATTAAATTACTGTGGTTATTTTCAAAAGCAAATCGAGCGCGGGTTGTCACAGCAAAATTGTAGTGGTGTAATAATAGGTACATATTGACTTAGCCAAGAAAACACGTCTTTTTAACATCTTTTTCATGTGGACCGATAGGTGGTCTAAAACTCTAAAACGGAATTTCCGGCGAACTGAGATATCGATTTCAATATATGCATGACGTAAAAAATTGTGACGATTAGTACCTAAACGTCGTCGGGGTGCCAGATTTCATACATTCACTCGGAATTATTGAAAGAATAAAAGAAAGAAAGAAAACATTTATTGTGACAGATTTAACAGAAGAACACACAGGAGTAAAAACATAAACAAACATAAAATCTGGCACAACACAGCCCCAACTCAGCATAATGCTGGTTGTATGGAAGCAACCAGCTGGTCTTCCGTTGGGGCTGGCTGTGACGTACGCACGTACAAGAACACACATTATTATTATTATTGATACATTCTACTCTACTAAATTATAGTGAATGAGTGACATTCCACTTACTATGCGTGACATTGTCCAGCACAGTGGTGTTCTTGTCCAGGCACGGGCAGTAGGGTGTTTGCGGCGGGGCGCTGGTGCTGCCTCTTCCAGGGACATGGAGAGCGGCGCGTCGGGGGTGCCGGATAT